>JAKUAE010000004.1:0-382586 GCA_030579195.1 Yamadazyma diospyri | reverse complement strand
GAGGTGAGAGATGCGAAAAGTCGTGTGTCGTTTGGAACACTCTGATGTCGCGACCTCCAAATGGAACACATTTTGGGCGCGGGAGGGAAAAGAAGAGAAATGAAGAGAAAAAGTGAGAAAGTGAGAAAAAGGCGCGAAAGTCGTTTGGAACAGCCAAAGTCGCGACCTCCAAATGGAACAGCGTGCGTTTGGAACGGAGTTTCGATATGGGTTTGAGCAAATCTGGAAAAAATTGTCGATTGTTTTAGTTCTTCTTCTTACTGATGGATTTCTAACGTTGGTTGTTATGTGACCTCTCTCAAAACCGAGGTCAATGAATTTTTAGTTCAGAGTTCGTGCCCGTATGCTGCTGATTTGTAGTTCAAAAGATATATATATATATTTGGTTTCTCCCACTGTGAAAGTAAATTCATAATACTATGCGGTTGACAATTGATTCCATCACGTGCCATCTAATTTCCACATTGATATTAATTTTATTAGGTTTGGGGGCCGTGAATAATTTTTAGAAGTGGAGTTTTGATGAAGCCAACAGAATATTAACTATTTACTGTATTGTTATACCTCAAAGAGGGAACTTGAGATTGACTCATTTTATTTTTACTAAGTCTAATTAGGTACCGTTCTACATTTGCAAATTTCGCAGTATTTTTAACTATCCCTCAGATGAAACAAATAAAGCCGGATTGTCCGCTGCACATGAATTGTTTCAAATCTTTTATCCTTTGCACCTAGAATGACCGAAAGTATATAGGGGTTTCAAATCTAGTCAATATATGTGGAAGAAAAAACCTTAATTAATTAGCCTGAATCGGCAATCCTGCGTAAAAGCCAAATCTGAAACATATCGTGCAGGAATATTTTTTATCTGAAACAATATTTATACCGCTTTTTTTTCTTTGTAAAATCTAATCAATCTTTTCAATTATCATATTAGGTACAACAGAATACCTTAGAATCTTAAAAGGCGTCAGAATAACCAAAGAGTTTAGTGCAATGTATTTACAAAATTACTCACAAACTTTTGGGGAGCACTCCTTCCAAACCAACCAAGAATTTTGCAGCACACATGAACCAAAGGACCAACAGGGCTATTATTTCGATACTGATACGTACGAACTACACGAGGACCATATTGGGTTGGAATTCAAATTGAACGGTTATTCAAGATGTGGTAGCTCATTATCTGACTTTGAAATTGATTATAATAACTACAACGCCAATAAAATTCAATACTGGGTTGATGATCATGCCGCTGATATCAAGCAAACGAAATGTCACATATCTGGTAGGTCATTTTTGCTGTCGGAAGATTCCTTAGCGCTGTCCACTCCTGAGGTTATATTCGATGAAGCTTATGACGAAGCTTTCGTGAAAGAATTAATCTCATCAGAAACGGATAGGATTTTTAATTTCAATGACGATACATATACAATATGCGACGGATCAACGTTATCGAGCTATGAGGAATTTGGAAGCACTCATGAAATTGCTCAAACTGAGGTCAGCAGCCACCACCAGCTAGAAATTTCTTTCAATGATGATGATCTTGAGGCGTTTTTCGATGAATTTTCGTCGTCTCCCGAAATTGCAATTCCTTTTACTTACGGGGAGCTTCCCCACTTCAAAAGAAAGCCCCAGATCAGATTCAGGCCCATACAAGCGTCTAAAGTGGAGCAAAAAACTGAGGTTGTATCTAAGAAGCCTCGTTTGCTAAAGCATGTAGCTGCCGTTGCTCCCCAAATGCCACGCTCAATAGCTGACGAGCTAATTTACCAGTTTGCAGACATCATGCATGTTCCCAAGAGCTATTGCTGTATCGATTGCAGCGATATGTTTGCCAGCTTGTATTCATTAGTCAAACATTATGAAAAAGACAATGTCTTTAAAAACTTGAAATTCAAGTGTGTAGTTGGAAACTGCCCCTTCCACACGATTGGATTCTCTAAGAGGGTAGAGTTACGGAAGCACATCATCAAAGAGCACTTCGATAAAGCAGAGAATGAAGTCTTCGGCTGTACCGATGAAGAGAAGAGTTTCATTAGGGAACTACTCTATTTTTGTGATAGATGTCCCAAAGTATTTTACAGAAGAGACACTTTAGTCAGGCATGGTAAAATTCACAAAGTGTTTACCAAAAGACGCAAAACGAATAACAGTTAAATTTATTTGAGAAGGCGAGTTTGGGTTCTTCAGAACTGAGTTTCGTCTGGTTCGCTTCATTTTGAATTGATTTCATGATTTTAAATCAAGAGAGTTGGCTTTGATGAGCCATTTTGTTATTTTGTCATATTGGCCGTATAAGCTTGAAGCCAAAGGAAGAAAATGGTGAGTACTGGTGACTGAAACAAAGGAAACAACGTACTTTCAGCGTCCTACATGATGAAATACACATACACAGTAAGACCAAAATACTGACTATTAACCGTGTCATTATGTTCAAATGTTTGGTTGTGACCGTGAACCTTTGGCGGGACCAAAATGCAGGTTGGGGGTACACCTGTGTTACTTCATAGCCCACGAGACAACCCGTAGTTCAAATTCAAGTCTTCACCTTGGTATGATAACATTTTCATGTGACATACTAAACAAATCGTGTTACACACCTCTTATACAATAGATATTTCAAATTGACAAGTCAAAAATAATCGGCTATGGCGCCCGTCTCCAAGTTTTCGGAGTTTTAAGAAGGTCGCCAGGATTCTTACTTAGATGGTTACCTTTGGTCATAAAGCTTCTTTTAGTGAACTGAAAACAACGAAGTAGAGGGATCTATGGGTATCAAATCAGCCGAAAGAAGGAGATGACAACTTTGGTGACTGCTGAAACTTTTCAAAAGACGACTCATTACCTTTTGGAAGGTATGAATCGTTGAAAGACATTCCTGAGTCCAATAGTTTTTAAGTATAGTTAATTAAATATTCAGGTGAAAGATAGTAAAATTGATCTCAATTCGCAACCGCGTACAATCAAGCATGGATCCAACATCATTTGCCAGTGTTTTGGCAGGGGTCAAGCGCATGAGGGAGGAATTTGGTGATGACCAAGGCAAGAATCAAGAAGGGTCACAGGAGACTACACATGAAACCCCGGCTGAGATAGCGAATGAAACATCATCTGAACCAAAGAGACCGAGTGTGCCGCCTGATCCAATACCTTCTGGAAATGCTTCATCATCCCCACAAACAATCCAACAAGACAGGTCAGCTCAAGCAAGAGATTCTACCAAATTGAAAAGGATAAGGAGTGGTATTCAAATGTACAGCCAGATTCAGGTGTCACCATCTCAGAAACAAAATCCATTGTTGCAGAGTCCTTTATTGAAGCAAAAGCCGATTACATTTAATAAGGAGATTTTGTCGGACTATTACATAAATCCCACACTTCAAGTATTGTTTTTATCACTTAAATACCATCAGTTGCATCCCGAATACGTGTGGAGAAGAATCAAAAAATTGAATCAAGGCTCATCTGTGACAACAAACCGAAATGACAACGCTTTGAAAGTACTACTTACTGTCATAGACATCGAAGCTCCTCAAGATGCATTGCGAAAGTTGAATAGTATATGTGTCAAACAAGATTTAACACTATTGATTGCATGGTCATTCGAGCAAGCAGGTAACTACATAGCGATGTTGAAGGAGAATGAACTTTCGGCCAACAAGGTCAATTTATCCATCAAAGGAGTGAAGAACAACGATTTCACATCCAACATGATAAACACCCTCACAACAGTAAAGACAATAAACAAGACTGATAGCATAAATTTAATGGCCAATTACAAGAATTTCAAGAATATTGTCAAATCTGATGCTCACGTAATACATGGATTGGGGGAGAGAAAAATCAAGAATTTGAAAAGTTCGTTTCTGGAACCTTTTATATTCAATAAGGAGGAAAATATACAAGGGGAATTTTGAAGTTGTTCCTTTTCGCAATCTAAGTGGCAGCTTTTGCTTGTTCTTTCTCCATCTGGATGACCTTGCTTCTCAATATCAAAGTTATATTATTCAAGACCTCATTTTTCTGTACTAAAATCTCTTTCAATTTGGAAGAGTCTTGATTCAACTTTACAATCTTCTTCTCAAATGACTTTTTGGCCTCTTCAGCATCTTTTTCCACAAAATATCCGGTACCTATATCAACCAAAAACTGTGACCTATCTTTGATTTGACCTGGCAAGTATAAAGAGCTAGTCATTGGAACTAATATTTCGTCGGTTTTGGTGGCTTCCATTCCATTTATACTATTTATACAGTCTTTTAATTTGTTTTGGGCTGTTTGTAAAGCCTGTAATGATTGAGAGAAGTGATTTATCTCATCTTCAGTGGACTTTCTGATTTCAACCAACTGCTGAGGTTGAAGTTGAGACAAATCAATTCTCTGTGACATTGTGCAAATTTGGGTTGAATTGATGCGTGAAAAATCTCAAATTGATCTATTATGGGAAATGATGGTGGTACCATTGCTAAGAGAAATGATATAATAAACTTATACAAGGAAGAAAAAGATAGCAAAGACCAATACTTTGACGATTTTTCTTTGTTTACTATCTGTAAGATGTCAAAAAAGTCTCTAATTGATAAACCAATGGTAGGTGACTATAAAGGGAACTTGTTCTTGAAAGAGGAGATCCTACAATTTCTCTTGAGTAAGGCTTACAAAACCAACAAGGAATACAATCACATACGAAATCTCGGTGACGTAGTCAATTTAAAAGCGACGTTTAAAAATGATAAATTGATATGCCCCCTTACACAGACCTCCAAATCCTTCATGTACTCAAGAAACTGTGGATGCGTGGTAGATCAGGGTTTGACGGAGAACTTGGTCAAGGAAGATGCTATGGCGTGCCCTGATTGCGGCGTGCCATTTGAAAGCATCGATTTGGTTATCATAAATCCTAAAGGCCGTGCTATCCAAGCAAATGATCGAAACTATATAAAAATGAAATCCGAAGGCTATAACCACAGCAAAAGGAAGAAAAAGTCCAAAACAAGGGCGGTGGATATCGCAGATTTCAAAATGAAGGGGCAAAAGAGAAAGCTTGACGATTAACGAAGTAAGTATGACATAAATTACCTATATACACCAGGGTTAACCTCCCTCAACTAATGAATTTACCACAAACGCTGGTTGACCACGATCATAATATTCTGCTCCTCATTTCTAATTCTCTTTGTCTTCATTTTTTGGATCAAATTTCAACTTTTGGGAATTCATTTTGGCGAAGTCAGAATTGGTATATAAATTGAAACTAACCGAACCTAAACCAATAACGCAAATACCAACTAAACCTAAAACAGTTGATCTATGTATGATGTCGGTAACACGGACACTTAATGGAAGTTTTTGACTCATTGTAAGGTTGATATATATGAGATGATTTTTCTCGATGATGGTCGCACTTACGTTTGAGAATTATAGGCCAGCTGAGTCAATACAGTTGTTGTTAGCAGGCTCCAAAAGAGCCTCGCTCCACTGCTAGACAAGTCCCAATTTGGAGTACTATAGGGTGATTGTTACATAATATACATTTATAATCTCAGGACACGAGATCAGATCAAATATTTTAGCCAATTATTATCAATGACTTCGTACTCTAATAGATTAGGATTATTGTAAACAACTTCTGGTAACCAGTGCTTGTTATATAACCTAAAAACATTGATGATATTTTGAAAGTTATCTAAATTTGGCTGCTGATTCATTATATAGTCCAACAAGTCTTTGGCCAACAAATTCAACTCCGATAAATTGTTTGCGAATGACTTATTTGAGGTCAAAGTATCCGAAACCTTGTTCAAACCTTTTTGAAAGCTTTCGACGTCAACTGAGCCGATGGGAATGTTTTCATCAATATTCGAGCTTTCTCTAGGCTTCTTGATTAAGGCATCGAAATTGGCAACGTCGATGTCCACAGGAAATTGTCTTGGTTGGACACCCCTTATGATAAATTTTTTCTTTTGAGTTTGTTCATCTAAAACAACCACCATAGCAGTTGCCTGAGGAAATGCTCCGCTAGTAACATTTTTTATAAAATCAACGGCAGGCATCAAAGGCGAATTTTCAACTTCAGCATTCCAAGTTTTGGAAAATTGTTTCTCGTAAGCTTTCCATAACGAAAGCTGAGTCACCTCCCCTGGTTGAATTTTTCCTTCACTAGCAGCAATATCCACGCTATCTTCACTCAACTCGTGGTTGACGTACGGCTCATAACAACACCTCAACCAGGTAGTTGCTCTCAAAGGCTCGGGAAATTTGGCAACAACTTTATATAGGTTATCAGGCAAAAGTGCAGCCTCGACAGGGACATTCTTTTGGTTTGATCTTTTAACTATCTGTTGCTGAACTGCAGAATTAGGTGTTTGATTTAATCTCAAGTTTTCAAGTATTAATATCGGCAATTGCTTCAATAAATTATGTTTAGCTGCATCCAAATTGATTAATTTATCTAATCTCTTTTGCTGTGAATCTTTTATGGTCTTACAATTTAAATGTAATGACTTGGAGAAGAGGAATTCCTTAAAAAATAATATGACGACCTCGTTCAATTGATAATCGTTGATCAACAAGTAGTTTGAAAATTTGATCAATAATTCATCTGTTATAGCATTGATGCAGTTGTTACTTGTTTTGATGACAGGCGTACTCTCCTTATTCTTTGATTGAGTATCGTCCTCTTCATCTTCATCTTTGGCGTCAATATCCTTTATATACAACAAATGAGTCAAACAACTTATAATGTTGACAATTAAGTATTTATCTTCGACTTTGAAGGACAAGTTCAACAATATTTCGAATAATTGATCATGCTTGTGATTGTCCACGTAATAACAGGTTAATACACTTAATATATCAATCAAGTATATGAAAAGTTCATTGAACTCGTTCTCAAATTCATTCAACTTATAAACGTTATCGTAGTGGTCGGTGAAAATCCAGTCAGCTAGGAATTTCAACGATGTAGTCAAGTCCTTCTTCAAAATCTCGATTTGTGAAATATGTTGCTGATTATCCAAATCTTGAATCAAGTTTTTGATACTGAGTAAAGAATTACCACTGGAGATAAACAATTCAGGGGTCAACTCGTCATAGTTTCCCTGGTGAATCAAGCGAAAAGGCACAAAGGAGTACTTGACAAGTTCATTTGCTAAATACTCCTCATCGTCGAATTTGATCGTTTCTGGCTTGTAACAAGATTGAGTTGAAATCGCCATAAGTGCCCAATCTATTTCGCTAGGGATCCTGGATCTCAATGACATAACAATCCGAGTGGTTAGCTGTATACCCTGGTTACCATTACCAAATGCATTAGCAGTGCCATTAGGAGCAGAGGAGCTATTGAATCGATTAGGGACAGTAATCGATGTATAACTCATTTGGCTTGTTTGTAATTTTTTCACCTCTAGTTTTTCAGCGATCGCGCTCTTTCTTCATCTGTATCTTCAAATCCACCAAACCAACATTAAGAGATCACAATAGAGGTACAGCGACACTTTGATGGCCATTGTGCTCAGCCAAACCCAAGGCATAAGGTATCTTCAACACCTGGTCATATTTTTCAAGCCACTAGAATCCTCCTTTAGAAAATTTTTGGCGGTGGAGATAAGTACTTAACCGAAGGTATAACCACCGGATGGAATGCCCTAAAGTTTCGCACGAATGGCTCAGCTGCACATTGAATAGCCCTTCATTCAATAAGCTGTCGGTTATCAGTGGCTGGATGCTTTGGCCATGTTACGTGATGCTGGAAGGCACCCAGTTGGCTATTTACAGTGTTTATCCACATCGTCGTAGCTTCGATAATAACCTCTTTTATACCGGCAACGTTCGATTCCATCAACCAAATTGAATTTAGTCTATTTTGATAACATATCCGGGTAACAAAACTTGTATAGGTATCACATGTCTAGTGGTTATGTGGTATAAAATCTTTCAACATTGCCTTTGATTATCCCACCAATGACTGACTGGCAAAGACAAGTCACGATCACATCCACATCGTTGGATGGCTCTTGTAATTCGTAAATTCTATTCCCATTTAAACCCATTATATCCATTTATCTCCATAGTCGTGGGAAAACCAATGCGAGTGGCACTCTTATCATCTACCTTCCGATAAAAACTCACCTGTGAAGATTAGTCATTTGCTAATGAAGATAACCAGTTTATTATCAATTGTCATTGCTTGCCAGGCAACGAATGCCTGGTCATTCAATAAGGACCAAGTAGTCTTCAATGCCGAAGATGAAGTCATTGCCGAAGATGCTAAGTCCAGCATTTTCAATGACTTGAAGAAAGAATTAGGATTCCCAAAAGAAGCCGACATTGACGTTATTGCCCAGGCTTGGAAGGAAATGGAGAGCAAGTTTGACTACAGTGAATTATCTGCTAAAGTCAAGAGTTATGGTAAAAAAACTGTTGATAAATTCAATAACGTATTCTCGGATACCAAAAGCAGAAAGAATAGAGGCAAATTTCAGACCTTGTCGAACGACAAGTTCCAAGGATACTCTTTAGATATTAAGAAAAACCACCCCGAAAGTTTGGGTTTGGATACTGTTGACCAATACACTGGTTACTTGAACGTTGAACAATTGGATAAACATTTCTTCTTCTGGTTTTTCGAAAGTAGAAACGACCCTGCCAATGACCCAGTCATTTTATGGTTGAATGGAGGCCCAGGATGTTCAAGTAGTACTGGATTGTTGTTTGAATTGGGACCATCAAATATCAATGCTACTATTCAACCTGTTTTTAATCCACATTCTTGGAACTCCAATGCCTCAGTTATTTTCTTAGACCAACCAGTTGGTGTGGGTTACAGTTATACTGGAGGTGAAGAAGTCAAGAACACTGCTACCGCAGCCAAGGATTTCTATGTTTTCGTTGAATTGTTCTTCCAGAAATTCCCTCAGTTCAGAGACAATAAGTTTCATATTGCCGGTGAATCGTATGCCGGCCACTATATTCCAAATTTTGCCAGTGAAATTATCAACAACGCCGACAGAACATTTGAATTGACATCAGTATTGATCGGAAATGGTATCACCGATCCATTGATCCAATACGAAGCTTATAGACCCATGTCATGTGGTGAAGGTGGATACGAACCGGTTTTAACTCCTGAAGTATGCGACCAAATGGATAAAGATTATCCTAAATGTGCTGCATTAACCAAATTATGTTACGAGTTCCAAAACGCCTTAACCTGTGTTCCAGCAACCGTATACTGTGAGAAATTGTCAGCACCATATGGTGAAACTGGATTGAACCCTTACGACATCAGAAGGAAATGTGACACGGAAGGTGGTGCTTGTTACTTCCAAATGGACTATGTGGATGAATATTTGAACAACGAGTTTGTCATGGAAAGTGTCGGTGCCGAAGTCGATTTTTTCACCAGCTGTGACGACAAAGTATTTAAAAACTTCATTCTTGATGGTGATGAAATGAAACCTTTCCAACAGTACGTTGCGGAATTGTTAGAAAATGACGTTCCTGTTTTGTTGTATGCCGGTGACAAAGACTGGATCTGTAATTGGTTAGGAAACCACGCTTGGTCAGACGCCTTAGAATACAAAGATCATGTTTCGTTTGCTGCCGATTCTTTGAAACCTTGGTACACCAAAGACGGCAAATTAGCTGGTGAGGTTAAAAATTATAACCATTTCACCTTCTTAAGAGTTTATGATGCGGGTCACATGGTTCCTTTCGACCAACCCGAGAGTGCTTTAGATATGGTCAACAGATGGGTTGCTGGGGATTTCGCCTTTGGTTATTAGTCTCAATCAAGTATTAAAGATTTGCCTTTATAAATTTTTCTCTTTTTCCGCTTCTTACCCGAAATTCCGGACCAAGTATTTCTTGGGCAGGACAACTACCTCCAAAAGTGCGGCAGATATATGCGGCTACATAGCACCGTCAGCGTTTTATTCTCAAAAAATAGACTCCTCGGCCAAGCATGTAGCCACAGCGCAATTTAAGACCACCTGAATATGACTCCATCAGCTAGGACATGTCAAAAAGGGCTTGGTGATGGGGATTTGTGGATCTAAAACACCATATTGTGGTTTTGCACATTCTGCATACAAGATCTCGCCCCCTCGAGGCGATCATACGACACAATGTTTGAGACATGGTGTAAGATGCAATCCCGGTGACCGCGATGAGGCAGGGCATACGTTTTTAGACCACTGAAGACGCAGGCGGTCTAACCTTACGATTTTCCACGGCTAAAGTGGCTAAATTAAAGTGGTTCATTGTAATGCCACAGATGGTTTGAAACAAATGTGCGTATTATACGCTTAGGGGGGCGACCCCGCTCTAATAAATCCGATTTATTTGGCAACTAGCAACGGCACATTTCCAAGTTCGGTGAGTGTCGTGAAGATTTCTCAAAGAGCTGCAGTCATTAATAGGAATGTAAATCTGCACACTCACTAATTTTCAGGAAACCAGTCTGATTCAGTAGATGGAACGAGTTTTGCCTGAAATTGTTACCCAAATATTCAGTTACCTACCGCCCGAATTATCTCATCAAGTCTTCGAATCTTACAGTGGGAACAGCCAGGAGTATGTCCGTCAGTCAGGGAGAGTTAAAATCTTTCGACCAAGTTTTTTCGACGATGATCGATTACACCATATGAAAGAGGTTGTCATAAAGGGCATGGGAAGAACCTGGTTCCCGAGTGTGGCGAGTTTTATCAAAGAGTATCAAAACCCACCCTACTTTCCGGTTCGACTGGTGGAGCTCGGTGATTTCGAAGATTTATTGATATTCCAAACTTCTTACCGTGACTACATTGAAAAATTCATTTATATCATACAAGATCAAACCACGAGGTACTTCGAGGACTTCATAGAGAGGATAGATGCTGACCTAATGCAGCGGGTCCAGCTCAATCAGCCTCAGGTCCTCATAAACGAAACCATCCTCCCAGTGTTCAACGTGGAAACATTTGAGAGCTCGGATGCTAAAAATGTGAAAATTGTATTTTCTGACACTTTGGGATTGAAGGAGAGCCCCGTGCCGATCAAAAGGTACTTCTTGTTCAACAATGGTCTCCTAAACATAGGCGGATTGCCTGTAAGTTTAACATCGCTTACTGTCGATTACAACTGCTCAGCTGTTAGATACCAATTCCAGAATTTGAAAAACTTGCAAACGTGTAGAATATTCAATCTAGCCGAAGAGTTGAAATTCCTTGATATCGACCTACCACCAAGCCTAAATGAGCTCGAAATAAGATTGAACAACCAGAGAGTAAAGCTAATCAATGGAAATAGAATGCCTTCCAGCTTGAAAAAGCTAGTAGTTCAGGGTGTCAGGCTTACACCTATTCCTATATTGCCGCTTCTACGACACCTAGAAGTATATGACTCACATCATGCATTTGGTGTTGCAGAAGGCAAAATTCCCAACTCATCATTCCACAATGCTGACTTCACTCACTCGCCTTTACTTGAAAGTCTTACCATTCCTTTGCTCGACTTGGGATCAAATATCTACACTTTAAGGTATCTAAGACACTTGAACGTCCTAGGTGGGCTATCTTACGATCCTGTTTATTTGCAGCTACCAAAAACGTTAGAACTGTTATCGCTTGAGGCTTCAATACCAATGAAAATAGACTTCAACGAGCTGTTGGCCAGCTTGACTGTGGTCGTTAACCCAGGCGATTTTCACTGTCAATCTATGAACCTCCCTTCGACCATTAGATTTCTTAAATTGGCAAACTGCGGTACAAAAATCTTAAATGATCTTCCCGATTTGAAAACACTTGACTTTGACGGAGTCGATAACTGCCGGGACACTTTTTATCTACCACAGACACTCGAGTTAATCACCATTGCTGTAGGTGCCAACATGTCGAGATTCAGTAACTTTAGAAATTTGAAATACTTGCATTTACGAGAGGTCACCCTCACCCAGGGATTCTTAGGCAAATTAAAGCCATTAAAGTCCTTGGTGATTGAGGATATACACGCTGCTACTGCTCTAGTCCTTGATGTTGAGGTAGAAGAGCTTTGCATCGACGAGAGCATCCATCTATTCAAAAAAGTTAAATTATCACCCAGACTCAAAGCATTGACCTTGTGCGATGACTCCATCGATGGCACTTTACCAGACAATCTAACCTTTGGGGAGTTAGATGCTGAGTGCTTTGTGGTCGAACCTAGTTTGATGGAGGCGGTTCCTGGATTCAGGTTTCTAGGACTCAGGAGTTAACTGTAAATATCGACCATTAGGGCAGCATCTTGGTAGTGTGGGGCCCCCACATATGAAATAACGCTACATAGTTCAATCAGTACCACCAGAACCGGAATTACATATGAAATAGCCGCAACTGAACGAAAAATCACACAGAACACTTTATTATTTAATATACTAATTACACTTTGTCATCGTCGTAAATGAAACCGTCTCTACTGGCAAAAACACCAGCAGATCTCACATATCTATCGTCACCTGGTGGTTGTGATAAATCTTGATTGTTGTTGATCATCGATTGTAAACTCATGAGAATACTTTCGATGGTGCACGCGGGGGTCCAGTCATCCCCAAGTAAATTCAAGCAAATATGGCCGTTGGTGTAGATGTGCGGATGAAGGGGAATTTTGTATTGGGTGCTGTCGTTTTCAGGGGTTTTCGTTCTGTCGCCAGTGGTAAATTTGACTTTAGGTGGCAGTACTGGGTAGTCATCAGGGATGAATACGATCAATTTGAAGGCCTTTTCAGTGTATAGTTCATTGGAAATTACTATTTCGAAATCAAAATTTGTCAAAGATGGGGTGTTTGACAACAACCGGATATCTGGCAAAGAATTTGTGCTGAGTGATTTATATTCCTTCAACAATCTCTTATGGAACGGATGCATTGATTTCGCGATAAAATTCAATTTCGATAAGGGGTCAAAGATCAGGAATCGGAGCGAACAGATCAGGCGCAACAAGTTTTGGAAACAAGAGAACCAGCGAAAATGAAAGTCGCCTGCGGACAGTTCACAGTGTCATCGAATATCACCCATAATTTCCAGATTATCAAGAAATTGATCAACCAATCCATCCAGGCGAACGTACAGGTACTCTTTTTGCCTGAAGCATCTGATTATTTGGCCAAAAATGCCGGCCATAGCTTTAGACTATCACAGAAAACTAAAGAGTTGTTGATCACACCAATACAGCAGGAATTGAGGCAATTGAACTCCAAAAACCAGAGAATTTGGGTGTCGATTGGGATTCATGAACCTGATAACGAAAACAAGAAGACAATCAACAAGCTATTATGGATCGATAACAGGGGTGAGATTGTTCATCAATACAGTAAAATACACTTGTTTGACGTCAACATCAAGAACGGTCCAATTTTGAAAGAGTCGAACTCGGTTACAAGAGGAGATAAAATATTGCCTCCTTTTGAAAGTCCTGATAAGGATTTCAAGATTGGGTACCAGATATGCTACGACATAAGATTCCCCGAGTTGAGTACCTTGTTGTTTAAACAAGGTGCCAATATTTTGACTTTTCCTAGCGCCTTTACGGTAAAGACAGGTGAAAGCCATTGGAAAAATTTGGGAAGAACTAGAGCCATTGACAATCAAAGTTACGTCATTATGGCCGCCCAATGTGGCGAGCATCAACTAGTCGACGAGGAAGAGCCAAATGGCGAAGAAACTAAAAGAATTAGTTACGGAAATTCATTGATTATTGATCCTTGGGGTGATATTTTGTCAGAGGGATTGAAACACGATGATCAGTTACCCAAGGATGGCGATGGGGACTACTTAGAATTATGTATTGCTGACTTAGACATTGATAGAGTAAACGGGGTTAGGGAAAACATGCCATTATTGAAACATAGACGAGATATTTATTCCTTGACCTACAAGGGTGAGTAGCCTCGAGCTAGTAGCCTTGGGCTAGTAAGCCAAAGCTGATAGATGCCCAACTAGTTTAATATAGTAACTTACATGTATAGATAGAAATACATGATATGCAGATTATTTCAGGGCTTTCGGAAGAAATTGCAGCTTAGCCAGTCCAATGTTTCAGGAATTAAAGACTGTGAGCTTGTCAGTTGGTGTCATTGCAACTTGACAAAGCAGCTGTAGATGACATACCTCCCAGTAGGAAGGATGGTGTCAGTCGATTGGCACAGGAAGTGATCGGACGATGTGTGTTTATCACAAATATGCCAAAATCATAATTTTTTATGATGGTTCCTGTCGTATAGAATTATATGGAGAGCTCAGCTGTGGAACAATTTCGATTTATAGTGGAGAAACATGTGGCATATATGTCATCTGGCACAAAAATCACATTTGGCATAATCAAGAATGATTACAGCTCCTATTTACCCCTCAGTACCCCAAATTACTTCTATATCACTCTAGAGCTCAAACGCCACCAGCAACTCAACAACCGTCTCCAATTCTGTCGTATAGATTTAATCATGTGACCAAAATACCCCTCTCGAAGTTGCCAAAACTTCTGGATGCGTATGGTGGAACCAGAGACCGCCCAATTTGGTACCATGTGCGAAAAAAGGTGGCTGTACTGAGGGCAGTGGCGGGCGCAAGAAGTGAGGGGTATTTTTGCAACTGCCAAAATAAATCGAAGAAAAGAGGGGAGAGAATTTTTGGGACGAAAAAGAGGAGAAGATAAAGTCAGACATTGTCGCCGACATTTTATGCTACCGGAAAAACTAAAATATGATCTATACGACGCAACGTTCTGATGTTGCTGTGATAATCTGGATGCGCTGGGTTTCGAAGTTGAAATGCTGACCCCAATTGGCCCACTGGAGATGCCTACTATCCTTGCAGAGAAAATTCTGCCAAAATCCAACAAAAAGTTGCATAATATTACTCCAACTTTACGGAATGATAGTTGCAAAAAAAACTCCCCTCAATCCACATAACCAACATTTTGATTAAACTATAAATATCCCTTAACTTTCCATATTTTTTTCCTCAACGGTCTATTGGGTTCACAATGTTCAAACAATCAATCACAGTATTTCAACCTGGTAAATTAAGCCAAAATGTCTTAAGAAGCTTGAATAACTACAACTTCAAGGTCAACTTGAGAGATCAACCTGACTATCATGATTTTACTAAAATATTCAGTAACTTCTTGAATATCCATCCAGATAACTTCAAAATCTTGATTGATTGTTACCCAGAGATATTGTTCAATATTCCTATGGATAAGAGAGTTAGCAAAATATGTGTTCAAGACTTGAAATTGATTAATAATGAAAACTTCGAAAAGTTAAGGTTCAACGGTCCTTTGATTGTTGATAGTAATAACAGTCTATTAGCTAACGAGCCGGCATCAATTGAAAGATTGTTACACAATTACGACTACTTGAATCCTACCGCTAGTTTCAGCAACTCCAAAATCTTGAGTTCTTTACCTATTCACCCACACATAGCAGAGTTTGCTGACTTGTTTTAACGTTTAATGATTAATAGTAATCTTCGGGTTATGCTTTTATAGATTTATAGATCAACTGGTTGATATATGATTATTCCTATTGCACGTTTCTTCTCTGTTTGTGGTTATGGCGGCAAATTCGTTACATCGCTCAAGAGGTAACACTGTTGATGAACGCCTTCTATACGGGCCCCACGTTCATTGCCCCTCTGACTAAAAAATATCTTGTTGATCCGTGGATAAAACTTCCTTGGTTCGAAAGGGTCTAGCCTCGAAGCATAAATTGGATTTTGAGACCGTACACGACCATCGGCTATATCAACTGATAAGAGGGATTACATAATATACGAGGCTCTTATTATAATCTTCACTACACCTAGCTAAAAACCCATTCTCTTGATAACATACTGCTGAGCAATGATTCCAACAGCAACATTCAACCCATCTTTGATCCAATTTTTGACCCATTCTTTTGGGTTGATATCATATTCGCTGAATTTTTCAATATCCTTGTTAACCAACCAATGACTCCAAGATAAAGGAAACGATTGAGTTTTGGTTTTTATGACAATATTATTGGTGATATCCTTCAATATGATAATGAATTGGAACGATTGAGAGTTTTGATCGATAGAAATCTCACCCCCCTCATCATCTGTGGTACTGGTACCGGATTCAACAGATATGGGTAGAATTGATATGAATACGTTGGACTTATTTATCAGGTTCAACTTTTCATTCATTTCTGTACCCTCGTTCTTTTCAAATTCGATAACCTTATTGAAGTTGTCTATGGAGTTAGTTAAATTAGCAGCACATAATTTCTCGCCATCGATCTTTTTACCAATAAACAAGTTCAACTCGTCATCAAGTATTTTCTTATGGTTGAAATCATTGATTTGCAACTTGATACCTCCCTCTACTTGGTTCATTACTTTGCCGAAATTTTTATTGATCAAATCGTGCAAATAGGACAAGTAGAAATCATTCACCACTATTATATTCAACAACTCATCCTCATTGCCGATTATGGTTTCACTAATGTTCGATAGAATACCATTTAACCTGTTAGTGAGCAATGTGATTTGTTCAAATGTTTTCTCTCCATTGGCCTCCTGTCCTTTTAAAAAATCCTGTCGACGTAAATTTAACTGATTGGTGGTGCTTGAGGCTATTTGATAGGTGGTTTCGCTCAAATTAGTGGCATTGGAAGTAATTGACCCCCATAGGTTTGAAACAGCGTTAGAGCCCTCTTTATTCCACCAGCTAGTGATGGAATGAATGGGATCAATGTCTAATTCCTCGTTGGCACTCTTTGCCTGTTCCTTAGTCTCGTCGGTGGGTTTAGACGAGGCTTCTCCCGATTCCGTGTTTGTGTTTTTCTCAGTTATCGTCGAGCCAGAGTCAGCTTCTGATATAGTGTCCGCTCCATCCTTGATTGGAGGAGAATTAGATTGTTGTTGTTTCTTCCCCTTATCCTTTTTCTTGGGCTCCAATTTCACCGGTTTCTTTTCATGGGCTTCCAATTCGTCCAAAAACTCCATCAAATCCTCCTTTCCTTCGGGATTGGGGGTGCCTGCTTTGGAATCTGGCAACGAATTGATGAAATCTAACACATCGTCTTTGTTTGACATGGTTTGTGTTCGCGGTCAAATTTTTGAGACACAAAAGCGAGTGAAAAAACTGACACCACCACTTTCAAACTATCATGCATCCTCAATTAGATAGAGTCAGATTCGATCCTTGTGCAGCTTTAATGGATGCCTTAGAAGAATGCCATCGCCAGGAGTTTTTGAAGAAAGCTTTAGGTATGTGCAACTTCGAGAAAGACGAGCTATCTAAATGTCTCCATCATACCAGAACGGGTGATGCTAATGATAGAATAAGACAGACAAGGTTGAGACAGAAACAATTTGAAGAAAAGAGGAAGAAGAGCGAAGAAGAATTATATGGCAAAAACAATATTTTGAAGAAGGTGGTTGAAAAAGAAGTTGAAAAGAAATTAGGAAAGTAGAGAATGACAAGACAAGGAAAAGGAGGTGGAAATTCCAAATGCCAGGGTAGAAACGATAGGGAAAAAATGACAGGGTTGGTAAAGGTACTAAACCGTCCCATCAATAGTAAATAGTGAAATGTAAATAGAATCATAACTAATCTTGACGGGTTCTCAACACTCTTTTTACAACTTTATCCTTTGTTATAACATAGACAACTGCACCCCAACCCGATAAGGTATCTCTATCCACAGCATTCAACAAACTTTGACTTATGGTTTCAAACAAATCTTCCGGCTCTAAATCTGGTTGATACAATCCTTCACACATACCATACAATTGGTCAGATGCAGTACCACTAACGACAAAATCTTTGGCATAGTCGATACATCCGATGGAGTCAAATCCACAGATAAAGGGCTTGTTATGCTTGTCTAATCCAGCGACCAAAGGGCCGGTGAACCAAGGCCCGAACCTCTTTTCATATAAAGTCGAGCTCACCAAGTTGGCAAATGTCGATGGCTCAATCTTTCTCTCCTCTCTCAATTCGTAGAGATTGTTCTTGAAGCGGAATAACTCATTCAAAGTCGTAACATCAGTGGCCAAACCTGTTAATCCCAACATCACTTTTTCATTTATCTTGAATATCTTCTCGAAATTGTTAGCTAATCCTAAAGATTGACTACCTAATCTTAAATCACAGGCGATGGCAACACAATCTTTACCGACCATCGCAAGAGCTGAACCCCCTATATTTGTTAGTGTTTCTTCTTATGCTTCACTGGCCGAGAATAGCTCTGCTGTATACATACCATTGATTGAACTTGGATCTGACATGGTGGCGGTTTAACAAAATTGCGAGTGGGAATTGGAGAGTTCGCGATAATACAAAATACAAAATTGTATAGAGTACCAGAACATAGCTGGCATACTTAAGCTACACGAAAAAGGATGTAATACAAAGAATGAAAACCTAAATAGACACGAAATTAAAATATGGGCCACATTGCGGTGGCTGGCCGGAGCCATGACGTTGTGGCAGAACACACTGATGAGTTGGAGAGAGCTCAATTTTCAATCTCTTCCTCCTCCTCTTTGATGGTGTTGTTACTGAAACTGTGTAACATTTCTTGCTTCTGCGAGGATTGTAACAACTGATTGATAGGGCTTTCCTCGTCATTGTAAGTTGACAATGTGAAGGTCTTCGGCGATTTGACTAGGTTGAAATTATTGTTGAAATCGTCAATGGTCAAGTTGGGAATTTGCAGCTGCAACTCATTCAAGTTGGAAATGGACTTGGAGGTTTGAAAGGTAGGAATTATCTGGCCCACATCTTTCAACCCTATGAAAAGCTTACGGATCTCCAATTTAACTAATCGAGACAAGTCTGTTTCTCCATCATTGAATTCTGGTTCCCCCTTCTCTTCATTGACTTCAACTGTTTTCCCTTCGACTACCAGTCCCTCAGTTTCCTCATTTGGTCCCTCCTTTACACTCTTTAAGGTCGCCGCTTCCAATTCATCAGCCTGATCTTTTTTTAAAGCATTAGCGATCGATTCTTGGGCAAGTCGTTCTTCTTCTAAATCAAATCTCAACTGTAAGGCAAAACCCAATATTATCAAATAATTTTTGTATTTTTTCAACTCAAATTTGTACTGACTGATCTTGGCCTCAAAATTGTTCAAAATTCTCGTATAGTTTGAGGTATTGGAGTAGCTGTTGAAACTTTTTAAGAATTTGATTCTAGACTCGTCAAACTCTTTGAAAACTTTCTTCAAGTTGTTGTAGTAGTTCAAGGTCTTGATAAACTGTTTCATCATGTTGTAGTGATTTTCTTCACCCGTGAAACCGTAATTACTCAAATACACTCCTGTTGGCAAAACCTCCCATTTATTGAAAACTTTCAATTTCTTGAATTGTGCTTTATTCGCAATCAAATGATCCATGTCATTCCAACCATAGTCAATGGAAGAGATACTCTCTTCAAACGTGGGAATGGCCGTTATCTTGGAAGCCCAGAAATTACACGTGTTGATGAATTCCAAGGCGATTTCCTTGGTACCGGCCTCAAAAATGAACTTCTTTTTAGGACGTTTTGTTGTTTTAGGAAACGTCACGGTGAAAACGTAACCATGACTGCTACTGCTACTCTTTATGTAGAGCGTACTTCTCTCCAATTGCGAAAATGTTGCACATAAATTGAAGTTGCCAACGTTTGCAGCGTTTTTTAGCCAGTTCCCATCACCGACCTCAGAAGGGTCCTCGACGTCTTCTTCTCCAAGATAATCGAGGTTGATTAAAGACTTCTGTTGCTTTTTTTGGAACTTTTTCACCAGTTGTTGATGTTTTTTGATGATCTTGGGATCAAATGAATATAAATTCAACTCCCCCTTGGACACAACTACAAAATACTCTGTGAACTTGTTATTGTTCAAAGGGTTGTTGGAATGTAAAGAATTGGTCGGTTCAGCAGTCGCCACTGATGGTGTTCTACCCCTGAAAAAGGAGAAAAGTCTTGACGATGTTGAGGCAGTTGTCGACGTAGTGGAAGCGGCACTGGAAAACAATGGTTCGGAGGCATTTTCCTGTTGATCGTTATTCAAAACTTTCAACTTCAACAACCCTTCCTTTAAATATGGAGAACCTTGCAACTCCAAGGTCAAATCGTATTGATCTTGATACTCTTGGACATTGAAATGATCTAAGTTCCGCTGGGGAAAGGAATCATCCAAATCCACATCGTAGATGTTGATGGAATCAAAGGAAACCATAGACATGGAATCTTCATGGTTGATAGCCAAGGATTCTCTGCTGATTATCGAGGATCTGGAACTCCTCTTGAGGAGGCTGTTTCCAGTGCTACCATTGAGGGTTCTCAACTTATCAACACTTTGACGAGTCCTAACTGTTCCATAAGTAGATTCCGAAACCATAGAACTGTTAGCTTGACTGTAAAACCTCAGATTGGCCAGATCATTGGCTAAAGCTCTGGTGAAACCCACACGATTATTATTACGATTACTACTGCTTGCAGTGAACTGGCTCACTGAAGAAGTTGTGCTGGGAATTCTGTTGATAGACAAAGAAGCCCTGTGACCAGTTTTATTGGCAGTATCAGTAGACCAAATGGAAGAATTAGATATTTGTTTTGATAAAGAAGCTCCTTCCGCAGCTGTTGACGCATGATTAACATCGTGTCTAATTTTATCATCCAGGGTGTTAGCGGCATTATCGTTGATAACCGAAGCTTTTGCCGATACTGGAGGAGATTCGGCGCCTTTGCTGTTTAGTATGTGGTTTAACTTGTCGTCATCACTGCCAGTTTTCAAATGCAACTCATTACGCAATAAGTCGTCATAATACTTCCCCAATTCCTTCTCGATGACAATTCTCTGCTTAACGGTCAATTTCTTCAGACTTACAGGGCTTTGTTGAATGAAAGTGGTGAAAGTGTTTCTGATGTAGTCATTTTGGCTGATTTTGGACTTCTTATTTACCTCGGAATTGTGCAACGACGTGTTTAGTAGCACCAAACTGTACAAAACAATGTAGATTTTCTCGAAGTTTCTGGTGCAAAACACATTCACGGGGTTTTGCTTGATGTAGCTTTTGGTGAAACTCGTTAAGATCCGATCGATCTCCTGGCTTTCTCCTTTCAAGTACAACTTGGAACATAACGTCCTGGTGGCCTTCAAAAGATTAGAATCCCAGTGGAATAGGTCCATGTAATGGCTTCTTATCTGAGCCGATTCTTCATCAGCACTAGCCAAAAACTGAATGTACTCTTCAGGCTGAATCGACACGTATTCCTCGTTGAAGATCTTGACAGCTATGTCCTTGAGCTCGGTATCCTCAAAACTGTTCTCCATGAGGCTTATTCTATATCTATGGGAGTCTATATGGAAAATTCTACAATTAATCTCAGCTGCAACGCCAAAATCAATTCTCTAAGTTGTGTACCTTAATCTCACGGTTTGGGCTCGATTAGCAGTTTAATCAACAATCAGACGTCAACACAACCTCAATTGCCCTAGTGATATCTTCGGGGATGTAAATTGCCCTACGACTTGACAAATCGAGTTAGTGACTGAAAAAAACCACAAGGCTAAATCCTTAAGATGAGGATTTCTGACGAGTAAAGGTTTCAAGCTCGTCAATTTGAGATTCTCAAAACGGCTATTCTCAAAAAGGCTAAACCTGCTGATACAAGGCGATTTTGTTATTCAAGACGAATCAGCGGCGCACAGAGCGAGCTGAGAGAAAAATCGACTTCAATCAGCGTCATTGGTACTAGTAGTGACTTGTGGTGGTATTTACGGATAAGCAGGTGGTAATCATGAGCGAGCTAGTATTATTGAAGGAAAAGGTCGAAAGTCAATTGAACGAGAGCATAGTTCGGGAGTGGGACATACGCCAGCTCATTAGGTTGCTTGAGAGCACTGTGGTGGATTCTACCGACTTGGGGTCGATGTTGCCGGCAATAAACCAGTTTCTTAACAGTGAGAATTACTACCGTTTGGATCCAGGTTTGGAGATTATTGTGTTATACGAGACCATCTTGGCAAAATTGCCCGTCGATGTCGTGTTGTCGTTGTACCCTATACATGTGATATCCAAGAATTTGTCTTACAAGAACCAATTCAGTCTTTTGATCTTAAAACTTTTGACTTTAAACTACGATAAGATCGATATGGTGGATAACGGGTTGCTTGAGGAGGTGTTGTTGCTTTATTTGACAAACCCTGACCTAAGAATTGAGATTTGCAATCAGATCGAGGTATTGTTTCGAAGCCTTTCCACCGTTATAAGCACTACCACCTTCCATAACTACCAGGATTTGCTTGATAAGGTGAAAGTGGATGGGGATCCCAAGTTAGTGGCAAGACTTCTCAACTTGATACTCATAAATCCAGGAATATGCCAGTATGACTTTAAAATCGACCCAGATGATGACGATGTGCTTTTAACGATATTGAAAATTCAGTTTTACACCGATTTGATCGGTAAGGTGGACGTGAAAACGTTACCCGTCAACAGAATTTTCGAGTTGTTTCACTCCAGAACCAGCGATAGTACGGTTGACTCCTTCTTGATCACAGATATAAACAATTTCTTGATAAAGCTATCGTTTAAGGTCAGTGGTTTGGATTTCTTGAGCCCTTCAAAACTTCACCTCGATAGACCAAGTGACGTTTATTTACTATCCAAATTCAATTCTTCCGCATTGTCTGTCCAGTTGGTTGATTGGTTGATTGGGTTTCCTTTATCTAGCAACAAGTATTTTACCATTTTGTTGAATCTAGTGAAATCAAAAAGATGCTTCGATAAATTATTATTGAAGAGCGTTTTAACCTCCGAGATGATCAAAAACTTACCGAATGATCATGTCTATCAATTAATTGTCAACCTATCGTTGTCGTCTTTTGGCATCGACTATTTGATAAATTCCCCTTCGATAATGAACGAATACGTCATTAACGAGAACCCTGTTTATAACGAAATATTCGACTCAAAAGTAATGGCCCTTGACAACTTGTTGAAATGTCCCGATTTGAGTATTTGGGAAGATAAGATCATTGAAATATATCGTGTGATGAAACACGGGAGAAACGTAAGATCCCAGCCGCAGGTGGATGTTACGGATCAGGCTGGTTGATTGTGGCTGATAGTTTGTACATAGATGACTATACGACTTTCGAGGGAATTTAAAATTCACTAGCTTTGCGATGATGGCTCTGCCACCCTATCTGGAGTGCCATATCTAACTCCATGGACCGAATTTGTCTCATGTTCTACGTGCGGCTCAAATTGACCTGAATGTTTCAAAAAGAATCTACAGATAGTATATCATCATAGTCGTTCTCACCAGCTTCGAGCTTGTCATCAGCCTTTCTACACAAATGTTTGTATACAGGGTCCTCATAGACAAATCTCAACAGTTTTTCCACCTTTATAGGAAGTTCCATTTTGTCTCGATTGAAAATGGTGCACCGGTCAATCTCAAGTATGACAATATCTAACTGAGTGCTAAATTTGCCGAAATCAAGGCTCATTTCATGGCTATTTATGAATTTTAAATGGGCGGTGTTGACTAAAATCATTGTTCCTCCGGTTTCAAAGGTGATCCGCTGTCTATAAACAGTCTCAAACCTCTTGCAGCAATCATATGTAAACTTACAAAGGATTTTATTCTCACTGTCGTTCAAAATTCCTGACATTCCGCCATCTTTAGTGACTTTGAAGAATTGGAATATTCGTAGGATTGCCGACTTCGGCGATGATGTGGTGGTCTTGTTGTCATTGACAATGTTTTTCTTAACGAGAGAGTTCACATACGTCTTGTTCTTATCGATCGACAGGCTGACAGACTCAAGTAACCAGGCATTCTGCAAGATCACAGGGTAGTCCATTCCAGGACAGTACCGCGAAATTACTTTGCGAACAGAGAACACCAGTACTACGAGTAGAGAACAACACAAATCCATATCGCAATGTGGACTAAGGTACTTGTAGATCCTGAAGTCGAAATTTTCAACTAGGGTGTCTATAAATATTTACAAGTTACTCATTACCTTCGTGTTTACGTTTCTTTTGTAACTCCAACCGTTTGAGTCTCTTATCTTCTCTTTTTATTTGAATCCTCTTTGAATCTTTCAAGGTTTCCTTCTCGTCATCCGCTTCGAATAATTCATTGAGTAGATTCAACACGTTCTTTTGGTCTCCAATTTGATTCAATCTTGTGATGTATGAGTCAAAGGCAAATGCAATATCCAACTCGTTGAATTGTTTGATCGGTCTGTTCGATCTCTCCTCTAATAAGTAGATATTGGTTCTCGAATTGTAGTCGCTCAAGTAGTTCTTCAATTCAGTGGACAACTTGGTGAAATGCTCTTCTCCTTCAATGAAATTGGCCTGAGAACTGAACCTGGTACTGAAATGAGTCAAGATTAATTTAGAGCAGTTCATATACCTTGACACATTAATGGCTTCAATCATAGTCGAATGCTTCTTGGCCAACGCCTCTTCGATTAACTCGTTGTTTAACGAAGATTCATGAATCAACAAATCACTGTTGTAACCAATGTCGATGAATTTAGGATTAGGTCTGGTATCGCCTGAATAAGAAACTTTGAAAGTTTCGGTATCGTTCAATTTGAATTTCACACTAACAGAATACGACCAGAAACAATGTATTGCCCTGCAAGTATTCAATTCTTCGATTCCCATGTCCTTGTACAATCTGTCGATATTTTTGGCATCTATTGGTTTCAAGCCTTCCTTTTCACCATTACCTGTCTTTGAGCCTTGATCAAGTCTCTGTTCAAACTCATCTATGGAAATTTTCTTGTATTGGGAGGTTCGGTTCTTCAAAAAGTCTTCACAACTGACGTAATTGATTCTAGAGAGGTCGAAATCAATTGAATCTAATTTGTACCACTCGTTTAAGAAATGGTTGTACTGCCAGGGTAAAACTAAATGTAATACCTGGTCGTTATCCTTATTGACCTTGAACCATTCATTTATAACTGAAATTATCCCCAAATGGTGATCGGCATGTAAATGACTCAAGAAAATGAATCCCAACTCTTTCAAAATTCGAGCGGATTGGTCATTTTGCCCAAAGGTTCTTAACAATCCACCAAGGGTGTTTTCACCCCCATCAAAAATCGCTGACCTGTACCGGATGGTTCCATTGTCATCGAAAGGGATACGAACTAAGTTGGATATAACATTTCTGTCAATGGCCGGTAATGATGAGCCCGTCCCCAAAGTGGTGATATGCACATTGTCCTTTAAGCTTTTTTCGGTCAGATCAAGACTCAATGGCTCGCTATTGATGACTTCGTTCTTGTTCAGGTCCGGAATGTTCAAAGGTGCCACGTGTTCATCGTATAATTCAGACCAATTCTTGTTGAAGATCATGGAATCATCCATTTTAATGCCTGTTGGGGTGATCTCAATATTCTGAAGTTGATGCAATTTGATAATGTTGAGCTGGTTGTCAGGTAATGGCTTGTAGCAGTCGCTGAATGGTAAATTGAAGTGATTGAGTAATAAGGTCCTCAATTTTAACAAATGGATGGAAAAAGTCTTGAAACTGATGGTATTATCCGCCAACGAATGATGGTTTATTATATGCTTGCAGTCCAAGGGAAACAGCTGGAGAAAATTCAAATACTCTTCCAGATTGAAGTCGATATCATCTCCTAAAAGATGATAAACAATTCCGATTTCCTCGTCGCCGATATCTGTCTTATTCCAATCATACTTCAAGGAATTATCCAAGTAGGAGTTGCTAGGAATGTCCAATACCAACACTTTCTTGAAATGTTGGTCTTTTCCGAGAACTTGGTGAGGCTGAATCAACTCACCATCCTCATTCTTGACAGCATTGCCTTGAGTCAATTCTCTATACAACTGACCGGGTTTGATGTTCAAGACTCTGGCTTTGGCCACATCAAACTTCCCTCTTACCGGGATGAATCTTATCAAGTAACTGAGCGATTGCTGGTTGGTAGAAAACTGCTGAATATCCACATCGTCAATGGAAACGTAATTCTGGATATCGCTGTCGCCCGGATCACTCTTATAGGAGTCGGGGTCGGGGTCGTTTGCAGTACTAGTATCAAGCGGGAACATAAGACTCACGAGTTTCTTGAACTGTCTGGACAATTTATCATCTTCAACCAGCGCCGGTATTCCTTGAGAACTTGGAATCTTCACTGGTTTAATCATGATGGAGCTGTCTGCAATGAAAGGCTCTGGCAAATCTGACACATCATTGATATTGATGGTGACCCCCTTTCTAAACACGAAATACCTCCATGTAGCCACGATATAGTTCAAAACTCTGCTGCAGGTGCTGTAAACTTCAACATTCTTCTTTGTGGTGTCTCCAATAGTCAAAAAGAGCCCCGGCAACCCACCGATCTGTGACCATGTACTTAAAGTCCCTGTCAAGAAAATTCCCTTCAATTTAGTCAATCGAAACTTGTTTTCATTCAATAGTCTTTGTGTTCCTTCAGGAACCTTACCAAAGAAATACCGCTGACTTTGGCGATTGGTGATCATAAGGAGGGGATGACTGACATCTGAGGTGTGGTGGTTGATGGTGGTTATAGAAAACATCGTTGCAACTGACGTCTTGAAGTCACTAAACCGATTATAGTACTGAAAGAACTGTTTGGTCGATGCGAATGGCTTCAAATCAACCTTGTGAACACCAGATGGGGCTTCTCGATCTTGTTTAAACTTCCTTCTCACGAAGAATCTTACCTGGGCCCTTGTACCAAAGGTGCTACCTACCTTTGAAGAAGTCGTAGGAAACACTGTTTAAGTATTAAGCTGAAAAGTTCCACAATAGTAACTTTTCAGTTAGTTTTGAGAAGAGGTGGTTTGCGCGCGCATCCCCAGGTTTTGTGATACATCATTCAGGAACACCTTGGCGGAAACACCGAAATTAAACATGACGGAACTGGGCTCTATTGATTCGAAAATCTCCGATACCGAGCTTGCGGACATTATTGAGTCGTTGGTGTTGCAATATAGTGGGGCGGACTCCAAAATCCCCGTTACCAGAGGCTCTTTATTATCATATGCACAGAAGATTCCTATTCTCAACAAGATATTGCCGAAAGTAGACGAGAAAGAGCAGCAAATACTGGAGCTCTTGCATCAGCAATCCATAGCGACCTCTTACAATAAATGGTACGATATCTCGCTACAGTTGGATGAAATCATGGACAATAATGCCTGGAAGTCCACGCCCGAGAGCGATCTATACAATACGGAGCTAATTCATAATAATTTGATGGAAATGAGGCAGGCTCGACTCGAAAAGGATTATAAGTTGCTATTATACTTGATAAGAACCAAGTGGGTACGAAACATCGGTAATATGGGGGATATCAACTTGTACAAGCAGTCGATAGTGGGAACCAAGAGGTTGATCGAGGAATATATCGAAGAGTGTAAGTTGTCTTTACAGTATTTGGTAACCGATCCTAGCGTCAATTTAGATGACCGATATTTATTAGGGATGTTGATACAGACAAGAAAGAACATCGGTAGAACCGCATTGGTGTTGAGTGGAGGTTCCACGTTTGGAATGTTCCATATTGGGGTGTTGGTGTCGTTGTTGGAGGTAAACTTATTGCCTCGAATCATCAGTGGGTCACTGGCTGGCTCCATTGTTGCTTCCATCCTATGTTGCCACAACAATGAGGAGAACAGATTATTGATTGAGTCTTTAGGGGAAAAGGAATTCATGATTTTCGAGTCCAATGACGATTTTAACGATCCCGTGGCCTCCAACGATGACCCTGCCTATAAAACAGGCGAAGATAAGAAGAAAAACCAATTTCGAAGGTTGCTAAAAGCTGTGGGCCATTTCTTGAAGTACGGAACCGTGTTCGAAATGGAAGGTTTGAAGAAAACTATCAAAGGTTTTGTGGGCAATTTGACTTTTAGGGAAGCCTATAATCGTACAGGCAAGATCTTGAACATTACAGTGAGCCCAGCGTCAATGCACGAACAAACAAGATTGCTCAATTACTTAACTGCTCCAAATTGTTTGATTTGGTCAGCAGTTTGTGCCTCATGTTCATTGCCTGGTTTCTTTCCTAGTACCTCGATTTACGAAAAGAATCCCAAGACCAACAAGATCCAAAAATGGAACAACGATTCTTCAATTAAGTTTGTCGATGGTTCGGTTGATAATGATTTACCGATAACAAGGTTGCTGGAAATGTTTAATGTGGATCATATCATTGCTGTTCAAGTGAATCCTCATGTAGTACCAATATTGCGAGTATCCATCAACAATCCCGGAGGAGGGATTGAAAATGACTTGACGACACGTTTCAAAAGCGCTTTGAATAATGTCTATGACCTATTCACGAGCGAGTTGATCCATTTTTTCCAAGTATTGAATGAAATGGATATATACAAGAATCTTTGCATCAAGTTGATTTCGGTGTTATCCCAAAGTTACAGTGGGGATATCACCATTCTACCAAATTTCAAGATCCATGATTTCCGAAAGATATTTGTCAATCCTACGCCCCAGTTCATTGCTGACTTCATAATTCGGGGTGCTAGGGCTACTTGGCCAAAGATTACCATCATAAATAATCACTGCGGTGTTGAATTTGAATTGGATAAGGCTATAAGCTTAGTAAGGGGTAGATCGATTACCTCCGATTTCAAATCCACCTTCAAGAATTCTCTAGTGACCAATCCGGTCAACGTCCCGTTGACACCGGAAAGCAATAAACAATCACCCGAGGCCAAGAGAATAAGCACATTGTTCAAAAATTCACCTACTGTCAAGCGTCACAATTCGTTGAGTTCTGGATCTGTCAAACATAGAAGGCAACGAAATTCCATCAGTAATTTTCAAAATTTCATGAATAATGGTCAGAAGGGTCAAAATGGTTATGCACAAGCCAGCAGTAGTGGAAGAAGCAGTCCTAATCGTGAAAGGCAATCGTCGGCCTCTTTGTCATCAATGGGTTTCAACGCAACCTTCAAAAAGGACATTGGAAATCGAGCCCAAACTGATTATCAGGATAAAAAGCGACACAACAGTGACGGGAATTTGAAGATAAGGAAAGCTAAAAGTTCGGGAAACTTTCATAATGAGGCACCAGATAACGATCCCAGTGACCAACACTTAAGATACCAAATGGATAGAGTTCCCAACCATGAACAAAACCCATACATTGAGAGCGAAGCCATCAAGGTCGATTATGCTGAACCTTCATTTGTTGATTTTGAAGGAGATGGGTACACCATGTACTTTGGCAGTAATTTTGACGAACCTGGTTCTGACCCCACGGATGTGGATATTGGCACGGACTTGGAAAGTGATGCAGACAAGGAAAAAGTGACACCGAGAAAAAACCAACCATTCAGGGAATTAACGGATATAAATCAAAAAGAAAGGGAACAAAAGGTCACTCCACAGAAAGAGAAAGATCAAAAAGAAAACTTGTTAGGAGTGGAAAAAGCTTACTTGCCTAAAAGATCACAAAATAGCTCGTTAACAAACTCATATATCGGATTGAACAGATTGAAGGACGCAAATTTGTCAAAAGCTGCTAATTCACCAACCCAAAGTTATCATGATACGTTAGCTGACCAAACGATGCAATTGAGTTCGCCCGACATCAGAAGAGCACTAACAAAAAAAATCAATGATCTAAGGGATAAACAAACCCAAAACGGCGCTGGGTAGCTTACGTTTTGCTTGTCGTCTTGACCAATAAACCTGCCATTAGTCAATCCCTTGGGTGTCCCACGTGATACGGAGTCGAGGTACTAAAATTAGTAATTTAATCTCAAAAACTGGTGTTTGGCTCATTTTGGCAATCTCTTACTTATTACTCATCACCTCAAAAGAAGCAACCAAAAGTTTAATACCGATTTTCGTAACTTTGTTGTAGTCAGGTGCTTTCAGTTCCAGAGGAACTGACGTGATAGCGAATCTATAAATAGACAAACGCAAAAGGTTCTGATTCTAACGTTACAACCATCAGCCTCTTCTAAGTAGGCATTCAAAGCATCAAATATGACAATGAACAACTGCCCAAGCCTACTCAAAGGTGAATGGTGGAGCAGCTCCCGTCTAAGATAAGGCAAGTGTGGATAATAACGGTGCATCATTATTTCCCAATTCGGAAGTGAAGCCGCACTCCTCTCACTCCACTAATAATCCCGTACCCCGAATGAAGTTCGAAATACGGCATTTAGCTTTTAAAGGGTAGGAGGCGGTCTTTGCAATCGGCAGAGTTGATAGGCCGATAGCCACACCCACACAATGCTAGGGACTCATCCTTCATGTTGAATACGGCAACTGTGGTGTTGGAAGCCGGAGAGTTACTCATATTTCGAAAAACGGTAGAGCTGCACGGCGATTGCAGCTTGTTCCGTAATTAAATTCCATGCAATGTTCCCTTTAAAGTAACTCCCATGGCATGGCGAGGCACTAAAATCCCGCCAGTGTCGCGAAACGGCAACGGGCGATGGATGTCGCAGCAACTCATAACCTGCACGTTCCTGGTCCGACCAACCCGGAGTGATGGCAACTCAGAGCACCCAGTGGAAACTCAGAGCACCCGATGGCGATTTGCAACCGTCAGCCAGTTAATCTCCCAACACCACCGGAAATCTGCCCCGCCTATCGCGATAAGGACACCTAAACAGTCAAGAAAAACACCTGTCAAGCGATGAGCTGCAAAAATTTCGCGGTGTTACGGCAATAAATCCGTCCGTCAGAGTAACTGTGGCGACAAGGGCCCCGATGACTGGAGCTGTCGCACAGTATTATGATCTGACATTCGTGCACATAGTTTTTTGGAAGCCCCACTTAGCACCACCCGCATTAATGTTTTCCGTTGCAGTAAAGTCGTCGGCCACTATTCTCGCTTTGGGATCGCCGTGAAGTCCCCCAAAGGGATTTTTTTTCGCTATCACTGTTTCCCTTCTGCTATTGGAATGTTAGCCATGCCACTCGTAATCCTGTGGCATCACGCCGGAGTATTTAAGTTTAGGGCAATTCCTTACGGGAACATTATTGAATTTTTGTACCATGGCCGATTCCCAACCTAAGATCGATGAGAAGGTGTCGCTTCCAGCCAACGAGGTCGCAGACATCGTAGAGAACCCCGAAAAGGTCACTAACAACGAGGAAAGCTGGTCTTCGACCGTTTCCGACGATTACGACTTTGATGACGAGAGAAACTACAACACGCTCTACGTCGATGAACTCAACCCCAAGGGGTTGAGAAGACCCACCAAACACGAGTCCGAGACCCTCAGAAGGATCTTGGGCCACGCTCCCTACCAATGCTACTTGATGTGTTTGGTGGAGTTGGCCGAAAGAGCCTCGTACTTTTCCACCACCGGATTGTTGTCGAATTTCATCCAAAGGCCATTACCGGTTGGATCCACCACTGGGGCCCCTCAAAAGGGTAAAGAGCACGAAAACGAGAGTGCCGGTGCCTTGGATTTGGGTTTGCAAACAGCCACTGCCTTGACTTTGTTGTTGACGTTCTTGGCTTACGTGGTGCCCTTGTACGGGGGTTATGTTGCCGATACCTCCATCGGTAGATTAAAGGCCATCTGGATCGGAGTGGCGGCCGGATTCATTGCCCACATCTTGTTCATCATCGCTGGTGCTCCTTCTGTCATTGCCGGTGGCCACGCCATCGCCCCTACCATTTTGGCCATTTTGACGTTATCGGTCGGTACCGGGTTCATCAAACCCAATTTGTTGCCGTTATTGATGGACCAGTACAGATACGACACCGATGTGGTCAAGGTGTTGCCTTCAGGTGAAAAGGTCATTGTTGACAGGGAAAAAACCATCGAAAGAATGGCGTTGGTGTTCTACTGGGCCATCAACATCGGAGCTTTCTTCCAGTTGGCCACCTCCTACTGCGCCAGAGATGTTGGATACTGGTTGGCGTTCTTCGTTCCTATCATCATGTACTTGTTCTTGCCCATTGTGTTGTTCATCGTTGGTCCTAAATTGTATATTGCTGAAAAGCAGGGTTCGTTGCTTAAGAACTTTGTCAAAATCGCGCGGGTGTCGTTCAGCAAAGGTTGGATCGCCAGATATAAAGCCGGAGAGTTCTGGGAATGGGCCAAGCCCACCAACATGGTGGCTAGAGGCAGAGATTACTTCACCAAATCCAAGCCTATCACTTGGACCGACCAATGGGTGTTGGACATGGCACAAACTGTCAACGCCTGTAAGATCTTCCTTTACTATCCTATTTATTTGATGAATGACGGTGGTATCGGAACTGTGCAAACGTCGCAGGCCGGTTCCATGTCGTTGAACGGGGTTCCCAATGATTTGTTCAACAATTTCAACCCATTGGCCATCATTGTCACCATTCCTATCTTGGATTACGTCCTTTACCCATTTTTAAGAAAGCATAAGATCGACTTCAAGCCCGTGTACAGAATCACCTTGGGGTTCATTCTTTCTGCCCTTTCACAAGCCGTTGGTGCCATCATCCAACATTTCATCTACGTCAAATCTCCATGTGGGGACCACGCCTCAACTTGTGACGAAGTTGCCCCAATCTCCGCCTGGGTGGAAGTGGTGTTGTATATCATGCAGGCTGTTTCCGAGTGTTTTGCTATGACCACTTCTTATGAATTGGCCTACACCAGAGCTCCTCCTCACTTGAAGTCGTTGGTGATGTCTATCAGTTTGTTCATGAGTGCGATTTCTGCTGCTTTATCACAAGCCATCACTCCAGCCTTGACCGACCCCCATATCATCTGGGCTTTCGTGGCTATGGCCGTCATTGGTGTCTTGTTCACCGTTGCCTTTTTCTTCCATTTCAGAAACTTGCACGTGGAAATGGAACAAGAAAGAATCGAAAGAGAAGCTGCTGACAGAAGATTGCAGCCTACGTTCTCTCACGGTGGTCTTGAGGACGATAGAAACTTGGTGGGGGTGACTTCGATCAGATCTGCTACGGGAGGTAACAAACCTTTCTAATTTAATTCCTAATAGAAAAGTATCTAGTAGGTTCCTAGAAGAGTTTCTAGTAGAGTTCCTAATAGAAGAATTCTTATAGATTGTATATTAATATCACAAGGTGGTTGTTTGTCTCTGGGCTCAAAACCTGTGCGCGTATACCGATGCGCGAAATTGCGCCAGATTGGGCGCAGGGGGAAAGAAATCGAAGCCAGAATAAGAGTGGATCAACCGTGCATTTGCATTGGCTTACATGTATCGCCCCACTCATGCATCTTACTTACGCTCCATCTCGGGTTCATCTCCTTATTTTCGACATCACGGCCGCTCTGCTGTGAAAGATCACATTCCTCACAGCATTTCTCACCAACGCTATTCTCGCTTTCACCTTATTTATACCCCGGGCTATTTTGCTTTGGGCCGCAATCTTCTCGTACTCCTCTTCAGTTATAACATCTTTGATCAATAAGTTGATCACCGACCCAAAGGCCAACGACAACACAGTGCCAGTCAATATGATGACGTTATAGGGCATGGAGAAATCAGGAGTGGGTAAAGTGACCAACGAAGACGTTGTTCTCATTTCGTACACCTTCCCAGAATCGTCGAACACCGTAATGACTGCTGGTTCCACCGAGAACCCATGGTTGGCATCAGGAGGGTATTCGGCGTAAAGCAATAACGATTTGTCGAACTTGTAGTTCAAAATCAAAGTCTCGTGGGCCGGAATAGTGATCTCCAACTCCATATGGCTGGGCCTCTGCCTATCAATAGCAGGCAAGTAGTGGTTTATCTTGATGTAATCCGAGAGGTCTACAGGTTTTCCACCGATAGTTACCCGGAGGGTATTCAAATATAATCGTGTGAACCAGGGCAACGACTCAAAGTAGATGAATTTGACCTCTCGTGGTTGAGTATTTGTCAAAGACACTCGGAACCCACCCTTGTCCTGAGAATAACCCGTCAAAGACCTGGAAACGACCAAAGGAGGAGGGCGAATCGGTGGGATGTTAGTGGAATTCGAGACGTCAAACTCAACATTGACTGCCTCAGTTCCTTTGATACGATACACCGGGTCACTGGCCGACAAGGTGTGGATATTGAACCCCGATTGCACGTCGATTTTCCATCCCTGCTCGAAATTCACCTTTATGGGACTCACCTCGTCCTCGAACGCCGATCCCCGAATGGATCTCCCGAAAACCGTCTTCAAATCGTATTTCAATTCCGTGGGCAATCCGAGAGGAAAGCATTTCCACTGATCGTTTTCCTTTTCCGGATCACATCTCAATTGGTCGCCCGGCACAGGCTTGGGAATGGGCCCCTCTTTGCTCTTCCGCAACGACCGGGGGACGTCTATGATGGCGTAGATGCTCTGGTCCATTTGGTAGCTGCAGCTTTCGTCGTCACAGACAGTGGTGACGTCGATAGACATCGAATGCCACAAGGAGTCGAAGATCTTGTGTCCGTCCAACAAGCTGGCGACCCCCGCTTTACCCCGCGTTGGCAACAATTTCAAAAAAGGAGTCAAATTCTCGGTACAGATGGGCTCGCTGGGCAAAGCAGCCCGAATCAAGAACAATTTGTTACTATTCACGGCCTTAAAACTGTCCTCAGCGAACGCCGACAACGGAAACGTGGTGATTTTGTCGTCGATGAAGTTCAATGACGCACAGAAGAACCCTGATAGCGATTTGGATAACCTATACCAGTGGCGGAGCGCCTGCTTCGATGTGGGGGCCTCTATGACCGCCCAAAGCTCCACGCCAGTTCCGCCACTTCTGCGGCCATTTTTGGGCAAACCTCCCCACAACTCGGCGTCCCACCACCCCTGGGTGAATCTGAGCTGGAGCCGTCTCACGTTGTTGTGTTCTAGCACCGGTCCAAGCGATCGGGGGAATAACGTATAATGAGCCGTGGCCAACTGGGTGGAGTTTTCGTGGTAGCTGATGGCCCGAGGAAGCGATTTCACCAGAAATTCGAACTCCGTCAACAAGTTGTTCCTAGGCAACGGCGTTATCTCCAACGATTCGTTGTAGTACTGCTGGGCCGAGCCCACGGCCCACAAAAAGAATAATACCAACCAGTTCATCATCGATTCAAAGTCTCAAAAACGCGAACTTCGTTTGTTTACGTAAATGGTGTCAGATGCTTCAGTGATCGAGGAGCACAAGGAGAACATCCAGCCGATGAAGGGGGGCCGGCTGGCGGCAGGATTGATTACTCAGCTCCAGAAGAGGGCTGCTGTGGGCCAAGAAAGCGGCGAAAGGAGCCAGTTCGAGACTCAGCTCCAACAGCTAGATGACTTGGATGATCCTCTACAGGCGTTTGTGGACTACATTTCGTGGACCCACAACACCTATCCGATGGGAAACAACGTGGAAAGCGGATTGGTTCGATTGCTCGAGCGGGGCACCACCTATTTCAAGGATTACGACCATTACAAGAACGACGCCCGATATTTGAAAATTTGGCTTGAATACGCCAATTACTCGGACTCACCGATGGAGATCTTTGTGTACTTGGCCAAGAAAGGCATCGGCCGGGAATTGGCGTTGTTCTACGAGGAGTTCGGCAAATTGCTCGAGGCTAGCGAGAAATACAGCGATGCCAAAGAAATCTACGAATATGGCATAGAACATAACGCTAGGCCAGTAAACCGGTTGATACGATCGTTTGAAAACTTCCAGATGAGGGTGGACTACCAAGGAGACAAGTCTGAGGGAATGCGGCCGGTTTTGACCTCAAAAACAGGCAGAAACCCCGAATCCAATAATGTTCCGGTTTCGAGTTTCAAACGACAGAAAATCAACGTTTTGGTGGACCCAAGCGAAATGAGCTTTGGCAAGAACGTGTTCAACACCGCCGAAGCCAGACCTATCGGGCCGATCCAAGCGCAGAAGAAAGAGAACGTTTTCGGGGCCAAACCGTGGCAGGGAGAGGTTTTGGCTCAACGGTCGTCCCTGAGAGAAAGTTCCAGCCAAAAGATCCCTGTATATCGCGACGTGGAAGTTGTGCCGCAGCCTGCCACCACCCACGAAGAGATCGATGGCCAAATTGTCACAATCGTCACCAAACCCGGAAAAACCACAGACAAGGTCATGGTCAACACAAAGCTCCTTTATGGCAACCAGGAGATTTCTATGGTGGAGATACTAGCCAAGTGTCGAAGAACCGCCCCCAAATCCAAGCCAGCCTCAGCACCAGGACAAGAATACGAGGAATCACACACATTTTTAATTCCACTAAAGGAAGGGGAGTCTAAGACGTTACGATCGCCCACAATGACATTCTACTCAAAATTGGCCAACAACGAAGTGCTCACGATGTTCAACGATGCCTACACCATCAACGACGATGAAGCGTCCGAAGCCAATTCCACAAACTTCGATGGTTTTGTCACGGAAACATTCCACAAACACGAAGAATTAGAACCAAAAGTGACGCCACTGACGCAAGATGTCGCCAGCAGCTCCTCCCCGTTCATTGAACGGCCCGAGACAGTCTATGTCGTCGACCCTCTAGATCACTACGTGAGGGAAAAGTTGTTGAACCGACTCTCCCCGCCCCTAGAGACTTATGAAGGGTACCACAGCACATCGCGGTCTATAGATGCCATCAGACGATTCAGGGCTCTCACTGACTCCAAGACCAAAACTATCCAGAAAAGCAGCTCGGCCATAGTGGACTTTTGTGGGGATGGAGTGTATTCCTTGAAATGTGAGTTGGGCCAGGGAGGATTTGGCTACGTATATCTCATTGAAGACGGATCGAGCCACCTCAAAGCTTTGAAAGCAGAAACCAAGTCGTCCAACTGGGAGTTCTACATTTTGAATCAAATCCACAATAGATTGAACGACGACAGAATCACCTCCCGAATAATCAAGCCTGAATCGCTACACATGTATCAAGATGAGAGTTTTCTCATCCTCAACTACCTCAGTCAGGGAACGTTATTGGATATAGTAAATTACTACCGAAACCTCGGCCAAGCTGTAGACGAGGAATTGTGCATCTTTTTTACGGTGGAACTACTCCGAATCGTGGAGAAATTACACGTCATTGGGATCATCCATGGAGATTTGAAGGCCGACAACTGTATGATAGATTTTTCGGCGCAAGACAACAAATTGGTGTTGATTGACTTTGGGAAGTCCATTGACTTGTGTTTGTTCCCTGAAGGCACCCAATTCACCAATTCGTGGGAGGCTGACCAACAAGACTGTCCACAAATGAACAATAAGCAGTCGTGGTCGTTTGAGGCCGATTACTTTGGCATAGCTGCCATTATCCACACATTGTTGTTTGGGAAGTACATTGAGATCGAAACCCTCAACAGTGGCAAAAACAAGTTGAAGGAGAACTTCAAGAGATATTGGAAGCCGGAATGGATCGGGTTATTTGACATATTGATCAATCCCTATTATAATGTAGCGGAAAAGTTTCCGTTGATCGACGAGTTGAAGTATCAGTTGGATAAGTTTGAGAATCTCTTGGGGGAGTGCCGGAACTTGCCTCGGATCACCAGCGACATCGCATTAAGTAAGAGAGGTAGGTGATGTGCGCTGCACATTGCCCACGTCGCATCGGCCAAGCAACAAGGCCCAAGATCGCATCACAAAAACCCTCAAACATACGATATTGAGATATTGAGGGTATCGATTACCTTTAAATTGATCTGAGGATATTCCTCAGTCATATTCGTCATTAATATTTCATTACATTCTCATCAATACTCATTAATATCCTCATTAATATCCTCCTTAATCCTCATTAATATCCCCATGGATATCATAATTATTATTCTTATCTGATCAAAATATAAGTTGATGAATATAAGCAAGTGCTTTTCATTCACATTAATTCATTTAATACTCTGCTCAAATGTGTTCCCAAGTCATATTTTTCTTACTTTAAATATGACTCATTCACCTATATACCATCCATACTCCTAATATATCCGTCTATATCACTACCATTCCATAAAATCTACATTCATCACATACTCATTAGATTCTATGATGCTCTGCTCATTCGTCATTATACTTTATTAACGGTATATTCATAGAACTCTAAATTTTTATGCCCTGCTCTGAACAAAATCTATATAATGATACATTCTTGTAACTTTAGACATATATAGACAAAATCCTATACATATGACTATGCTATGCATGATAGACCAAATAACTCTCCTTTACTATACATCTATATGGTTGCATTCAAAGTATCAGAAACTCATCTGTGTACTCCATTCAATCAGTCAATATATACTTTCCATATCGATCCATATTTATATACTATCCATGAGTCTCCATTTTTTTTCTACCCATTTACCCTTCATATTCAAATACCCTATCAATTTATATACCCTCTCATTTCATATACCCTATCAGTTCATATACCTTATCATATCCACATACTCTATCAATTCATATACCATCCGTAAACCCATTATTCCCATAAAACTTCATTCTACTCCAATTCTCTACTCCGCACCCGTGCACCAGCCAGGACCGGCGGCCCGCGACCATCTGCTTCCGTGGCGGCCCGCAGGCCGCGCCGCACGTGACCGCGATGCCCCTGATCCAATCAGCCTGTCTCAACACGGCCCCATTTACGATCTCGGCCTCAACAAGGCTTTGTGAACCCGGTAATGCGGACCGCATCCCTCTAAACCTCTCTCAAATCTGTCTAGCAACTCGGATCCCACTCCAGCAATCTCCAATTGCCCTCTTCCCCCCTCCAGCCAATCACCGACAAATCTGGTGTTCTGGTGCTGTGCGTCCGGCCCACATAGATTTTTTCGATAACTTTAAATACACCGGAAAAGTTTTTTATTTTGCACAAGTAAAAAGTTATACTGAACCCCAACACACTACAGGGAATACCGCATCACCGCATCACCATCGCATTCCACCACAACCCTCAGAGTTCTTCCACCGCCACATATGATCTCGGTACCTACAGCGGTGAAAAGCTCCCACACCAAGGTCAGCTTCACCACCAACATTTTGATCGTGGGCGGCGCCTACGCAGGCCTCTCGGCCATCACCACTTTTGTCAACCAGTTCCGGGCCAAAACCGCCCAGTTCCCCAACAACTTCCACAACCACCCGTTGAGCGTGACGTTGATCGAGCCCCGGGCGGGGTTGCTCAACGTGTTGGGGATGCCCCGGTGCATCGTCGACGAGGAGTTTTCTAAAACTCAGTACATCCCCTTAAATAAAGTCAAGAACTTGAAGTTCGACAACGTCATCACCAACGACATTCGGTTCTTCAACGACATGGTGCAGGAGGCCGGCCACGCCACCAACCTCGACATCGGGTTGGTGTTGAACTTTGTCCACGGAAAAGTGACCTACTTGGACGAAAACAAGGCGCTGTACCTGTTGTCTAACGCCGACGGCGGCGAGGAGGCGATCGTGGACTTTGATTACGTAATTATGGCCACGGGCCGGGACCGCAATTTCCCCACAACGCCTAAAGCCTATAGTTACGACTATTTTGTGGAAGAGATGCGGATGTCGAAGAGCTCCATCACCAGCCACCACACCATCTCCGTGATCGGCGCGGGGGCGGTGGGGATCGAGTTGGCGGGGGATTTCAAGCACTATTTACCCGACAAAACCATCAATTTGATCCATCCTCACTCCGAGCTACCCCCTGAACCGGCGTTATCGTCGGAATTCAAACGGTTGGCCCAGCAGTCGCTCCAAACCCACGGAATTAACTTATATATGAACACCAGGGTCAGCGTGGGCGGCGACAATCACGACAACAACCTCGAAAGGGGCATAACCACCGGGGATTTGCACACCGTGGACGGCCGGGTGATCAAATCCGACCTCAATATCTGGTGCACCACTCATCTGAACAATACCGACTTCCTCTCCTCGGATTTGAAGCAGAAGTTCCGCACACCAGCCAACTGTATCAAGATCAACCAGTACCTCCAGTTGCACGACAAGGCCACCGGGGAGACCGTGGACAACTTTTTCGTGTTGGGAGACTTGGTGGACTTGAATGTGGTGAAACTGGCCGGATGGGCGCTCTATTTCGGCCGAGTGGTGGCCAATAATCTTTCTAGTTTGTTACTAGAAGGGAAGATGGTAGAGCCGTTGGCGGACGTGGACCAGGTTCCGAAAGGGATGGTGTTGGTAGCGGGTAACGGAGAGTTGATTTGCGAGTTGTCGGGGGAGGTCAGCAAGGACGTGCCGGACTATGTGGCGGAGTATAAGGACTATTGTTTCGGAAAGATCCAGGCGACGATTGGGATTTAGTGCGGCATAACCCCGCACAGTTACTGCACTGTTGGCATAGTGCTCAACGGCATAAGGCTCACGGCACAACGGCACAACCACAACACCGCAATGGATATTCCTCATTTGTGCCACAAATATACACTTATACTTACACATCTACATGGTTTCGTCTACACATCTACACGGTTTCGTCTACAGCTACATGTCTTATACTTCTTACACACGTATAAATAGCCACACGTCTACATAGCCACACGTATACATAGCTTATACGTCTTTTATGTTTATAAGTCTACACTCTACATGCTACTGCCCCTACACTAGTCTGCGCGTCGGTTATAAATTCTCATATTTCCGCCCGCAGTTTTCCACCCGCACTTCCGCGCACATCCCCCCGCGCACTTCTTCCGCAAATTTATTTCCTTCTCAATTAATAAGCCCAACTGCCCGTATTGCAAAAGCACCCCCAATCACCCAACAACTACTATGAGCAGTGAAATAACCTACAGAGCCGTGGCTTACAAGAACAATCGAGGATTGACCGACATCGCCAAGACAATTCATTTGTCAAAGCAACCGGATGGCGAATATGGTGTCAAACCCCACCAGGTGTTAATTAAGACCGCCGCCGCGGCATTGAACCCCATCGACGTTTTGATGTTTGGTGTGGCCAACCCCTGGCTCAATTTCACCGGCAAATACCACCAGACAGGCCGGGATTTCTCCGGAGAGGTCGTTTCGGTGGGCAAGGAGTTTGCGGCCAAACACAAGCTTGCCGTCGGTGATAAGGTGTGTGGGTTCACTCATAATGCGAAATCCGTCAGCGAGTACATCGATCTCGAAACTGGCAGTAAATTCGTCATCAGCAAGGTCCCCAGCAACTTATCGTTGGCTGAGGCTGCCAGTTTCCCTTTGGTGTTTGCTACCGGGCTCCACGTTCTCGATGCCGCCAAAATCCAGGCCTCTGACAAGGTGTTAGTCAACGGAACCGGAAGCAGTGTTGGAAGATACGTTTTGGCGGTGTTGAACCACGAATTCCCCGATTTGGACCTTTCGGCCATCTGCTCGGCCAAATCGGAGGCTGACGCCAGAAATCATGGAGCCAAGACCATCATCAACTACAAGTCCCCCACCTTTGCCAACGATATACTCGAAACCTGCAGAGACAAACACTACGACGCCATTTTGGACTTGACCGGTAGCGACATCATCATCAGCAAATTGCACCAGATTTTGAAACCTGATGGAACCTACGTCAATATTGCCGGGGGAAAGAAAAATAATCTTCTTCATGACTCAATTTTCAACATTTTGACCTGGGATTTGGTCAAATTGCACTTGTCTACTGCCGTCGGCTGGACCAAATACAAGTTTACCCAGGGAAATGTCCCTGCAGACCAACAGCTTTTCGATAAGTGTGTGAAGTATCTTGCTGAAGGCGTCGCTACCCCTGTTATTGACAAGATTTACAAGTTTGCGGACTACAAAGAGGCCTGGAACCATCTTAGAGAGGGAAAGATCTCTGGAAAGGTTGTGATTGAATTTAATTAGTCTGGCAGTGCCGTTGGCCCTGAGCAGCTTGTATTGTAGTTTGTCTGTTTTGTAGGAGTCCCTTTTGTGGTTGTTATGTTTTTTAGGAGTCCTATTCTGTGAATATTCTGTGAATTTATTCTGTACCTGCCCCTTGTACCACCGCCCATGGCCACCGCACAGCGGGGCTGCCTTTGCGGCCGGGCGGTTTCGCGTAACTTTCACGGCGTTTTCTCTTATCGCCGCACCTCACGCCGCTCCGCGCCACGTTCGCACCGCAGCCCACCGCAGTCCTCCCTTGCAGCCTGGGAGCCGCGCCAAGATGTGTTTGTGCGACTGAGCCTCCAAAAAACTTCCGATCAGTCTCAAAACCGTTGTTCTCAGTTTGAAGTGTCAACTATGGTCCAGGAGGATAACCCTGAGCTCCTCAACAGGAAAATTAGAACCAACGAGCTCCAGGTGCCCGCACCTCCTGTCAAAAGGAAACGAGGGCTCTCGTTGCGTTCTCAGTTGTTCAATAAAACCTTGACCAACCACCTAAATCCGTTTGATCTGGCTAACCAGGAGCCCCCGGGCCCCAACAACATCGAACTAAACGACTATAAGAAGGAAGAGGGGTCTCAGGAGATTTTCAGCGAATTAGGACGCGCTGGCACCCCGCAGATCACCATCGACGAGTCTCACATCACCAACTACGAGCCCTACGGCAACGGCTCCCACAGCTTCACCCGATCGACCACCCATCTAACAGACGGCTCCGAAACCAGCTCCATAGAGTTTCTTTCCCGCAGAAGGCCATCAAAGCGGGGTAAGTTTGCCTCCACTTTAGTCCGCATTAAGGAGAAGATCACCGGAAACAGAGTGCTTCCGCCGACCGAAAACGGCCGGGTGATCCCTGTGACTGTGAATAACGACACCTTTGCACAGAAGGCGGGCGGGGACGGGTTTTTCGGTGCCAGCGGTGACCTTGTCGACGAAAGAACGGGCGAACCGTATATCTCCAATTCCATCACCTCCTCCAAATACTCGATCTACTCCTTCCTACCGAAGCAACTAAAGGCCCAGTTCTCCAAGGTGGCCAACTGCTACTTCATGGTGGTGGCCATCATGCAGATGATCCCCTCGTGGTCCACCACGGGCCAATTTACCACCATTGTTCCTTTGCTCATTTTCATGTCGATTTCCATCGCCAGAGAGGGGTTTGACGATTGGAAACGACACAAGCACGACAAAGAAGAGAACAACAAGAAGTGTGTCATCATTAAGGAGGATAGCGACTTGAACAACCTCGATACCAAGTCCATAACCACCATCATGACTGAGACAATTCCTGTGTCTTTCCTCGGCCACAGCTCCACCGCATCACTTTCGGACGCCGAAATCACGGCCCACGACCCCGAAAACCTAAGAAAGTACAATTTGAAGGAGTGTCGGTGCAAATGGAAGGATATCAAAGTGGGGGACATTTTGAAGATCCACGAGGACGAATGGATCCCTGCGGATGTTCTCGTGCTCTCGTCCTACAACGAAAACGATCCCAACACCGCATACGTGGAAACCATGGCTTTGGACGGTGAAACCAACCTCAAGTCCAAAACAGCCCCGCCGGAGCTATCGGAGATGATGTCGCGGGCCGCAGGGGTTAAGAACTCCCGCAATGTCGTGACGGTGGAGGATCCCAACACCGATTTGTACAATTTTGAGGGGTTAGTGAACGTCGAGGGGGAATCGTGTGCTTTGGGCCCCGATAACGTCATCTACAGGGGCAGTGTTTTGCGAAATACCAAGTCGGTGTTGGGGTTGGTGATATTCACGGGGGAGGAAACGAAGATCCGCATGAACAACATCAAGAACCCCCGGACCAAGGCCCCGAAGTTGCAGAAGAACATTAACTACATCGTGGTGTTCATGGTGTTTGTGGTGGCGAGCTTATCGGGGTTCTCCACCATGGCGCAGAGATTGTTGTATCTGCAAAATAAGCACAAAGCTTGGTATTTATACGAGCAGGATGCGGGGGTGGCTGCTACGTTGATGGGGTTCATCATCATGTACAACACCTTGATTCCGTTGTCGCTCTATGTCACCATGGAGATCATCAAAGTGGGCCAATTGTTGTTTCTCCAGAACGATATCGACATGTACCACCAGGAGAGCAACACCCCGGCCGACGCGAAGACGGCGACGATCTTGGAGGAGTTAGGCCAGGTCAGTTACATTTTCAGCGATAAAACTGGCACTTTGACCGACAATTTGATGTTGTTCCGCAAATTCAGCATCAACGGCATGAGCTGTTTGCACGATTTGGACGTAGTGTCCCAGAAAACCGCTGGAAAGCTTGTTCCGTCATTCACCTCCAGCGAGGAGGAGACGGAAAAGGAATACGTGCCGAGGAAGAGCACCACGTCGTTTGTTCGAGATAGCATGGACCTCAAATCCGTCAAATCCACGTCTACGTGGAAGTCCACCGCCAATCCCAAGAAGCCACAGACCTCAAGGACCTCCTTGGAGCTTTTGCGGTACATCCAGGCCCATCCCAACACGCTCTTCAGCAAAAAGGCCAAGTTCTTTCTTTTGAGCATCGCTTTGTGTAGCACGTGTTTGCCACGCAGGGGGTCCCTGGATGACTCGAACGAGAGCTCTCTGGACGACGACCAAAATATCACCTACCAGTCATCGTCTCCCGACGAAAAGGCGTTAGTAGAGGCCGCCAGAGACTTGGGTTTCATCGTCTACGACAAGAAATCCGCCCTTTTGACAGTCAAAACCTATCCCCAGGGTTTCAGCTGCCCCGCCAAACTCGAGCAGTACGAGATTCTCGATGTAATTGAGTTTTCCTCCCAGAGAAAGCGTATGTCCATCGTGGTGAAGTTCCCCGACTCCCGTATTTGTGTTATTTGTAAAGGCGCTGACAACGTCATTCTTGATAAGTTGAAGAACAGCGAATTGGCCAAGCGAAAAGCAAAGGAGATATCCGTCAATGCCTCCGAGCGGAAGATGATGGAGGCAGATGTGGTATTACAGGAAAGGTTTTCGCAAGAAGCTGAGGAAAGAGAGATTCGAAGCAGTATGAGTTCGCTCGGGTCGTTGAGGAAAAGCCTTCAGTTCGGCGATCGGACCCACACCGCAGGAACCTTGGGCTCCATCGATAAAATCATCGGTGGCAGCGGTGAGGACGACCAGCCGAACAATATAGCGGAGGATTTCCGAAGATCGTTACACCTACAACAAGCCCATCGGTACAGTTTCGATCCTGGGTCGTCTCAAGGAGCAGCTGGGGTCAAATTTGCCTCGGATCCCGCCATTGCCGACCCAGACAACGGTTTCTACGACGATAGGCTCCTCTTGAACGACGAGTTCATTGTCGAGAAAACCTTGGAGCACATCGAGGAGTTCTCCACCGAAGGGTTGCGAACGCTCTTGTATTCGTTCAGGTGGATGGATAAGAAGGAGTACGCAGAGTTTAGCGACCAATACCAGGCGGCCAAGACGGCGCTCGTCGACCGAGGGTCTCAAATCGAGTCCGTCGGGGCATCCATCGAGAAAAACCTCGAATTACTCGGCGCCACCGCCATCGAAGACAAACTCCAGGACGGGGTCAGCGACGCCATAGAAAAGCTCAGACGAGCAGGAATCAAGATGTGGATGTTGACGGGCGATAAACGAGAAACCGCCATCAACATTGGCTACTCCTGTCGGTTAATTAAAGATTATAGCGACGTGACGATTCTCAACATCGACCAGGGCCACAGTGCCGTCAAAAAGGCGATCGTCGACACCCTCAAGAAGGTGCAGGGGGGCGGAGTGGCCCATTGTGTGGTGGTGTTGGACGGAGAAACCCTCGGAACCATTGAAGAAGACGAGGAATTGATGCGCCTTTTGATCGACTTGTGTCTTATCGCCGACAGTGCCATCTGCTGCCGGGCGTCGCCGTCGCAGAAGGCCAAAATGGTGAGCCGGATCCGCGACGTGGACCGTAAGTCAGTGACTTTGGCCATTGGCGACGGAGCTAACGATATCGCCATGATCCAAAGCGCCGATATCGGAGTGGGAATCACCGGAAAAGAGGGCCTACAGGCCGCACGATCCTCCGACTACGCCATAGCGCAGTTCCGGTTCTTGTTGAAGCTTTTGCTCGTCAACGGCCGCTACAATTATATCCGGACCTCCAAGTTTGTGTTGTGCACTTTTTACAAAGAGTTGATTTTCTACTTGACCCAGGCGTTGTACCAACGGTACACCCTCTTTTCGGGGTCCTCGGTGTATGAGAGCTGGTCGTTGTCGATGTTCAACACCCTTTTCACCTCGTTGCCGGTGTTGGTGGTGGGAATCTTCGACAAGGACTTGAAGCCCGCGACATTGTTGGCAGTGCCCGAGTTGTATTCCAAAGGCCGGCTCTATAAGGCGTTCAACTTGAGGGTGTTTGTCAGCTGGATGGCGCTTGCGGCGTTGCAGAGCGTGGGGATCTCGTTTTTGTCGTGGCATTTGTGGGGTTTAACGGCGTTAAGGGACAACACGACATTACCCCTTGGCACGTTGCTCTTTGCGACGTTGGTGATCCTCATAAACTTCAAGTGTGAGTTTGTGGAGCTCCAGAATCGAACCTGGGTCGCTTTTGCAGCGTTTGTGATCTCGGTGGGGGGATATGGGGTGTGGAATATATTGATTATGTTCTTGTACCGGTCGAAGGTGGCGGCGATATTCTACGTGGAGTACGGGTTGTTGGAATTCGGAAGCGACTCCTCGTGGTGGGCGACGTTGTTGGTGCTCTTTACCGTGCCGTTGTTGATGGATATTCTCATTAAGGTGTTTAAGTTCATCATCAAACCCAGTGACGACGAGCTCTTCAAGGCCATTGAAAAGGATATGGAGATCAGGAAAACCTTTGAAACAAAGTCTCTTAGCTACTTGAGCCAGGGATGGACGTTTCCCCATGAATCGTCAGTGTGGAGACGAAAATCCATCATGATTATCAACTATATTAGCAAAAAATTGGGGCTCGCGGTGCAAATGGAGGACAAAAACAGCTTGGATTATCGGAAGAGAGCGGGCACTGTCACCAACGACCGGGAATTGCCTCCCAGTGGCGAGGGGGAGGTGGTTTATAAGGGAGATAGCGAGGTTGACCCCAATTACGAGGTGTTGCCCAGTGGGAAACGGATAAAAAGGGGCCGCAGTGGCAGTATTTGGGACCGGTTCCGGCCGGAGGAGGAGGATGTGGAGGTGATCATCTCTGAGCGGATGAGGGGGCTAGATAGTCATTTGTAGATATGTATATTACCGGAGTGGAGTGTAGTGTTGGGGGTAGAGTAGTAGATTGGTATTTTAATGTAGTATAAATCGTAGTGTGTTAGTGTGGTATAGGTGTTACTAGTGTGGTGTAAGGATGTTAATTTCGTGTTATTAGTGTAGTGAAGGTGTTATTTTCGTGTTATTAGTGTAGGAAAGGTGTTATTATAGTGTTGAATTTGTGCATTTGTGTTGAGTATCGGTGTAATAAGGAATATAGGCTAGGGTGAGAATAGAAGCAAGGAGTATAGAAGAATGAGGATTACTGGAGCACAAAAAGATGAGAGTAAAGGATCAGAATGAGGATAAGGGATCAAACAAGAAGTTTTGAGAGTTATTGTGATATGGCATGTGCAGATGTGTAAACTTGTGGTGTGGAATTATGAGTTGAGTGAGTATACGAATATAGTATGGAGAAGGAGCAAGAGGGAGAATGGATGGAAGAAGGATACAGGAAGAAGAATGACCGATGGGATAAGGGAATTTGATTTAGACTTTTCTAGAGTAAGTACACGGAATAAGGATGAGAATAAGATAGACAGTAATTACTTGACACAAGCTTGTGGATGAGATATATACAGAGTAAGTCATTGAACATGTGGAATAAGTATATGGAATTGATACGTTAAGAATATGGTGAAGTATGTTTGATATGTAATGGATTATGTAATATACATATAGAGTTAGAATATGGAATACGGAAGAAGTATAGAATAGATATATAGAGTAAGAATTTGGATAAGTAATAGAATGATAATAGTAGAACAGAATGAATTTATACAGTAAGGATGTGGAAAAGCATCTAAAATAGGTATCTAGAGTAAGAATACCGAATAAGTGAATAGAATAGATACATAGCCAGTACATGGGGTATAATTGCACCTGGTAGAAGGTATGTGGGATAAATTTTAGAACGAGCAGTAGAAATCATATAGTGTCAGTGTGGAGAGCTTAAAGGTATATGAAGAGTAAATACATTAAGTACGTACAAGGAGTATATTAATGGAGTAGGTTAAATTAGATCTTAATGGAGTAGTTTAAATTAGATATTAATGGAGTAGGTTAAACGAAGGACAAAGCTCAAGAATGATTATGTTGAGTGAGGAAGCTTAGATAAAATATATCCTGATATAGAAAAGTAGAAAGGAGTAGCTTAGATGAAAGATATACTGATATAGAAAAGGTAAAAAGCAGTGAGCTTGGATAAGATGGTTGAAGTCCGTATAAAGAGTTGAAATATTGAAAGTATAGAAATAAGCTTATATTACAATATAGAACGACTATAGAATAATCTAGAGAGGAGGATAATGTAGAGAGGAGGATAATGTAGAGAGGAGGATAATATAGGGTAGAGAATAATATGAGTAGAGAATAATATGAGTAGAGAATAATATGAGTAGAGAATAATATGAGTAGAGAATAAATAATATAGAGAGAAGGATAATATAGAGTAGAGAGTAATATAGAGTAGAGAATAATATAGAGGAAAGAATAATATAGAATAAAGAATAATATAAAGTAGAGAAGTATGTAGAATAGAGAATAATATAGAATAGAGAGTAATATAGAGTTAAAAAGGAGTTAAAATGATATGGAGTCAGTCAGTCAGTTTGGTGAATCAGAATAGATCAGTATATGGAAAGCTGGAAAATGAGTATATGGAATGCCATAGGAAACACATAAGCTTAAAACGCATTTCAGTTCAGTCCAAGTAGATGAGCTTGAGAATAAATACCAGTTTGAAGATGGTCTTAACAATGGCGTTGGAGCTTCACCTAAAAAAAGGTATAAATAGACAATGTCACAAAATGTCGTGCTGTGTCGCAACCTCCCCGAATCCGGGGTATGTGCGCGCATGGCTCCGAACTTTTAATCATGTTTGAGGATATGATCCCTAGGGACGATAACATCGTCCTCCAGACCATACGGCATCCCTTATACCAGAAGATGATGGCAGATTACCTAGAGAGGTCTGGGGTCATCATCGGCTCCTATTTCTCCAAGGACTCCGATGCCATGGCCTTTCGGAAAACCGGGATGTTTTCCCAGCGGCCCAGCTTCTTCCACGGAGAATTCCCCAAGAAGGCCACCTCGCTCGACAGCGAGGAGCACTACGCCGCCATTCCCACTGAGTTTGTGGTGCGGTGGTTTCCCCGCGACGTGGCCAAGATGATCTTTCCGGCGCTATATTTCCTGGATTTGGTAGAGCAGTTGAAGAGAGAAAAGCCCCACAAGAACCGGATTCCCACACTTATAACTGCCAGTCCGGTGCCCACGGCCCAGGAAAAGGATGAGTGTCATTCTGCACACGGCACCTCTGCCTGGGACCGCAACGGCGTGTGGTTTTGCACCTGTTCTGCGTTGAATTTATCGGCCAAAGATGCTTTTGGGCCTCAGTTCTTCAGAACCTACAACCAGTGGTTGACCTGGGACAGGTCGATGCACGAGGTGGCCGAAAATGCCCGGAATAGCGACAATCACCAGTTGTTGACCCAGCTAATCCAGGCCAGGGAGTCTCAGTTGTACTAGACAATAAAGGCGAGAATAGGTGAGAAGAAGCGAGAAGGCGAGAAGCAAAAAGGCAAGAAGAAGCAAAAAGAAGCGAGAACCTGAAAGTCAAAAAAGGACGTCAAAGACCGAGAGTAGAAGACCAGAAAGATTTGAAAATTTTATCTAATACCGGCTGTCTTCGCCTCAGCAGGGCAGAAGTTCGGATGATACTCCAAAACGCATTCAGGCGTTCGTCAAGGTTGGGCGGAGTCTGAATTTTAGGGATTCTGGAATTCAGTTATTCTAGGACCCTAATTAAGCCTGGGATTTAAGCCTGGGATCTAAATCTGGGATCTGAGTCTGGTATCTTAATTCTAGGCTTGCTCTCGCCTCACGTTTTTGGCCTCAAAAGTATCCCTGTCTACTTTCCCCCAATATTCAAATACTCAATTCAAGAGTAATATCAAATAAACACTAACGAGAAATTATTCAAACAATAAACGAGGAAATAATTATACTAAGGAGGCCCTAAGACCTAAACGAATACAGGCTCCTTAAAATGGATCCTCATAGGGATCCTCCTCGTCGTAGTCGTCGTCCTTCTCGAATTCATACACTATGGCCCCCGAGTAGCTGCCTAGCTCGTCTTGCGCCGCCATATAGGGCAATTCCACCTGATCCTTGGCGAGCTTCTGCTTTGAGCTCGTGGTAAGATTGAAAGTGGTTAGATCCTTCAACAAACTGTCGTCTTCAAGCCCCGGCTCCTGCGTTGGCTTCAATATCTCATAGGTGTGTGTAGACGAATTCACAACGTAACGGTAGCTCACCGCCCGCCCCGATTTCCTTCTGTTGGTCAACTCAAGCTTAAACTCCGGGGAGTTGACCTCTTTATGTAGCGGAATCTTCAATTTGCCGAGATTATTATCAAACTCCTCGTGGTCGATGTCGTGGGCGAAATACGGCTCCACCTCCATGATGGAGCTGGCAATGTAGTGCAAAAGCCTCAATGTCGATGGGTAGTTGGGGTTTCCCGCAGCCCTCGTCGACACATCATTGTGGAACACCCCAAGTAACACCGTTGACGGCAGAATGATCGAAGACACAAAGCTCGTTATATCCTCCACTGCAACATAATTAAGGGAGTCCACCACCACCAAAGTCTTCTTGGCGGTGTCGCTTATCACCCCTTTAATCTGCCCCACAATGTCTCGGGCCGAAAGATCGCCACAGTCGATAAAGTGCCGGGCGTAACAAGGTTTGTCGGCGGTCTCAAACGACACATAGACGATTTCCCCGCCCGCCTTAGCCGAAACCTCCTGCAAAAGGTAGTGGCCCGTCTGCAGTAGCAGATCTATCACCAACATGAACGGCAACCCGTCCTTCAAGCTGAGAACCCTATTTAATACCACCAAGGCGCTCTGCGATGACATGTCACTGAAAGTTCGCGAAATCCCCCGATGACCAACAACAACTGGGCCGGGTCCTATACCATCCCCAGGCGGTTGCAGGCGGAGTTACAACACGACAACGAGAAGGATGATGCCTTGACCTCCGAGGAATTGAAGGACGCCACCAGGAACAAGTATAACCAACAGGCGCTGAAGCTAGCCGCCAGAGTAACAGGTACCGCATTGTCGTATAACGAGCGAAATCAGCTCAACCAGCGCCCCAGCGAGCTTAACCACCCCAGTGACGCCGGGCAAGCAGCAAAGAGAATCAGACGAAGACGGTGGGACGTCACTCCCGAGGAGAGAGAGCAGTTGTTGAAAATCGAGCACGATGGCACGCTATCGCTAGTTATAGGCAACAAAGTGCCGGTGATCGAGCGGTTGCCGCTCACCGACGACGTTCTAGACAAGCTACTACCCGAAGGATACGTCAAGGCGACGATTCCCAAAGAACAGGTTCAAAACGACCCCTCGGAGGCCCACTACATGCCATTGAGCTCGGATCTCCTGAATCAAAAGGCTATGGAAGAGCTCATGGTGACAAAATTACCCGAGATCAACGGCCTCGAGTTCTACCGCCAGGAGGACAAGAAATATTTCGGCAAATTGGAAGTGGTCACGAACAAGGACCAACTTTCGGGGGACGAAAAGAACGAACTCAAGGTCATGGAGCTTCTTCTCAAGATCAAGAACGGCACTTCCGCCGTGCGGAAGAAATCCCTCCGGCAATTGACCGACAGTGCCAAAACCATCGGCGCAGACCCGTTATTCAACCAAGTATTGCCCCTATTGGTCGAGCCCACCTTGGAGGACCAGGAACGCCACGTCTTGGTGAAATTAATAGGCCGAGTGCTCTTCAAGTTGCACGATCAGGTGCGTCCGTACACCCAGAAGATCCTTGCAGCCGTGTCGCCGTTGTTGATCGACGAGGACTTCAATTTGCGGCTCGAGGCTCGAGAAATTATCTCCAATTTGGCCAAAGCCGCGGGGCTCGCCAACATTCTCGCCACTTTGAGGCCCGACTTGAGCCACAGCGACGAGTATGTGCGGAATATCACTTCCCGGATCCTCGCGGTGGTGGGAAACACCCTCGGAATGACCAATTTCCTCCCGTTCTTAAAAGCGGTGATCCGATCGAAGAAAAGCTGGCACGCCAAGCACACCGGGATCAAGATTGTACAGCAGCTATGCGTGCAGCTCGGCCCGGGCAACGGCACCTCGGTTCTCCCGCATTTGCACCAATTGGTGGCGTTGTTGGCTCCTGCGGTGGCGGACGAGCAGCTCCAAATCCGAGCCATCGCCGCAAACACCCTTTCGCAGTTGGCAGACACAGTGGCGCCGTACGGGATCGAGTCGTTTGAGCCGGTGCTCGAGCCGTTGTGGAACGGCATGAAAAAACACCGTGGAAAAGCCCTCAGTGGATTCTTAAAAGCCCTCGGTGCAATTATTCCCTTGATGAAAAACGACGTCAACTACGAGGAATACGCCAATTACTACACCGCCGAGTTGGTAGGGGTGATTTCCCGGGAGTTTACCTCACCGGACGACGAGATTCGGGCCACGGTGTTGCGAGTGTTGACCAAATTGCCCGTGAGTCGCCAATTGATCAAAAACTACCAATCTCAGGTCTACACCCCGTTTTTGCGGTCATTCTGGAACCGGCGGACCGCCACCGACGCCAAGTTCATGTACAAGCTCGTGGTTAGCACCTCCACGGAGCTCGCGTTGAAACTCAACTACTTGATGATGATCGAAAAATTGCTCGTGTTCACCAAGGACACCAACGAGAATTTGCGGAGAATGGCCGTGGAGACCATCTGGCGAATCGTGGCTGCCAAACCGGAGGAGTTGATCGGCATGGAGCCACATTTGGAGGAGAAATTGGTCGACGGGGTGCTCTACGCCTTTCAGGAGCAGACCCAGCAGCACAAAGTGTATTTAAACGGGTTATCGGTGGTGGTGAAGGCACTCGGCATCCGGTTGAAGCCCCACATCAACTCCATCCTCAGCACGGTGTTGTACCAGCTCAAACACAAATCGCCGGAGCTGCGGCAGCAAGCGGCTCTCTTGATCGCCGCCATCGCTCCCACAGTCAAAATATGCACCTATGGCGACAGCGACGTGGTGCAGAGGTTGATATTGATTCTCTACGAGTCCTTGGGGGAGGTGTATCCCGATGTTCTCGCGGGATTGTTGACGGCGTTGCATTCGTGCTTGGAATCGTTCACCAGCGACGAGCTTCTCGGGTTGCAGAACCCTTCGATCGCCCAGCTCGTACCGTCGTTGTCGCCCATCTTAAAGAACCGGCAGGAGAAGGTCCAGGAAGCGTGTATCATCATCATCGGGTCGATTGCACGCAAGTGCGCCGAGACGATCAACGTGCGGGAGTGGATGCGGATCTGCTTCGACTTGTTGGACACGTTGAAAAGCCCCAAACGACGGATCCGCATCGCCGCCAACACCACCTTTGGCGACATTGCTCGCACCATCGGGCCCCAGGACATCCTCACCATGTTGTTGAACAACTTGCGGGTCCAGGAGCGACAGTTGCGGGTGTGCACCTCAGTCGCAATCGGGATCGTGGCCGAGGTGTGCGCGCCGTTCACGGTGATCCCGGCGATCATGAACGAGTACCGCACCCCCGACACCAACGTACAGAACGGGGTGCTCAAGGCGTTGACGTTTCTCTTTGAGTACATTGACGGAAAATTGACCAAAGATTACCTTTATGCCATCACCCCGCTCTTGCAGGACGCCTTGACGGACCGTGACCACGTCCACCGGCAAACGGCAGCCACTGTGGTCAAACACATGGCCTTAAACTGCCAGGGCATCCTCAGCGACGCCCATGTGGAGGTGTTTGTGCATTATTTGAATTTGCTCATGCCCAACGTGTTTGAGACGTCGCCTCATGTCATCAGCCGGATCTTGGAGGCCATAGACGCCGTGAAAAACGCCATAGGCTACGGCCGGTACCTCAACTACCTCTGGGCGGGGCTTTTCCACCCGGCAAAAAAAGTCCGAGCTCCATACTGGAAATTGTATAATATGGCGTACATCCAGCACGCCGACGCCATGGTGCCTTATTTCCCGGCCCTCGAGGGGTTGGAGGCCCACCTCGACATCCCGGAGCTCGAGGTCTATATATAGACTAAATTATGGTTGAATTCGTTTCAATCCCATATAAGAATAATGGCAACTCCTTCACTGATAGAACTCCAGGCCGCTCTCCTCCAAAATCGCGGTTTCCAGGCCCTTGTGGGCCAAATACCGGTGGTAATCGAAGCCGGCGTCGACTCGAAACCCCACTACGGGCTCCCGCTCCCCCATATAGTGCAGAAGGGCGTCTCGGGTGATGATCTTGGCCTGGAAGTGGATCACGTCCATGACGTCCTCACAGTCAAAAGAGTCGTCCTGGTCGTCGGGAAACGCCACCGCGGTGTAACACTGGTTCACCAAGGTGTTGTGCCGAGTGTGTCGGATCGGCAAAGACCGGAACCATTTGTCGACCTTATCATTGAGTGACATGTGTCTGTTGTTGTAATTGTAGGGAAAAAGGCGGGGCGGGTCGCCAAGATACCGCCCGAAGTCTTCCTGGGGCACCGCAGCACCCTGGAGGCCACCTGGGTCCAATTCGCTGGGAAATCCCGCCTCGTGGGGCCCAAATCCCTCGTTGAGGTCGTCGTACGTCGCCGGCAATTCGAAGTAAAACGGAAACGGAACGTCTTTCGTGAGGCCCTGGCCGTTCTCCCCGGGACCCTGGACGTCGCCCGAGGTATCGTCGCTACTGTTGACGTCATTTACGTACCTATGGAGCCCCATACGTCGCTATTGTCGCTTTAGTGCCGTTGTATTTGTGGCTAAAGTTTTTGCACCCACGCGCGGCGATGGTCTGTGGGTGTACGGGTGTGGTGTACGGGTGCGTCGTAAACAGTGGGTGTACGGGGGGACAGCCAGTGGCTCAGATTGGCCGCAGGGTGCTCGCTATTGCGGCTGTGATATAGGTGCGTCATCGGCAGGTTCCTGGCACAATTACAGCACCCCACGGCCCAAACTACCCGGAAGCGTTACCCCCAAATTCCCCTGGGGTAAGTGTCCTGCATATAAACTCTGGCAGGGTTCCAGCGCCACGCGGGCCCACAAGGCCCGGATCCACCGCCAGCTGGGCCTACACTAAATTTGCGAGAACGCGCACACAAACCTCAACTATGGGAGTCAACTCATTATGGGGAATAGTGGCCCCCACAGCCCGCACGGTGCGGCTTGAGGCGTTGTCGCGACGCAGGATGGCAGTGGACGCGTCAATATGGATCTACCAGTTCCTTAAGGCGGTGCGGGACGGCGAGGGCAACGCCTTACACCAGTCCCACATCGTGGGGTTTTTCAGACGAATCTGCAAATTGCTCTTTTTCGGCATGCTTCCGGTGTTTGTGTTTGACGGTGGGGCACCGGCGTTGAAGCGGGATACCATTCAGAAGCGGCGGGAGCGCCGCGAGGGCAAACGAGAAACCGCCGCCGAAACCGCCCACCGATTGCTCGCGATGCATGTTCGAAGGGGCAAAAAACGAGGGGCCGATATCTCCGACGATACCGTGGTGTACTTGGAGGACCTGCCGATGGCCCCCCGCCCCCATCCCGACGGGGGCTCGCCTAGAATCAAACGGTTCGTGGCTAAGGACGAGTACCATCTCCCGGAGTTAAAGAAAATCCATATCAAAAACTCAGACGAAAGATTGATGCCGGAGGAGGAATTCAATCAGTTGGCGGGGGAATCGTTCGACATTGTCGACGGCATCAACATCAACGACGTGGACCCCAAATCTCCGGGGTTTGCGGCGCTTCCCATGCCCACCCAGTACATGATCTTGTCGCATCTCCGGTTAAAGTCGAGATTGCGGTTGGGATACTCCAAAGAGCAGTTGCAGGACATTTTCGACGATAGTATGGATTTCCTGAAGTTCCAGATCCAACAGGTGCAGAAGCGGAACTTCTACACCCAACGGTTGATGGATGTGAGTGGAATGGGGGAAGAAGGGAACACCACGCGGCGAATCGCGGGGGAAAAGGACCGGAAATACACCTTGATGCGAACCAGTGACGGCTGGGCGTTGTCGTTGGGCGAGGGCAGTGAAAACAACCCTATAGACGTCGATGGGGGAGTATATGATAACGTGGACTTGGGAGTTGCGCCTGGTCTTGCGAGGGCAAAGATGGGGGAAGAAAAGTCCGCTCCAGGGGGTTTAAATGCCCCAAATACCTCAAAGACCCCAAAATCGAACCCAAATGCCCTAAAAACGACCTCAAATGCCTTAAAAACCGCCCCAAACGCCCCAAAAACGGCTCCAAACGCCCCACAACATATCTCAGAAACAGCAGAAGCAGATAAGCTGGATTCCGACGATTTTGAGGACATTCCATTGATGCAACAACCAGAAGAGGCTCCGGAAGTCCAGGTACAGGTTGAAGACGATTTGGAGGAACAGGAGGTGCAAAAGGCCCTTGTGGCGTCGATATATGACCAATACCACCACTCCGAGGCCTCTGGTCCATCTGGCGAGGCCTTTGGCCTATCTGGCGAGGCCTTTGGCCCATCCGGCCAATCAGACTTGCAGAAAGCTATTGAGGAATCCAAAAAAGACCTATTGCAGCTAGAACACGAAGAAAATGAACTAGATCTTCAGCAATCCCTCTTGTTTGAAACAATTGGCGAGAAACCACAAAACGCCGGTTCAGCAGGGCCTAAAAACCCCAAAACTAACCCTGTGGCTCTATCGGCAGAGAAGCCAGTCGGGAAGTCAGTTAGAGCGGAAATTACCGTCAAAGAGGACGTATCCGCCAAAGAGGACAAGTTAGCCAAAGAGGACAATATTGTGAAAGAAGAGAACCCTGTCAAGGACATTGTGGAAATCGAAGCTTTGGAAAGCGACGATGATACAGAAAAGGCCCAGCAGCGCATAAAAAACAGAATTCCTCAGTGGTTTAACGACAACTTGGACCAACCGTACTACCAGTTGCCTGAAATCAAAACTAAAGAGGAGTTGGTGAAGGAGGACGAAGAAGCCGGATTGATTTCGTGGAACGAGGCCAAGTCGTTATTGGATAGACAGGCGAGTGAGAGTGAGAGTGAGGAAGACGTGGAGATCACTCTGGTAAGAAAAGTTGAACAGCCGGGTCAAGAGCAGCCGGTGCAAGAGCAGCCGGGGCAAGAGCAGCCTGTATCGATGGACTCTGGGCTGGTAGAGTCACAGCGGGTGGAAAATGAGCCGGTGGATGAGCTGGTGGAAAACGTGGAGTCCGAAACTCAAGAGGAACACCCCAATCAGCCCCCACCCAACAAAAATCCCTTCCTCGACTACGAGTTCATTGAGGACGACGACAAGCTCATCTCCCGGCAACTCGTTTCTGAGTACCAGGACCACGAAGACCTTCGGAACCAAATTAAAGTGTCGCTGGAAATTCCCCTCAACACCAATACATCCGTCACCGAAGAACAGCTCCTCCAGGAGCGACTCCACAAACAAAAACGAGACGCCGAGGAAGTGACCGAAACAATGATCAACGACGTTCAGGAGCTTCTCCGCCGATTTGGGATCCCGTTTATCACCGCTCCCATGGAAGCGGAAGCCCAGTGTGCCACGCTATGGAAATTGGGGTTGGTGGACGGAATCATCACCGATGACAGCGATTGTTTCCTCTTTGGGGGCGACCGGATATACAAGAATATGTTCAACCAGAAACAGTACGTGGAGTGCTACATGGTGCTGGAAATGCAGGCCCATCTCGGCCTAGACCAGCACAAACTCATAGAACTCGGGTTGGTTCTCGGCAGCGACTATACCGAGGGAATCAAGGGCGTGGGCCCGGTGTTGGCGATGGAAATCCTCGCGGAGTTTGGGTCATTGGAGAATTTTAAAAAATGGTACCACGACTGCACCTTGGGCCACCACGACACCTCGTCGGCGCTCAAGAAGACCCTTTCGGCACGAGTAGCCTCGGGGAAGTTGTTTCTCCCGCCGCTGTTCCCCGACCCCGCCATTGTGCGTGCCTACACCCATGCGGAAGTGGATTCCAGCGACCAGCCCATCAAATGGGGTACTCCCGACTTGGACCAGATCCGCTCGTTCCTCATGTTTAATGTGGGGTGGTCGCAGGCGCGGGTGGACGAAGTGATGGTGCCGTTGATTCGCGACATCAACGCCCGCGCGCGCCACGGCACCCAGTCCACTATCGGGGAGTTTTTCCCGGTGTCGTCGACCCACACCGCGCGGGAGCTTCAGCTCAGCAAACGGATCAAGGCCGCCACCACCAAGATGGCCCGGAAGACGACGAAGTGAGGGACTCTGATCTGAGAGGATCTGTGAAAAAACTGCAAATAGGACAAACATGACTAACGAACCTCGCGGCGGTCTCGCCAAGTTTGCGCCACTCTCGCCAAGTTTACGCCACTCTCGCTATTTTCGCGGCCTTCTCGCTATTTTGCTGTCACCAAATTCGCGACGTTCTCACTAATCAATGCCCCCTCTAATCTACCACCGCGGTGGTGCCAACTCAGCCCGACTCTGCTACCGCGCTCGCTAAAATGTGTTTTGTTATATGCAGGATACTTACCCCAGGGAATTTTAGGGGGTCGTAATTGGGGCATTTTGAGCGATGGTGGCTCACAGAGCACCTAGGGGGTAGATCCGGGTGTATAGTTACGAGATTCGAAGTATAGAGACGAAGTGGGGGCTTTGAAGTGAATAGAGGACTTTAAAATGGTTTAGGCTGGCCGTAGTGCGACGCTCGCCCGCGGTGGTACCAACTGAGCCCGACTCTGCCACCGCGCTCGCTAAAGTGTGTTTTGTTATATGCAGGATACTTACCTCAGGGAGTTTTAGGGGGTCGTAATGTGGGGCATTTTGAGCGATGGTGGGTCATAGAGCTGCTTGGGAGTTGAGGTGTGTGTAGAGGTGTTAGATTCGAAGCATGGAGGTTATACGAGGAATTTTAAGTGATTTAGAGAATGATCAATCACCGTGCCACCCTCGCCCGCGGTGGTGCCAGCTGAGCCCGACTCTGCCACCGCGCTCGCTAGAGTGTGTTTTCATTATATGCAGGACACTTACCCCAGAGAGTTTTAGGGGTGTTGATTTGAAGTGTTTTAGGTCGCAGTAGCCTGGCGAGCTGCTTGGGAGTTGATGCGTGTGTAGAGGTGTCAAATCCCAAGCATGGAGGTGATACGAGAAAATTGAAGTGATTTAGAGAATGATCAATCATCGTGCCACCCTCGGCCGCGCCTGGTGCCATTTGGGCCCCGCGCCCTCCCCGCGAAACCTGGCCGAAGCCAAACTGAGGAGGCGCGCGCGAAAATGCGATACATCTCAATGACAGAACCACTCTCCCGTCTAACGCTGATGTTCGAAACAGCCAAAGACTTGACGATCGAGGCCGCAGTCTCCGCCTCCGCAAGGTTGGCCGACACCCCGTCGGCGTTGCGCCCCCAGGAGATCTCCAAGCTCCTCAATTCACGTGCCGACAAGGATGTGTTGAACGGGATCAAATGTGTAATCCTGATGATGAGCCGGGACGAGGACGCGTTGGTGTTCTTCGGCGACGTGGTGAAAAACATCACCTCCGGCAGCGCCACCGTGCGGAACTTGGTGATGATCTACATCACCCGGTACGCCGAGGTGGAGCCCGACACGGCGTTGCTTTCGATCAACTCCATCCAGAAGGCGTTGGGGGACAAAGACCCGCACCGGAGGGCCGGGGCGATCAAATCGTTGTCGTCGGTGCGGATTCCGTCCATCGGGCCCATTTTGCAGTTGTGCATCAACCGAACTGCCACCGACGCCTCGCCGTTGGTGCGCAGTGCCACCGCCATCGCCATCACCAAGGGCTACCACATCGACCCCACGGCGGCGGGCCGCTCGTTTGAGCTTTTGGGCAATTTGCTCGCCGATACCGACCCGGCGGTGGTCGGAACCGCCGTAAAAGCGTTTGTGAAGATCCTGGAAGGCGTGGCCCCGGGGGACCGCAAGTGGAGGTTGATCCACGGGCAGTTCCGGCGAATATGCGGGCTTTTGCCCCAGTTCGATGAGTGGTCGCAGGCCCTTACCATCGACCTCTTGACGGAATACGCCCGGATATTCTTGCCCCGGCCCCGGTTGGCGTTCCCGGACGGTGAAGTGGACTTGCCCGACGATTTCGCGACGTTGCGGGGCCAGCCGCACCAGGTGCGGTACCACGGCGACCTAGAGCTATTCCTCGACTCCATGGGGCCCTTGGTCGACGGAAACTCGCCGTTTGTGTTGTTCAGCATCGTGCGGGCGCTTCTCGCGCTCGCCCCGCCCTCCAGCTTGAACCAGTTCCATATCGCCGCCCGTTTGTGTTCTATGGCCACCAATCCCGCCATTGCCCCGGTCAATTTGTTCGCGTTGCAGGCCATCTTGTTGATTTGCGCCCGCGACAACACTATCTTCGCCAACCACTACCGCAGACTATACATTTTCCCCTCAGACTCCGTGGAGGTGGCGAAGACAAAAATCGACATTCTCTCGTCCCTCGTGGACGAATCCAACGTCAAATCCATCATTGAAGAGCTCAAGTACAATGCCACCAATGCCAGCGAAACTGCGATCGCCAGCGAGTCCATCAAGGCCATAGGCCGGTTGTCGCAGGTTTCTGGCGAATTGAACGCCCACACCCTCAAATGGTGCTTGAAAAACCTCCACAACGCCACGGGCGAGGTTTTGAACGAGTTTTTGACTGTGATCCGGTACTTGATCCAGGCCCAGCAGCATTGGGACGAAAATGCCGCCAGAAACCGCCAGATCTCCAAAATCGTCTACAACTTGTCGCTTTTGTTGACCGACGACAAGTTCCGGCTGGAAGCCGCCGCCCGGGCCAGCATCATATGGATAATCGGGGAATTCACCAAGGAATGCGACAATTCCATCGCTCCTGACGTGTTGAGGCGATTGATCCAGCGGTTTTCGGAAGAAGCCGAGCCCGTGCGGTACCAAACGTTGGTGCTAGCGGCCAAACTCTACTCCAGGGAGCTTGCGGAGTTCAAAAACTCCCACAACGACCCGGCGCAGGTCCAGGAGTTCCTCGCCACCAACATCCTCGCCAAAATGTTCCACCATGTGTTGAATTTGGCCAAGGTTGACCAGTCGTATGACACCAGAGACCGGGCCCGGATGCTCGATGTGTTGTTGAATTCTGAAGGCCAACTGGAACTAGCGTCGTTGTTCCTCCAGGTGCCGAAATCGGCACCGGTGGTGTCGTCATTGCTGAGCAATAACATCCAGAATCGGGTGTTATCGCGGTATTTCAAAGTGCCCGACTGGCAGGACCCAGCCACTCACCCCACGGGCGATATAAGAAAGCCTGCCAACATTGAGGTCAACAAACTCACGACCTCTGTCAGTTCGGCGGTCACCAACTCCATCAGCAAGAAAATCGGCGAGTTGCCCAATACCAGACATTCTATTTCGTCGCAGGTGCCGGTGGCGGAGAAGCCACGGTACCAGCTCCAGAGCTTGGACGAGTTCTTTGGGGGGGAGGAGAGTGAGGAGAGCGAGGAGAGTGGGGAGAGTGAGGAGAGTGAAGACGAAGAAGAAGATGATGATGATGATGATGAGGAAGAAGAAGAAGAAGAAGAGGAAGAAGAAGAAGAAGAAGAAGAAGAAGCAGAAGAAGAAGAAGCAGAAGAAGAAGAAGATTCGGCCGACGAAGAAATCGCCGATTCCGAAGCAGAATTCGAAAAAAGCACAGAAAACCTACTCAAGTAACCTCAATACACTACAGGCCAATTAACTATACGCCTAAGCCAATAAACTAAACCAACAGGCCACGCTAGCCACATTCTAGGCCACATTCTAGGCCACATGCTCCACAACCTCGCTGACCAACTTCCCGTTCCGGATGCTGTGTTTGAACTGCTCCGGCGCCGCAAGCTCCACGTAATCGTCGTCCCTTGGCACGTTGATGTTCAACGCCGTGGTTTTGCTCGAATACACCTGGGTATCGGCCTCTACGCACTCTTTCGACAAGTACACCGACCCCTCGTCGCACTGGTCGATGTCGATATCGGCCACTGTTCCGAGCACCTGTAATCCGAACTTATGGGCCTTTATCAACTCGATCCCGGAGATCAACGAGTCGAGAACAATGCCCACCTTGGTGGTATTGGACACCGACACCGCGTTGGCCTTGCCTTTGATCTGGATGGTGATATTGGAGCAGTTTCCGATGAAAACCGACTGGTGCATTTCCGCGTCAATGGTGATGAGATCCTGGCCCTGGAGGTCGGATTTGGTGTAGTGCTCTATGATCCACTTGGCACCGTCGACCAACTCTTTCCGGGCGGGCTTTTTGGTGGGAACAGACGACGCTGAAGACAACGAGCTGGGTTTTTTGGGCGGGGTGGGCTTTTTGGGGGCAGCTGGAGCCGATTTTCTCAACTCCGGGTTCTTGTGGGTCATCTGGGACTTTTCCACCTTCTTCAACCCGGAGGTGATGTTTTCGCCACGGTTTAAATCGGCAAACACCGCGTTCATGCCGGCCGCAGGGGCCGCAGGGGTCTGGACGTCGTCGTAGAGCGTCGCGGGGGGCGGAGGTGGTGGTGGAGGAGGTCCTCCAGCCGCAGGAGCGGGTAAAACCGAGGGGGAAGCCGCAGGGGCCCCATTCTTCCCCAACACCGTTCCCAAGTCCTTTCCGTCGGGATTCCATCTAGGCCCCTTGGTGTGGAACTCCTTGACGTAAGCCTTCAACGGCTCGAAGATCCCCAAAAACTGCTTCACCCACTCCACCTGGGCGGCGTCGGAGTCCTTGTACTCCTTCATAATTCGGTTGGACCAAAACTGGGCCGAATCCTTGAATTCCGGGATCAAACTCACCGGGGTGTCGCTGACAATCCACCCTAACACCGGTGCACCCTCTGCGATGGTATTCAAGTGGTTGAAGAACTTGGATGACCGGTTGGCGTCCTTGATGGCGGCGATTTTCTCGATCTTCTCGTTGATGGGCTTGACGGCCTCCAAGAACGTGGCGTCGGCCAATTGCGGTTTTTTGGCTTGACTAACCACGTGGAGGAACTGTGCCTGGGCCTGGAACGCCTGGTACAACTCCTCGGCAGCGTCGGCGACCACGGAGTCGATAGTGGCCGAATACTCCACGAACGGTTTCACGGTCTCCTGGACAAATTGGTCGAACCGAAGGGTGGCCTTGGTCTTTTCCGGCTCCACATCCTCCTCGGGAATCGACTTGGGCACCGCCATCGTCAATGGTGCCGACGAGCCGGAGCTGGAAGTGGATACCGACGACGTGTTGGACAACGGATTGCCCTTCTTGTCGTCGAAAACCTTGGACCGCAAGCTGTCTTCCTGGAGCATGGTGATATCCTCTAGGCGGGAGGTGGCTGTCTCCAACCGCTTGAGGATGGTGACGATGTTATAGCCTTGAACGTTCAATTTGTTTTCTTCAGTAGACATGGTGGTTGAGGATTGTAAAACGCGAACTGCGAAAGGCCACCCGGTGGACTCGGGGGCCTCAGGGGCGAGCGAGGGGGGAGAAAACCGCGGCGGGCTGGGTGCGCCTGGACAAAAATGTCACATAATGTCGTACTGTGTCTCGGGTGTACGGGTGTGGTGATCTGTGGGTGTACGGGTGTGGTCGGGGTGATTATTCTCCACGGGGGCATGTCGCTGGTGTTCAAGCAGGCGCTGAGGTGATGTGTGGCAGGTGCTGAGTATTTCAGGGGGAAATAGCCGAGTTTCCAGCAGCTGGCAAAAATATCGTGCTCTATCGTTGCCCCCGCCTCTGGGTCCGCCACGGGCCGCCAGTGGGCCCACGCGCGGTAAATTTTATAGAACGCTTACCTCAGGCTAATTTGGGGTCACCATTATGGGCCTTGGCCGATGGAACGTCGAGCTGCCGCCAGAGAGTACTCACGGTGACACAAACACGGTACAAATTTTCTGGAGCAATTAAACGGGATTTTGAGCCAGAAATATTCACAGGTATCGCCGTTACCACACCGGTACACCAGGCACAATTCAACGAGAATAACGAAAAAGCTGTATGGTTCATAGGTACTGGAATTCCTCATACTTCACCTCTCACAACGACAATCTTCCATGTTTTCATGAACGGTGGAAGAATCATCCACGGTTGTGTAAAGACAAGCCATATTGTGAATTTCACGTCTTGATCCGTCGCAAAAGGGCTTCAGAGATTTGAGTTCTACAATCACTGCGTCCAATGGGCCCACATTCCTACCAGTTCGCGGGACTGCTATACCGCCAGGGGGTGCGGGTAGACTTCTTATATGCAGTACACTTACCTCCAGGGAATTTGGGGGTCCACATTCGAGGTGTTTGGGGCTTGGGGGCGGAGATAATGAAACGGCGGTCGAAAAGGCGGTACGTAAGTATGTTGGCGGAGTAGTGGATATTGAGAGAGGCATGTGGGTGGACTGAGAGGGGTTTTTATTGTGGTGTAATGTGGGGCCACCCGGGGCGAGCCTTGGCCGCGGCCTTGGCGACTCTGGTGCAGTGTGGGCCGCGCCCTTGCCGCGACTTATACCCGCACTCAAAAAAATCTATCACATTCTTCACCACAAACACTATGGCGCCCATCAAAGCCGCCACCAAGGACCCCGAGGTGTTTCCCCCCCAAACCATTCATCCCCTAAAAGAATACGGCCCCCCACTACACCCTCAGCCCATCTACCGCCACTACGAGCTGGATATCCCCATCGCTGTCGACATGGGATCGTATCAGGTCAGAGCGGGATTGACCAACGCCGACGCCCCCAACAACGTGTTTCCCACCCTCATGGCGCGATACCGCGAACGGAAGTCCAACGTGGTGTTGACGTTGGTGGGAAACGACGTCTACCGCGATCCGTTGATCCGGTCGTCAATCAAGTCTCCTTACGACGGGCCCATTATCACCAATTGGGACTACGTGGAGACGATTTTCGACTACGCCTTCGCCCATTTGGGGGTGCACAGTGAAAACAACGCCGTCAATAACCCCATCGTCATGACAGAGCCCCCAGCAGCGCCGTTGAGCCATCGCCGGGGCATGTACGAGATGCTTTTCGAGTCCTACAACGCCCCCAAAGTGGCCTTCGGCATAGATTCGTTGTTCTCCTACTACGCCAACAGCAACGGCGCCATGAAAAGCGGCATTGTCGTGGGATCGGGCCACGAGGCCACCCACGTGATCCCGGTTTTGCAGGGAAGAGGGGTGTTGCTGCAGACGAAACGGATCGACTGGGGCGGAGACCAGTCGCAGCAGTTTTTGGGCAAGTTGTTGGCCCTCAAATACCCCTATTTTCCCTCGCGGTTGACGCCAGCGCACACCGCACACATCTTTCAGGACCACTGCTACGTGCTGGAGGACTACCAGGAGGAATTGCGGCACATTTTGGATATGGAGGTGTTGGAGGCCCGCGACGTCGTGCTACAGGCTCCGTTCGAGATTCTCCCGGAAAAGAAGAAGACCGAGGAGGAATTGGCGTTGCAGGCGCAAAAGCGCAGAGAGCAGGGCAAACGATTGCAGGAACAGGCCCGGGAGCGGCGTAAGGAGAAGCTCGTGCAAAAGCAGCAGGAATACCAGTACTATGTGAGTTTCAGGGACGATTTGGCCGGGTTATCGGCCCCAGAGACCCAAAAACGGTTGGAAAAGGAGAATTTCGACGACTACAGTGACTTTAACAAGTACTTGACGAACTTGGAGAAGTCCATCAAACGCCAGGAGCACAACGACGACGACGACGACGACGAGGATGCCGGAGACGGGCTTATCGATCCGTTGACGGCATGGCCGTTGGTTGACATCCCCGACGAGCAGTTGAACGCCGAGGAAATCAAAGAAAAGCGCAAGCAACGGTTACACAAAGGCAATTACGAGGCCCGGCAGAAGAACTTGGAGGAAAAACGGAGGGAGGAGGAAGAGGCCGCCCGCTACGACCAGGAACAGAAGGAATGGCGTCAACGAGACCTCGAGGGGTGGTGTTCCAGCAAGCGGATCGAGTTGGCGCAGCTCATAGGCCGGGTCAAGGAGCGAAACAAGTTGCTCGAGTCGTTCAAGGACCGGAAGTCAGCGGCGGCCCAGCAGCGGATGCGAAACATCGCCGACTTGGCCAACGACGCCAACGGGTCCACCAACGCGGTTTCGAGGAAAAGAAGACGGAATGCCAACGCCACCATCGACAACGACCCCAACGACACTTTTGGCGCCAACGACGACGACTGGAACGCCTACAGAGACATCACCAACGTCAACTTGGAGGAAGAGCAGGCCGAAGACACCAAGGTGATTTTGAAGTTGGAGGAGGAGTTGTTGCAGTACGACGCCAATTTCCACCACGAGGACACTTTGGCCGCCCAAAACTCCTTTGACTGGAGGAACCTGCCGTTGCACAAGTTCATTCACGGGCCCCGGCCCAACATCACCGTAGCCATGGAGCTCGAGGGGTTGGAGCAGGACGAGATCGCGGCCCATCCCGAAATCATCATGAAAAACCACCAGTTGCACGTGAATGTGGAGCGGATCCGGGTGCCGGAGATCTTGTTCGAGCCCCACATCGCCGGCCTCGACCAGGCCGGGATCATGGAGTTGTGCGATGACTTGGTGCACAAAAGACTCGACGGGAACTTCGACCCAGGGGAAAACCACCAGTCGTACAATATCATCCAGGACGTGTTCATCACCGGAGGATTGAGCCAGTTGCCGAACTTCGATACTCGGATCGTGAGGGAGTTCACGGGGCTTTTGCCGGTGGGGGCGCCGTTGCGGGTGCGAAAGGCCCAGAACCCCACCATCGATCCCTGGAGGGGAATGAAGCTCTGGTCGGCCACCGATGACGCCAGGAACAGCTACGTGACTCGGGCGGAGTACGAGGAGTATGGGGCGGAGTATATCAAGGAGCACGGGTTGGGGAATGTTTGTTTGAGGGACCAGTAGCGATGATTTCGGGCGATTGATGGCCCGCAGAGATATCGCCACAATAGATATTTAATGTACTATACAAAAGGCTCCGAAACGGTGCAGTTGCTCTTCTTCTGTCTCCTCCTACGGCCGCCTAAACTTCGCTAGGGCCCGCCTCAGCCTCAGCCTTTGGCTTCAGGCTGAAGTTGGGGTTGAATCCCTTTCTCTTCAAATTTCTCTTGATCGACTTCTCAATCAAGTCTTTGTCGTCATCCTCGTTAAAGTCGGCGAAATCGTCGTTGATGATACCCTCTTCCTCGGCCTCTTGTCTGGCCAATGACTCTTTTTCTTTGGCCCCGGCCTTGGAGATGTCGTGGGGCGAAGCTGCGATCTTTTTGAATTTGGCCACGTAGAACCCGTCCACGTTGTAAGTGTGAGGGTAGTAACGACGGGTCAACGATAAACTGGGGTCGAAATGCTTTCCCCGGAACGAGGTGAACCCTTCTTTCCCGATTTGCAACGTGGTCTCCACCAACTTGACATTGGGTCTTTTTCTTAAGGCGTAATCTACCACAGACTCGTTCTCGTCCACGGCGATGGAACAGGTCGAATAGACAATAATCCCACCAGTAGAGGAGTTTGCGTCCACGGAATCGATGGCTGAAAGAAGCAACTGTTTCTGTAAGTGGGGGATTTGGATAAAGTCTTTTTCGTTTCTGTTGACCTTCACCGACTCGTCTTTGGCAATGACCCCGGTACCGGAACAAGGGGCATCCAAGAGGATTCTGTCGAAACCTCCGATGACTTTAGGGAACTCTCTGGCGTCGTAGTTACACACAATGGTGTTTTTACACCCTAATCTGTGAATATTTGCAATCAATGACTTGGTACGGGCTGCGTTGGCGTCGTTGGCGAACACGCACCCGGTATTTTTCATCAATGCCGAGATGTAGGTGGTCTTACCCCCGGGGGCGGCCGCCATGTCCAAGATTCTTTCGTTTTCCTGAGGATCCAACGCCATGACCGGCAAAAACGACGATGCGGCCTGTAAAATGTAATGTCCGGCCAAGTATTCGGGAGTGGCACCAATAGGTACCTGGGAGTCGAAAACCTGCAACCCGACCTTTGTCCAGGACCCGATGGGCTGTAAATTGACCCCACGGTTGACCAAGGTTTGCGCCAAATCTCTTCTTCTGGTCTTTAAAGTGTTGGTTCTAATGGTGATGGGTCTGGCGATTTCGTTGGCCTCGAAGAACTCCATAGCCTCCGAGGGCAGAAACTGGTTGAACAACTTCTCTGCCAAGAACTCGTTGTAGCCGAAATATTCACAGATATCCTTGATCAACCGAGAAATGTACTCTGCTCGGGCTTTGCCTTCTTCGGCCAAATCTTTGAAGTTTTCCAACACTTTGACGATTTCAATCATTCGAGTCCTCACCATGGTAACATCCTGAGGCCCGCGAGCCATCATGGCCTCTTCTTCTTCGTTGGGGAGGATTTTAGCCCGTGGATTATTGGATTCTCCGTCCAACAATTCCGCTTGAGCATCTTCGGCCTCGAGCTGCTCCTCTGCCTCCAATCTTCGGGATAAAGCTTCCATATTGGCAGCATTCAAGTTCTCTATGTCTTCGCCTTCGTCGTCGGAGAACATGGGTCGTTCTCTGCCTTCTTCCTCGGAATCAAAGTCATCTTCGTCGAATTCGTCACCAAGGTCTTCCTCGGCGAGTTCTCCTTCAAAGTCGTCCAAGTTGCCTTCCACGGCCTCCTCGTCCGAATCGTCGAACAACAGCTTCTTGGCGGAGGTGATTTCCTCGGTGACTTCAGGTTCAGGTTGGGATGGAGGTTTGACTTCTGAGACTTTGACAATTTTTTTAGCCTTCTTGGCCGGCTTGTCATCGGACTTGGGATCTCTGGTTCTCTTCTCCACCTTCTTGTCCCTACGTTGCTTCTTAGCTTGGAACTCGTCCAAACTTGGGGGCACTCCCTGCTTATTTTTAGCTCTTCTTCCCATAGCGAAAATTATGAAAAAATTCATCTCATCGCGAAAATGGTTTTGGGTGGGGCCGCTGTCCGCCGCGCCGCAGGCCCAACCTCTGACCCCAGCCAGTGGTGCGCGCGGGAGCTCATCGCATCTTGCCCAATTCGGCTCAAGCCCCAACCAAAAGACACATCAATCACCAACAATGTCCACCAAGAACAAAAAGATCATCACCGCCAACCAACATGCCCTTGTCAGGCTCCCGTCCGAAGGCATGAAAATCATCGAGTTGACTCCTGATGGCAGAATATCGCTAGGCAAATTCGGCAGTTTTGACGTTAACGACGTCTTGGGGTATCCGTTTGGCCAGTCGTTCGAGATCATGGCCGACAACAAGCTTTTGGCGATCAAAAGCATCAGCCAGCTGGAGGAGGACAAAGAACAGGCCGAGGACGACCGAGAACAGGCCGAGGACGACAAACAACAGGCGGAGGAGGAGCAGGAGCTTAGCCGAGACCTCTTGACCAAGATGTTCTCCAACAGTGCCGAAAACAACCAGAACATCATCAACATTGGGTCCAAGATCCAGAAATTGACCCACGAAGATATCGACGAGTTGAAACAAAGTGGGGCGTCGTCGGGAATCGGACAGCTTATCATCTCCAAGATGATCGAGGGGCACGAGGCGTTCGACAAGAAGACCATCCACCTGCAGCAGAAGTATTTGAAGCGGAAACAGGCCAAGTTTTTGCGCCGGTTCACGGTGGAGTATTTGAACGCTTCCCAGTTGTTCCACTACTACAGCGAGAAGGACCTCGGGCGGGTGCTAGACATGAGCCAGGAAACGTTGGGGTTGATGTTGAATTACACCAACGTCCGCCCAGGAGGGCGATACTTGGTGGTGGACGACACCGGAGGGTTGGTGTTGTATGCGATGTTGGAGAAAATGGGATTTCAGGGAGAAATCCTCTTGATTCACGAGAACGAACATCCCAACTATAGCATGTTGAAGCAGTGTGACATTTCGGAGGAGGTGTTGTTTCAGACCGTCAAGTTCATCAGCTGGTTGCAGCTCTTGGAGCCGGGGAATGAGAAAATCGAGTTTGCGGAGTTGACGGACGAGCAGTTGGCGGCGTTGAAGGGAGGAAAACGGGCCCAGTACTACCGGAGGTTGAAGCGGGCCACCAATATCAACCATGTGATTGAGTCGGTGGAGAACGGGAACTTTGACGGGTTTCTTTCGGTGACAACGTTGGACGCCACCACCTATTTGCCGTATATCATTCCACTTATCGGAGGCAGCCGACCCATGACGGTGTATTCGCAGTTCAAGGAGACGTTGATGGAGATCCAGCACCAGTTGATGCAGGACAAACGGATCTTGGCTCCGCTGATCTACGAGACCCGGGTGACGCCGTTCCAGACGATACCAGGACGGATGCATCCGGTGATGACGATGAGGGCGTTCGGGGGGTACGTGTTGACGGGAACCCGGGTGTTTCCGCAAGAAACAGGCATTCATGCTGTGGGAAGGGGGCTGGGAAAGCGGAGGAGGGAGGAGCTGGAGACTCCGGAGGAGGCTCCGGAGGGGGCTCAGACCGCCGAAGGGCATGCTGAGTCAGTCGTGATCTAATGAATGGGGTGCTCAATGGATTTCTGATCTCTGTCTTCTGTTTTCTGAACTGTCCTCTGTTTATTGAGTTCTGTTGTCTTCTGATCTCTGTTTCGGTTGATTAATTATCTTCTCTTCTGTCGTCTGTCTTCTGTCTCCTGTCTTCTGTCTTCTGTCTTCTGTTATCTTCTGAGTTCTGTTGTCTTCTGTCTTCTGAGTTCTGTCTCCTGTCTTCTGCCTTCTGTCTTCTGTCTTCTGTCTTCTGTCTCCTGTCTTCTGTCTTCTGTCTTCTGTTATCTTCTGAGTTCTGTTGTCTTCTGTGTCTTTTGCCTTCTGTTGTCTTCTGTATCTTCTGACATCTGTTGTCGTCTGTCTTCTGTCTCCTGTCTCCTGTCTTCTGCCTTCTGTCTTCTGTCTTCTGTCTTCTGTCTTCTGTCTTCTGTCTTCTGTCTCCTGTCTCCTGTCTTGTGTTGTTTTCTGTCTTCTGTTATCTTCTGTCTTCTGTCTTCTGTTGTCTCCTGTGTCCTCCTGTGTCCTCCTGTGTCCTCTTCTGTCCTCTGTGGTCTCTTTTGTCATCTGCTTCCCTCTTCTGTCCTCTGTTGTATTGTTTCCCTCGATTGTCTTGTTGTCTACTGTTTTATAGTTACTTTGTGGCCCTGGATTATTCTCTGCTTCCTCTACTGTCTCAATTGTCCCCTATTTGATAGTATTCTTTCTTCTGTCGTCTTCTGTCGCCTTCTGTCTTCTGTCGCCTTCAATTGTTCTTGATAGTTTTCTTTCCTCTAAGTACTGTTGTTTTCTCCTTGAATCATGTCTCCAATTTATCCATCAGTCTACTTCTTGTTCTTCTTTTCCTTCTTGTTCTTCTTGTTCTTCTTGTCCTTCTTTTCCTTCTTGTCCTTCTTTTCCTTCCTCTCCTTCCTCTCCTTCCTTTCCTTCCTCTCCTTCCTATCCTTCCTATCCTTCCTCTCCTTTTCCTTCCTCTCCTTCCTCTCCTTTTCCTTCCTCTCCTTCCTCTCCTTCTCTCCTTATCCTTGTGACACAGCCATTAAAACCAGATACCCTTAAAAAACCTAAAACACCTTCACCAAGTTCAGACGGAGCCAACCAGCCTTACTCAGATTAGTCTCACCTGTGCCTGTGACATGTTTGTAGCAAGTAATACCGTTCACCACACCACATACAATGTTCCACGGGCCGTGGAATGAGAGAAGATGGCGGTAAGTGATGGATAGCAGTAAATGATGGATGGCGGTAAAAGATGGCAGTAAAAGATGGCAGTAAATGGAGATGGCGGTAAATTAATAAAGACTGGCGGCTGAGGAGATTTGAAACCATCGACCTCTCCCGCCCTTTTGGTCCTTCTCTCCCATCCCCTTTCGATCCCCTCTTGATCCCCTCTTGATCCCCATCCTCATTGACCACCGCTTCAGGAGCGACCGCCAAACTGACTGCTTCTCCTCGACGGTTCTTTGTATTGATTCTTTGTATTGATTCTTTGTATTGATTCTACTTGTGGTCTTGAGTCTTGAGTTGTATTTGACTGAGTTGTTGAGTTGTTTTGACTTGTACCTGTCTTGTACCTGTCTTGTACCTGTCTTGTACCTGTCTTGTACCTGTATTTGACTTGTTCTTGACTTGTTCTTGACTTGTACTTGACTTGTACTTGACTTGACCTGAAACTTATCCCCCTTCTACGCTCGCCATCTCAACATCTCCCCCAATACTCTCAACCCTCATTCATCAACACTAATACTCATTCATCAACACTAATACTCAGTCATCAACACTAATGCTCAGTCATTGTCTAATTGTAATACTCATTCATTGAACTCACTATAAATACTCGTTCTTAATACTCATTCATTACTCATTGTAATGCTCATTCGTTATAGTTATCGTTAATACTCGTTCGTTACTCCTTCACTACTCATTGTAATACTCACTATCAATACTCATTCGTTATAGTCATTGTTAATACTCATTCGTTTTAACCATTAGTTGATACTCGTTCACTACTCATTCGTTATCATTGTTAATACTCGTTCATTACTCGTTCATTAATCATTCATCACCCATTCATTACTCATCCATTCCTCATTCCTCATAGTCATAGTTAATACTCGTTCTTAATACTCATTTATAGTCATTAGAATACTCATCCATTAATCATTGATCACCCATTCATTAATCATTCATTACCCATTCACTACTCATTCATTATTGTCACCAATAATTCTTCAATCATATTTCAATTGATCACTACTTTCAAATCCTCTTTCTGATAGATCATCTTTTGATCTTTAGTTCTATTTAATACTGAAAGTCTCATCTAAACAGATAACATGGATATTAATACTATCTTCAATCATATCCTTCAACTCCTTCCTCCTTCATCTCCTTTCTCCTTCTACTTCTCCTTCTACTTTCTCCTTCGCTTCCTCCTTCATCTACATTCTCCCCTGTCTCAACACTCAAACAGCCACCTTTTCCATTAAACCACCCACTTACACAGTTGGTACCCCTGCATGAGTTCGAATGCTCATCTGAGCAATTCAGAATATTTCCACACCATGTCTTCGCCACCTGGCACGTTTTCCAGGCTGGCGAAGGTATCAGAGAAAAAAGGTATCAGAGGAAGAAACGATGAATAAAGACGAACAGCTGGTGAATGAAGGAGACGAACAGCTGGTGAATAGGAGCCCAAAGGAAGGCCAATGTGTCAAGAATACGAACTATAGGACATTAAAGAACAAATAGTACAGATAGAGGACAACTTTCCTGTGCCAACAGCATCCGGCAATCTAGGTCCAGGTCCAGGTCCAGAAGACTCATGACAGCTCGCGCCATACCGCCAATGGTGCGACTCGGCGTCCCGCGCCAATTAGCCTGCGGCAGCTCCCACCAGACATGGTGCGACTCGGCTTCCCCAGCGCCAGAACAACAATCCCAGTGCTGCGACGCCAAAACACATTGCCCAACCTTCATACTTCCCCTGTCACATACCACGGCCTCCATCTACCACCTCATACCACCCATATTGCACTAGCCCTCCAAAAGCCTACATTCAATACCCCCTAAAACTGCCTGGGGTTCGTGTCCTGCATATAATCAATCCGCGGCCACCGCCATTCTCGCACCGTTGGCCCGCCATTTTCGCACGGCATCGCCATCCTCGCACGGCCCCCTACCCTCGCACCGTTGGCACCGCGGTGCTACTTCCATCCGGCCTGCGCCCTAGGACTTGTAATCAGGACCTATAATCCGAGTTATAATCAGAGTTTCGTATTTAAAGTACCGGCAGCACAGGCTGCCCAAAATATACATTGTCCAAAGATACATTGTGTCAAGCGGAGCCCTCAGTCTCAGCGCACATCCCCATCACAGGGCCTCCCTCGCGCGCCCCCACCACGCACCGCACCCGCCCGCGCGAATCTCGCATCGTCCCCACCGTCCAGTCCGGAAGCAAATCCCGCACCACATCGGCCTGGCCCTGGTGCCCCACCTCGAACACAAACATCGCGCAACCACTAGGCACCACCACCCTCGTCACCAACTGCTCGTAGAACTCGGTATCTCCCACTAACGCTAGCTCCGGCTCGTAGTACCGCACAGACTTCTCCACGCCCCCGTTGAGGTACTCCTCGGGCGTCACGTAAGGGGGATTCGACACAATAACGTCGTATTGTCCCACCTCCACCGTGAATAGATCGCCCTGGAAGATCCGTACGGGGGACTGGTACTTGTTAGCGTTATCCTGGGCCAATTTTACCGCCACCGGCGAAATATCGAACCCATCTATGGCGGTATGGACCCCCTGGTCGTACAACAATCGGTCCATCAATATGGCGATGCATCCGGACCCTGTGCAAACGTCGAGCACTTTCAACCGTTTATGGTCCCCGAGCCGGGCGCAGAGTCTGGCCACCCATTCTTGGGTCTCCCACCGCGGAATGAGCACTCCCGGGCGACACATCAACTCCAATTCCCCGAACGGCTGGGTTCCCAAGATGTACTGGAGGGGCTCGTAGTGGCTGCGTCGTTTGACAGCCTCGGTCCATTCCTCGGCAGGAAGTTCGTCCTTGATCCATTTGAGTTCGTTGCGGGCCTGCTGGAGGCTTCTGTTGGGCCGCAATAGCGGCGGGAGAAGCCTATCGATGGCACGGGCTTGTCTTATAACTTTAGGGGAAATGCGCATAAACCTGGCGGGGCGAGTGCGATGCAATGAGTCTTCGTTCGCGGTGAGCAAGGGGGGGTGGAAACATTAGCGAAGTATTAGTGCGAGTGGTACCAACGCGGTATTAGGGGTTGACCCAGTGCGGGAACATTAGTGCGGTATTAGTGCGGGTGCCATTGGGGCGGTATTAGTGCGGTGACAGCATTCGTGCGGGTGCCATGGGGGCGCGCACCTGCGGCGGAATGGGCCGGGGTAGAGAGCTGCGCGGAAAGCAGAGTATTCATGTATATTTCGACTGGTGCGGTGCTACGCGTCGAGGAGCCTGTCACTCGGCAGATAAACCACCTATGGTCCTGGCCCACTGAAATTGTGGCCCACTGGATTGTGGCCATTGAAATAGTGGCCCATTGATTGCCCGTCGGGCGCCATATGTTGCCCGTCGGGCAGCCGTTGGGGGTTTTTGTGAAACTTTCGGCTACTTTCTTCGGGAAGACCGTCTGGTCGGCTTGGTCTCCTTGGCCTCCTCCACCTTTCGGCGAGTCTTTCGCTCCGGCTTCTCCTCTTTGGCCACACTCCTGGTTCTCTTACGGCCTCTTCTTGTCTCCTGCACTTTCACTTCTTCTTCTTCCTCTTCTTCCTCTTCTTCATCATCTTCTTCTTCGTCGTCGTCGTCTTCGCTGCCCTTCTCAAAATACTGCAAGTCGTACAAAGTCTCCAACTTGGCCACGATCTCGCTCGGCTTTATGCCCAACTCTCCACTGATATACTGAATATTGTGATCTTTATGGTCGCCCACGGGAATGTGGTCACAAATAAGCCCATACAACTTGATCTCGTCCTCTATGGCCCACTTCATGTGTTCGCGGTGTTGTGTTGGGTTTGTGTCACTTCTGTTTGTGTCACTTGTGTTTGTGTCACCTTGTGTTTGTGTCACCTCCTTTTGTGTCACCTTGGTTTTGTGTCACCTCCACTTTTTCGCGAAAGTGAAAATTTTTCAAAACTATGCCTCGACCAGCCGCCAACACCAACTCCTTGGCCAGAGGACGGGTGCGTGCTTCGATGAACAAGTACAACTTGTTCAATTTGTACAAGAAGCCGCAGATCAGACACCAGGGACGGTCGTTGTATCAGCAAAAATGGACCGCCAAACAGGAAACCAGGGCATACCACGGCGAGCACTTGACAGAAGGAAGATGGAAGCAGATATTCGACCCCAACTTGAATAGTGTCGCCCAGTTGGATGCGTCGCTAAAAAACGACGGGCAGGTCGAACTGACTCCTATCTCGTTACAGACCTACGCTGTTTTGGAGAAAAGGTTGGAATTTGCCATTTTCAGATCGATGTTCGCCTCCAGCATCAGACAAGCCAGACAGTTCATTCTTGGCGGATACGTAGAGGTGAACGGTATCACCATCAAACACCCCTCGTTTCCTTTGAAATCGGGGGATATCTTCCATGTGAAGCCCGAAAAGGTGTTGATGGCGTTGGGAAGATCCAAACCAAGCCTCCAGGAGAGTATCAAGGTCGATAACAAGCAGGTGGTGGTGTGGAACAAGTACGTGAAGGCTGCGAAGGAAAACCCCCGGGAAATCTGGCAATTGAAGCAATTGCGGCCCAAAAGCTTGGATACTTTGACGTCTTTCGACAACTCCACCGTCATCGACAAGATCAACAGCGACATTGACGCCAAAATGAGAAGCCAGCAGAAGAAAGTCAACCGAGAGTCGATTTTGGCGGCGATTTTGGCCCAAGGCAACGGCGAAGAGGTCAAAGACTTGAAAGTGTTCAATTCGCTCTACGGGGCCCCAAACGCCGCCAAGTGCTTCGAAATCTACCGCAGAATCTACGACGCCCGTCACGAGTTGTTGACCAACCATTCGGTTGATGATTGCAGAGAGAAAATCGTCAAGAAGTCCAACGAATACCAAAACCCCCTCGACTTCAAGTTCATGGCCAAAATCAAACAGATCTTGAACGAAATCAACAAATCCTACACCGAAACTCTTCGGGTGTCCGCCGAGGAGTCCAAACTCGCAGTCGAGGAGTCCGACAAGTTCTACGACCCCAAGTTCGCCAGCAAGTTGACTTTCCACGACAAGCTCGACAAGGACGCCATTGCCGAAGACGAGTCCAAGGCAGTGATCAATTTGCCCTGGCAGAAGTCCTTGTTCGGCAGGGAGGATCCCACCAAGCCATATTTCACCCCGTGGGCCCCCAGGCCGTTTTTGGGAGCGTTTTCCATCTTACCATCGCATATCGAGATCTCGTTTGCAACCTGCCACGGGATCTACTTGAGAGACCCAGTGGCCAGACCGGGACACTCGGAGGTGATAACTCCCTTCGCACCACATGTCCACAATAGGGCTTACATGTATTACGTGAGAAAGGGAATGTAAATAGAATAGACGCGGCCGGAAGGCCCGAGAAGTAGAACCATTACAGCTCTAGAGAGTTCTCACAAGGCTTGACCTTATCAGAATACGGTCTGGGACCGTAATAATCACCATTAATAATGTCTATTCCCAAATCTAAGCGACCCACAACCAGAACTTCTCCCACACGTTCTTGGGCTCGGGTTCCACGTAATATTCGTCAATTTCCCTCACCCCACTGTCTATGTCACAGTCCTCTAACGGCGTCAACAACGACCTCCAGGTCCAGGCCTCGGGGCCAAACCCATTGAACCAGAAGTGGAACCCAATCCACATTACCACAAAGAACACCACCGAGATGTAGGCGGTGAAGAAGCCGGAGGCAGTGAAGTCCCAGAAACACGAGAACCCCTGGATGAATACTAGCACCAAGATGGTGATGGAAGCGTATTGCGAGGCGTAGGGCATAAGCACCGCCTTATATGGTAAAGTGTCCCGGGAAATACCTCGGGACTTCAAAATGTTTATGAACCGCAAATGAGTGGCCGAGATCCAACCCCAGGAAATAAGCCCGGCCACGGCGGTGATGTTCAACAACCAGTTGAACACCGTGGTTCCGTCGTTGGAAACCACCAAGAATCCCAAAAGCCCGAACGCTGAGGTAATAAGCACCGCCACGTAGGGGACACCATGTTTGGTGGTCCAAGTTAAGAATTTGGGCCCGACCTTGGCTTCTCCTAGACCGAACAAAATTCTGGAGCCACAGTAGACGTTGGAGTTCCCGGCGGAAATGATCGTCACCACCAACACCGCGTTGAAGATGTCAGGCAACACCTTAGTTCCGGAATTAAGCATGGCAACGATGAAAGGAGATGACAACGACTTGTTTTCGGCTTCTCCGTTGATAAGGGGGTCGTTAAATGGCACCAACAATCCGAGGAACAACATGGAAAGGATGTAGAACAAGATGATACGGATGTAGATCGACCGGATAGCCTTGGGCAACGACTTGGGCGACTTCATCTCCCCGGAGGCTATCCCAATCAACTCACAACCCTGGAAGGTAAAGGCGGCGTTGATCAAAGACGATAACCACCCCAAGAACCGGCCGGTATTGACGTTCTCTACCAAGTAACCGGGACCCCAAGGGCCTGGATTACGCCAGTAACGGAAACCAACGGGCCCAGTCTTTCCCGCACCACACACCATGCAGAAGGCGTAGATGAGCCACCCGAACACTGCCACCACTTTCAAGAAACTGATCCAAAACTCGATTTCCCCGTACCATTTGACGGGAAACATGTTTGCGGCGGTCAAAAGCACCCAGAAGATACCGATCCAGGCAGCAGTGGGCACGGCGTCGGTCCAGAACTCCACAATCTGCCCGATGACCGTCAACTCCAATGCAAAGGTGATGGCCCACGAAAACCAATAACTGTAACCGTTGGCGGCCCCCAACGCAGGAGAGCACCACCGAGCGGTGAACTGGGTAAAGGACCCTGAAATGGGGATGTAAGTGGCCATTTCCCCCAAGGCCTGGATCACGCTGAACGCCAACGTACCCATGAAAAGAAAACTGATGAGCGCCGACACAGGGCCGGCGTTGGCGATAATGCCCCCGGTACTGACAAATAACCCGGTCCCGATGGTTCCTCCGATGGAAATCATCACCACATGTCTCGCCTTCAACCCTCTGGCCACCTCTCCCTGGTTGGTGGCCAAGAGCTTGTCGTTGGACGAAACCGACGCTGTTTTGAACGACTCCAATTTGGAGTCTTTTTCTGTCATGTTGTTTGAACTACAACCAACTATGGAACTAATGCAACGAACTATGGGACTAGCGGAACGAACTACGGCACTAATCTCTTCCAAACTCGGACGATAGCTTTTCTTCAAACAGTCTCAAACTGGGAAAAATTCTGGGGGGAGAAGGGGGTTTAAATATTAAGTGCGGTCGGCGGTTAAGTAATTCTGGAAGAGGAAATATTCCCCAGGGGTCAGGGGGCAGGAGAGTCGGAGAAGGTGACAGGAGGGAAGGCAGCGATGCTGATGCAGAAGGTGGGTTCAAAGAGGGTCCAGAGGATGTACAGCGGGGTTTCAACCGGAGTCATCACTGGAGAGAGCTTCAGACGATGACTGATTGCACCTCAAAATGCCGTGATGCTAAAGCCTTGTCGCGGCAATTTTGATAACGCACCTGTGGTGGGCGGACCTGCGGTAGAGGGATTTTGACGGATGTCGCGTGTCGCGCGACATTGGTGTACGGGTGTGGGAGGAATGGGCACTCCTCCGACCTGTAGGTGGCACGTGCCATGTTGGCAGATCAATTGATTGTTCAACGTATTAGGACCAGCGCCCGGTTCCGCGCCCCACGCCTACGGCCCACCGAAACGCGTGTGAATTTGTCCTATTTGGGCCGTGAGTGTGTATCCTGTTGGCGCGGGTGTCCTGATTGGAGGGCTGTCTGCTGTATTCCTCAAACGCTCCTAATCGGGACCATCTCTGCGGGTTTGTGGCTCTCGACCCCCAGGGTGCTCGTGGATGATGTCCGTGGTACCTGCCACATATCGCTCTTTGGCTTCTCTGCTATCATTGTTAATAGCTCCCTGTTGTCCGTCCCCCCCGCGTCAATTTTGACTCATTGTGTTTTGCCTTTGTGAAATGCCTCATGAAATTTGGCCGATGCGATGAGCGTACGCGGCCGGTGATAGGCTGGAACTATTTGACCGGTTGGAGCGATAATGCAGTGGATAAGCTGCGGAAACACCATTGTTGGCTGTAGACAACTGGATATAGGCCAGGGGGTTGCTGCCGGGTTTATTCAGACTGGTGGTCATTGTCAGCTTAGAGACGCGGCAAGTGCAAGCGAGGGCTCACGTGAAGATCACGTGGTGTATCACCCCTGTCGAGCTCTTTTCACCACCTCTGGCGACAACTGTCTACCGCGTCCTGCACCTCTTGACGGTTATAGATTGGTCAAATCACTCGGCAACTTGGTTTACTTTCCGACAGAACTTTGGGGCAGGTCAGAGCGTCGCACCCGTACACCCATAGATTCCTAAACAAGTCCAGAGAATTATAGGTAACTGCCAGCGAATACGACAGGTAATTGAGCCACAAGGGGAGACTTAGGCCCCTGAACCTTATCGACTAGTGGCACATGCAGAATCAGTACAAGCTGGTACGAAATTTACGAAACTAAAAAACAACTAAAGTCACATAATCAAGTTACCAAATAAGGTTACACAAAATGATAATTACACAAAAACGAATCACACAAAATCAGAGTTACACAAAACCACACAAAACAAAATATCACAGAATCAAAATTACACAAAATGAGAGTTACACAAAATGATAATTACACAAAAACGAATCACACAAAACAAAGTTACACAAAACCACACAAAACCACACAAAATCAAATACACAAACCACACACCAAAGTCATACATCCCCAGAGTCGTCCCCAGAGTCTCCAGAGTTACCGCTACTCAATCATTTAATTATACAATACATACACAGCTTTACCGGCCGTAACTCCCACCGTGCATCCGTCACCACCGTTACCGTTGTAACTACCGTTCTCGTACTTACATTCCCCACTAACACTTCCACCGTTGTCGGCCACAATCTTGACGTTGTAGTTTAATGGTGACCGGTTGTTAGGGTTCGGAATTAACGACAAATAGGCAATTCCGTTGGCATAACCGGCCCCGAAATTCAAAGGGGCCCAGTTTCCGTAGCCACTTCCGGCATCACCCCAAGTACATCCGGTTTGCCAGTCAACACCGGCGTCGTTGACGTAGAACTGGCAGGAGGTGGAGCCGCCTCTCCAGGTGTAGTAGGTGGACTGGTCAACAGTGGTCAAAGGCGACGACGAGCCAGGACCCACCACGGTGGGAATCACCATGTTTTCAGTTCCGGGGTAGTCGGTTTGACAAATTGCTACCGGTTGGTCCAATTCCGACCGCACCGAGGCTTTTTCCACTCCCCACTCACACAAGTAGTTGGAGTTGCTGTTGGTCTTGTACAACTTTCCGTTCTTACACAACAATCCTCCCACAGACACCCCGTTGGCGGGTTGCTGGGAGGGCCACTGGGTCTTGGCCATTCCCGGTTGACAGGCGTACGAGCAGTATGAGCCCTCGCGACATTGACCCCCGGTTGAGGTGTCGGAATTGTAAATTCCGGAAAAGCCTCCGAACCCTAAATGGTACAATGGCACCACCCCTTGGCCCTCAGGGAAGTCGCTACAGTCCACCACTCCGTCTTGGAACTCCTGGGAGGGGCCGGAATACGGCGACAAGTCGCCTTGCGGAGGACCGTCGCCGGAGGAACTGTGGGTGTTTTGCGGCTGGCTAGCAGTCGTGGAGGAGGTCGAAACTACCTCAGGGGCCGCCCCAGTGCTGGAAGCACCCGCGATTTCGGTAGCAGCGGGCCCTGCAGTCTCAGAAGCAGCTGCAGTCTCGGTGGGGTCCACAAATTTTCCCTGCCCGTCCACCGTTACCGTGACGTAGGCGTAATCGTACACCACATCTCTTTTATGCTTGTGGTGGGCGTGGACTTTGGTGGAATCACAGTCCAAAGGTGCCGACAACACTGCGGCAATATTAGCTAAAAATAACAAGTTGCAAATCCTCATCTGTGGGTTAGTATCAGGTGGCTCAAACGAGGGACTAGTCTATAACAGGTTGAAAGAATGAATAAAGTTGGATTAATTTCGTTTACAGAGGGAATTTGGGACGTAGCATGAATTTAAGTGATTTGCAACGCCAGCATACCGTGCTGGGGGGTTCCTGGTGGCTCCTGCTTTGGGCAGCGCTGGACCGGGGTGCTGGTTTGGGATGTGCTGGATGCTGGTTGCAATGTCGCGCGATATTACGCAATGCAGGCGCGACGCCATGTCGCCACCCCATGTCGCACAATACGCGGGTGTGTTTATTTTCGAGATTCGTGTATGGGAAAGGTAAACAAACCATTAGACGAGTTCCCAACCGCCCACCTGGTCTGACCACATAGATGTTTTGCCATCTACCCACCACACGGGTCACCAATTACACCAAACACCTATGTCCACCGTCCACTGACACTCTGCACCCTACCGATCTGTGCGCCAAACCCAAGTGATCATAACACTCATCTACTGCACTCTGCACTCTGCACTCTTACAATTCACTCTTCACTTTCTTTATTCTCCCTCATTCTCTCTCATTCTCTTTCATCCTCCCCTCGAACTTCTGTATACATACCACTATCTCAACCGAATTGAATAAAGGAACGACAGGTTAAACCAAAGGAATGAACGTTCAATTCAAGTTATGTTTTTTCCTAGGATTTGAGTGATTTATATAAAAAGGGCTGCAGGGGCTTAAATTTTCCGGGCGTGCGCGTACCAATATGTGAAACAATACAAACACTGCGTTCGGGGTTTGTTTATACGAGACTTTTCGAGTTTCACGAGGATTTACGTGGGAAAGTGGGTACCTAAAATAGGATATTGGGTGTATCTGAGATAGGGTGTCATATGACACCATGGGGCAAAGCAATTTAAAATACAGAGGCCAGAGGTCCACGATATAATGGGTTGTAAGTTGCAGACATTATGCAGCAAATCATATGCATGTTTGTGGTTGCCAAGTAGTTTAGCTGCAGTTGTTGCAGGTCTTGGGAATTGGCTCAACAGGGGTGTATTCCAAAAAAATTGGCAGATGGCAGGCCGTGAAGGATCTGTGAAAGACTAGGGTGGCATTGTTCTGTGGGTACGCTGATCGGTCTATGAAGAACCCTGTTTGGATCCATAGAGGACGTGATATGTGCGTCTGTTACCTGTTTGGCGAATCAAGATTCGTGCCCCGACATGCGACATGGTGTATTTGGTGCGTGAGACATTCAGTGCGATGAGCAGATATGCAGCAGGAACATACCACAGATAATAACGTCCAGAGGACTACAGAATTGGAGCCGCTGCAGTTGCCCGAGAAGACTGATGACGCTATATACCCCCCAGCAGTCGCACATGGCGTTTTGGCGCCCGAAAATGGCCCACAAACCGAGGAATCGGATCCCCCCATAGACGGTGAAAACCACATCGAACACCCACAAGAGGCCGACGCGGCTATGGACGGGACCGGCGAAGTCCCTGACGATTCCAGCGAGCATCATCGCCCTGTGGTGAACGCGCTGCCCCACCTCCTGCCGAAAGGGCAGCTAAAAGAGCAAATTCCCGTTTTATCAGATGATGACATTGAAGTCGGGGATATCGACGCCGAATCCGGCTCTTCCTCCTCCTCCGACGCCAGCAGCGACACCTCGGACGCAGAAAGCGACGAGGAGGCCGCCGAAGACGATCTTGACGAAGAACCAGACTCTACCAACCCTATCGTGTCTAAAAACGAAATCGTCAATGAGGAGGCCCCCAGGTTGCCCGAGGGCTACTCCAAGGACGGAAAGCCCATCGAGTACCTCGGGGAGCTCAAATCGTTCTTTGATTCCTCCATCATCGTCCAGGGCGCCATTTCGGGGGAGTTCCGGATCCTCAAAGATTCGCTGGTTCTTTGCACCGAATCCACCGTTCTTGGTCCGGTGTTCGAGATCTTCGGCAGCTTGAAGAAGCCCATCTATCGGATCAAATATAACATCGACGACTTGGAAAATTACCAAGCTGTCAAGACCCAGGCCTTTCCAGGGGATAAAGTGTACTACGTTGTGAACGATTCGCTGTTCGTGTACACCGACAGCATCAAAGGAAAGGGCTCCGACGCCTCCAATTTTAACGACGAGGAGATCCCCGAAGAGGAGCAAGAGTACTCGGACGACGAGCAGGAAATGATGGCCAAACGGAAGCGGAAGGGGAAGAAGGGGGAGAAAAAGGATAAAAAAAGAAGAATACCGTCGCAGTGGACCGGTGGGAGCCCGTCGGGCGTGGCCGCGGCGCGCCCGTCGGTGGCATATGGGCTGAGTGCCCCACCACCGGTCGCGGTCCCACTGGCGCCAACCTACGCCCAATACGGGCAATCGCAGTACCAGCCCCAGCCTGTGTACCACCAGCCTCAACAGCCTCAATACCAACAGTACCAACCATATCCCCAACAGTACCCCCAGCAGTACCCCCAACAGTACCAAACCTTCCAAAACCCCCAGTATCAGCAGTACCCTCCACCTCCCCAGCCCCAGTACCAGCAGTACCAACAGTACGGGCAGCCCCAATCAAATTCCCAGCAATTCCCATACCCCGCCCAAATCGATACCAACCAGCAGTTGAACAACGCTCTCTCCAACGCCTCGCCAGAGCAGATCCAGATGATCCAGGAGATGCTTCGAAACCAGTCCCAAAACAACCTGTAGCCCAAATACATATCCCTCCCGTCATGCATTTCTATGTACATCCATATGGCGCATTTCATGTGCTATCCCCATCTATATGACGCATTTCATGTACTATCCCCAACGCATTCTATGCACTCTCCCCATCTATACAACGCATTCTATGCACTATCCCCCATCGATCAAAACCAATGCGTGGTTGGCCAACTTGACGTTTTTCGCCGGAAACCCCGAAACACTGGCGATTTCAATGGCATACGACTTGTCGCTGATGCCACCAGTGAGCTTGTGGTCCAATATGAGGCTGGTTTTGTCTCCAATCTCGTTTCTCACCACTCCGGTCTTATAATACCCGATCTTCTGTGCTGCAGACGCCACCTCCAGGCGCAACTCCGGGTCCAAGCCCTCGGTGGGCTTGCCCAAGAGGGTCTGCAACTCCTTGCCAAAATGGGTGGCGAAAAGCGTCCGGCATTTGCCCGCCAATCCGATCAAACTTGCATACGCTACAGCCAATCCCTCTCTGCCACTGGTGCCTCGGCCGATCTCGTCGACGATGGCGAGCGACCGGTCTGTTGCATGCGCTAGAACGTTGCTGACTTCGATCATCTCCACCATGAACGTGGACAAATCGTTGAAAAGATCGTCCAGGGCTCCGATCCGGGTGAATATCTTGTCCACTACCCCCATCAGGCAACTCGCGGCCGGCACAAAGCTGCCGATCTGGGCGAGGATGGCGATAATGGCGTTCTGGCGCAAAAATGTCGACTTTCCCCCCATATTGGGGCCCGTGATCACCCAGCACCGTTCAGAGGTCAAATTGGTGTCATTGTGGATGAAATTGGTGCCAATGTTCCGCAAACTCGACTCCACGACGATGTGGCGGCCCTCTTTCACCACCATGTCGGGCTTTTCCAAAAACTTCGGACACACGAGGTGGAACTCCCGCGAGAGCTTCAGAAACAGAAGCGTTATATCCAAGAAATCACAGGTCTTGCTGATGTGGCGGATTCTCGTCAATTCTCCCACTACCTGGTCTCTCAATTGGCTAATGATGGCCTTCTCCTCCCTCTGGATCGCCTCCACCACCCCGCTGATGTCCAGCTGGATCACGTGCCATTTGGTGGGCTTCAAGAGCACCAGACCCTTTCGCTTCTCCTTCAAGTCTTTCTCGAACATCGTGCTCATTTCAACGATCAGTTTGGCCCTTCCGCCCACGTATATCACGTCGTTGTACTTCCCGTGCTGCTGTCTGATCTGAACGTTCAAGTTCTCGTCCACCTTGTCTATTTTGTTCTTGACTCTCCGGAAAATTTTGCCCTCTTCGTCCCGAAGAGTCGCCAATTGGGCATGGAGGTCCAGAAGCTCGCTGCAGTGGCTGTGTTTCACCAGAAACTGGCTCTTGGCCTCCCGAAACTCCTCCAACTCGTCCAAGGGGGTGTGGAAACTGTCGAGGAACGTGCCATCGATCTGGGCGCTCAATTCTATGGGGATGTCCAATTCTTGCACCAATTGCTCAAGAAGAGCGTTGCCGGGGTTATTGTGGTTCAAATAAGCTCTGAGGTCGTTGGCGACCCGAATTCCATCCGATAAAGACCGCAAGTTACTCACCGTGTCTCCCGTGCCGAGAGCAAGCCGTTGACCCGCGCGCACAAAGTCGCCGAGCCGTTTCAACATCTCTTCCACCACCAACGCCTGGTGAGGCTCTTTATTGAAGAACTTGACGAAATCTTGGCGGTGGGTGATCTGCTGGATGTCGAGAATGGGGGATTTCACCCATTCCGTCAACATTCTAGTGCCAGAACTGGTGACAGTCCGTTTGATGGTGTTGATTAGCGACCCTACAGCCAGATTCTTCCCACTATACCCATTTCTCTCCACCAACTCCAAGGCATCTCGCGTGCGAGAGTCCATTCGAAGGTACTTGTCGTTCCAGTACCTCGTGGGCAAGTCCAACAGCGGGCTGCGCTCGGGGAGATTGACGTTCATGTAGCTCAACACCATGTTCATGGCGGCTTCCTCCCGGATTTCGAAGGTCTCCACCACCTTTCGCACCCGGGTCTCGTTCACAGCGAACGAGAGCTTAAGATCCAGATAAATCGTCTTGTGGTACCGCAAAAAGTACCGTTTAAGGTCCACCAACGGCTGGTACCACGAAATCAACTCCTCCAACGACATATCCTTCGGAATGATGACTTCGCTCGGGTTTATCCGGGACACGTCCGATACCAAGTCGCCCAACCGGGTCTGTTGCACGTAGAAATCTCCCACCGACACGTCGATCCACGACAATCCGACAATGGTGTCGACATCGGCGGGAGCATGGGTGTGCGGAGGTAGCGATATCGCGAGAAGGTAGTTATTCTCGTTGTAATTCATGAATGTCTCGTCCACAAGCGTCCCCGGAGTGATGATCCGGGAGATTTTCCGATGGATTATTTTGTCGTTCTCCGACTGTACCCCCGGATACTGGTCGATAATGGCCACATTGACGCAGATATCTTGTACGAGCATCTTGACGAACTTCTGCAACTGTGACACCGGGAACCCCGCCATGGCGATGTTGTAGTTGCTGGTCTTGCGTTCGGCGACCTTTAGGCCCAATTTGGGGCCGTACACCTGGGCCTGCTCGAAGTAGAGCTCATAGAAGCTCCCCACTTGGATAAGACACACTGCCCCGGGGTTTTTGTCCATTAGGACCTTCATGGATGAATATAGGGGGGACATGCTGTTGGATGTCGTTTTGCCGCCCATGTCCCAACTCGGGGCCAAAAGGTCGTTTCCCTTGAACTTAGGCTCCATGGTGTCAGCCGCAGCCCCAGAGGCCCATCTGCGGGCGAATAGGGGGGCTATTCGAGCCCCTTGGGGCCTTTTGATCCGTAGACATAACCGAAGATGGATCATGATAGATCGCAGTTGAGCGCGCACACGATGAGTCGCGGCGCCGTGTGCGCGCCCCCTATATACCGCCGCCGCCAACGCGCAGCCTACCGCGAACTCCAGGAGTGCCAATAATGAAATCTTTCAACAAAATCGGCTTCCTTTTATACTCACTCGTAATTCGTGTGGGGTAAGACAGTGGGGTTGGAATTAATTACATGCATGGTTGTCAATTGCAAAAGATCAGCCCTCGGGATTATAATTTGCGAAAATAACCCTTTATGAGATTGTTCAAAGGTTCTAGATGTCCACAGAATTCGCCAAGGCGTTGGCGAACACTGGTGATGTATCACTTGGGATTACAGACTATAAGATGGATCAATTTTGCGTCATTTTGATGCGAAAGCCAGTGGTTACATGATAATTGTTTTTCTTTTTCGAAGGGAGCCAGTCTCCTGTGACTCGTCGTAAACAGTCTCGGCTACATTCCCATTCCTTTCGAAGATCACAAACGACGCCGAAGAAGATAAACCTACTATCAATCGCTTATGTGTGAGTTGATCAGGGCTCCAGATTTCGCGAAAGGTGCAAAAGTTCTGATCTCAAACCTTTGTGGTCAACCCGAATCGTCGGCGAATGGATGCTTCAGACGTGAGAAACGCATGAGATCCTCAAGAAATGAGAATCTTCAAGAAGTATAGCAATAAACTTAAGCCTTGCTGTAGTGACTCATCCGTGTACTGTAGGTGTGTGGCGTTTTGATGAACAAATGATTGTATTACTTGATTTATTGTAGATTCTTCGGTCTTCAATGACTCTACTGAAAGGGTTGTATTTGTTGTTTCGCCCTCAAAAAACAAACTCCTCAATCTCCAGCCAATTTGAAACCGTTGCTCCAACTATCGGCCCAATAACCCTAAATTACTTGTGTTCTCACGAACTCAGTACTACTTCAGTTTTTATCAGAGATGCGCCAGACGGTAAATTAAGCCCGGCAATACGAGGCTGGCGCGCTATTAACGCTACGAGCGAATAACGCTACGAGCGAATAACGCTACCGCGTCACGCGCGCTGCGAGTTCTTTCTGCTACGAGTTCTTTCTGCTACAAGTTCCTCCTAGCTTCCCACTATTTAAACCCCAACCTGCCCTCCTCTTCCTCTACTATAAGTTTCAAACTACCTCAACAACAATAAAAAATGTGCAAAATCAATCCTACTGCTTCTACCAGCTGTAAATGCAGAACTGTCCAGAGCCAGAAATGTGACTGCGATGGCTGCAAATGTGAGTCCTGTAGCTGTCAGGGCCGCGGCACTCAGAGCTGCAGTTGTTTACTGTGAAACCCGTGCCACTTAATGTCGGTGGTCATCATTAGTTCATAGATAAATAGGCCAATAAAGACACTGTTGTCGAAACTCTAAAGTAAAATCACACAAAATTAAAATTACACAAAACCAAACATCAAATCCTCAGCTATTATACATTAAACTACATCTAATTTAAATATCCCTTGCATCCCGGAGCACCACAAAGACATCTGATCCGCTCCGCATCGTTGGTCTCTCTTTCGAACTTGTAATCGTAGGTCAATTCCTCATTGGCCTCAATATCTCTCAATGCGTATATAACGATTCTCTTCTTCCCCTCGACCTTGATGATTTTTGCAGTACAGCTAGGGCTACAACTGTGATTGATGAACCGGGCAATACCGCCTTTTTTCGTGGCGTCAATGACGGTATTTTCGTCGATTCTGAATAGATATGAAGACCCAATTCCCGTCTTTAAGTACGATTTTTCTCGATGTTCCGCCACTTGTTGTCTGATACTCTCTCCCACATACTCAATGATCATTTCCTTGGCCCCAATGGGGTCCAAGGCGTATAATCCCCAATTATGGATCGCCGACCGGGCAAACGACACCGGTTTTTTCCGTTTCGCCAACGCATTTAGGTTTAGGATGTCACTTTCCGACCCTATCATCTGTTTTTGGGCACTGATGTCGGCGGCCAATCTTCTGTTGTTGGCCCTATTGACTCTCAGGGAATGGTTGTTGTTGTTATTGTTGTTGCTGCTGTTGTTGTTGCCGGTATTGGTATTAACATTGTTATTATTACCACCAGCATTGTTCAAACTGTTGGTGGAGTTCGAGCCATTAAGACCGGGTGTGGTTTCGATTTCGAAATCCTCGTCCCCCTCGTGTTGAATCGTCTTGATTGGCTTATGGATCTTCTTACGGTGTGGTAAATATGCGATTTTATCGCTATCGTTGATTTTCCTGTAACCATCGCTGCGGAAAGCCCCCGTAACGGAGTTGAATTGTGGAGGTAAGCTATCGATATCATTATCGACCTCGGTGATTGAGGTCTCGTTGCCTCCCGTCTTGGTTTTCCAGCCCCAATATTCGAGATTCTTGATATTTGAGGGTTTGACGTCCTTGAGAATTTCTTTGACGAGCTCGTAATCCTCTTCGTCCTTGACGAAATCCTGGAACTGTGACAATTCCATGTGTGATTTTCTGGGAATATATCCTTCGTATACTGGATGAGGGAAGTCAAAGGTTGGTTTAAAACTCTCGCCTAACTGTGAGTAGTCGTCTTCCTCGATTCGTTCCATTTCTTCGTCTTCTTCTATGACGTCTTCCTCGATCTCCATCTTGTCGTCCTTTAAGGCAGTCTTGTCCATGTCGTCATCGGAGGAATCATAAAGAAACGATCTACGAATCTTCTTCTTAGGTTCCTCGTCAACACTAGTGTCGGTGGATATCTGCCTCTTCAAGGGGGCGACTGGAGTCAAGGATCGGGAGGAATTATCCTCACTCTCATCAGACTCTTCATCATCAAAGTTAAGTGCATGCAGCATGGGAATAATCGATCGCTTCTTCTTGGCCAAATTGTTCTTTTTGGGCATATCGTTGATGGTTTTCTTCCGGAATGACGGTAATATTGCCTTCTTGGTGGCTGCTAACATGGAAAGAGCATTTTCCCTGATTTGGTTGTTGGTGATGATGGGATTTCTCTTCTTGTTCGACTCCTCTTTGGATTTGAGCTCTTTGATCAATTCAGGGTAGTTTTCATCGTTCAAATACTCCAAAATAGCAGGGGCAATGACTCGCTCCCTGATATCTTTGGTCAAATACGATTCGAAATCTTTGATCAATATGTTAGTTGCTTCGTTCACGGCATCTGATGTTTCTCGTCCAATTTTCGCGTCACCCTTGAAGTTGGCTGGTATACACAAGTCCATGAACATACTATACTCGAACACTCTTTTTCCGTCCTCTTTTTCGAAGCATCGTTCACATTCCTTCAAGGTGTTAAAAACGACAAAAAACCCCGATCTGTCAGACAAAATTCGGGTCCAACTGTACTTATTCAACACTTTTTTCAAATCCTGGGAGGATACTCGCATTGTGGGGAGGTATTTGTCGGAAATGACGATAAATGGACGCTGTTTGATGTATTTGTCCAATTCCTGAGGTAAAAAGCAACCAGACAATTTTCGGTGATTGTTTTTGACTGATGTGATGGTAATATTAGACTCAAACGGCGTGGGTTCTTTGGCAAAGTCAGTCTTACCCTTCTCTTTCTCCTCTTCCTCCTTTCGCTTTTGGTAGTCCTCTCTCCGTTTCCGTTCTTCAATCTTGGCTCTCTTCTTCTCTTCCTCTTGGTGTTTAAGCCTTTCGGCCCTCATTCTGGTTTCTGCCTGTTTGATCTTACTGTGAAGAAATCTACTCTGGTGATCGTTCAACCCTATGTTGATTCTAGCTCCATCAAGGCGAAATTCTGGGCCGGTAGCGTCTTTGATAACCTTGTTAGCCAACCTAGAAGCCTTTTCGACATTGCCTTGGAACCTGAATGTCACTATCCCCAAGGGAACGCCGGTTTCCTCGTCGTTGATGACTTTCAAGTCTTTTATGGGGTTTCCGGATCTTTGGAGGAAATTACTCAAATAAACCTCGCTGGTGGTGATAGGGAGGTCCCAAATCACTAATTCCGTCAATGGTTCGGGCCCTAGAGAGTCTTCGTTATATACAAACTTACTCTGGGGCAACTGTTTGAAAGGAAATTTTTTCGATCTCTTGTTGGGTTTATGCAAATACGAGTCTAATTTGCCATTAAACACTAATCTGGGGTCTTTGGCCTCTGTGGAATCATCCAAGTATTTGTATTTTTTGGTTCTACCTTTTCTTTCGGCCTTGGTCAAGGATTTATCGAACTCGGGGTCGTAGGAGACTTTTAGCGTCTTTTTGGGGTTTGAAGGTCTGACTTGGCGTAGTTTCTTGGAGAGAAATTCCGAATGGATCAAAAGCTTGGTAAACTGGTCGTCGTGAGGGTTTGCACCTGTCTCCATGTCGGTTCCCAGCAACGAGTTAGGAGCAATTTCATCATTTTTTCCGTTCACAGCTCCACTGTGGTCTACACGGGGACTGCTGGCAGAAGAAGGCACCCCTGAGGCATTCAAATGCGATTTATATCCATCGGGTGCTCCGTGGCCATTAGGGTGGCTCAGGTGGAAGCTGGCGCCATTGTAATGATCTTTGTTCTGTTTGTACCCGTTTGAGGAATAGTTATAACTGCCGCCATTCTGTCGATACTTCCCCCCATAATAAGACATATTACACTAGTTCAAGTACTGACGTGACCTAGGAACTTTTCTCGACACCTGTTTCTATAATATGCCTCCCGGTTGACAGCTGTGGGTGTGTTGGTGTAAGTAGAGAGTTTTGTTTTTTCGCTCCTCAGATAAGATGAGCGCGGTCCGGGGTCTGGGTGGGTCCAGCTGCCTAACATTAGCGACAGCTGGCCCGGCGCGGGCTCGGGGACAGAAAATGATACTGAATCTCAAGACATTTGACTGGGGAGAAGGCGGGCTATTTCACAGAAGAAGGGGCATTTCAACCCAGTAGGGAGTCCTCCGGGGATTTTAGAGCTCCAGAAACCCCACAGAGGCTTCTTAGTCGATTTTTTGATTATATTTAGTAATATACATGCAATTGATCATTTGGTTCTGATATGCTTTAATGGACCCGAAGAGTGATAGAAGTTGGCAGAATAGTCCTTCTTTCTGAATTTCCTCTCCCTGGGCTCGTAAATGTAATAATCCCAGCCTTGGCCCTCGGCAAATCTGATGGCAGCCTCTTTATCGTCGAATTTCAATGTAGTGGCATTCATGATATCAGCAGTACCCTGGTACCCCATCAAGTCATTTTCCCATCTGTTGCTCTTGCCTATGATGTCCCAGTCCAATTTCCAGAACTTGGTGTTATTTTTACCCGACTGGGTGGCTGGCTTGGCCTCCTTGTAGATTCTAACCACTCTTTCGGTCAAGTGCTCAGGAGCTCCAGACACCAACTCTTTGGGGGAGTATCTGTTTTCGTAGACATCTGGGGTAGTCTTGAGTAAGATGGTGGTGGAATGAAGTGACCTGGCAGCTCTGGGGGCCACAAAGCTGCTGGAACTCGATCTAATACCGGTCTTGAATACGTTCGAAAGCATTGATGGTATGTTTGAATTTCGCACTTTCTGGTTGGCTGTTGAGGTGAGCCGTGCACGTCTGAGCCGGTACGCTCGCTGGGCTTAGCGGTGGGCGCGCATAGCGATGTCACAGTGGCTCGAGGCACGCGGTTTCGCACTGCTGTTTCTCATCCAAAACTCTCACATCTAGGCCACTCCACTCAAATCATAAACCCCATGAATCAGCCCATCAAGTCGGCTCTCAAAGACATTGCCCCCGGTATCCCTCCTGCTGCCACCCCGCAACTAGTTTCCTTCTGCGAAAGGCTCTACAACGTCTCCAAGGGAAAATCGCTCCACAAAAACGAAATCGTCAGATACCACATCTGTGCCTATCTCACCATTGAAAAGTACATGCACAGCTTAAATTTGCCCGATCCCCAAATAAATCGAATCCCACTCCCGGCTAAAGCCTCTGCCAAACTCATTGACGACTTTCGGGTCTATTTGAACGATATTTCCATCAACAGTTCCCCCACAAGATCTCCACTTTCGTCCATTGTGTCAACTCCTGTGAGCCAAAGGGGCCGCATCAGCAAACAGAAAATAACCACGCCCTTGAGATCCTCTCCCTTGAAGAAATTGCAAGCTTTGGCCAACGATAGCGGCCCCGAAAACCCCGACAGCGAGGAAATTGACCAAGAAAACCCTTTTTTGACGAAAAAGACCCCCAAACCTGCCAAAACCCCTGAATCCAGTCCCAAAAAACCCGTGCGGTACCACACCGAGCATATCACCTTCCCGCAATTGATCAAACTCTGTGAAATCTTCTACATTCCTGCCTCAACGACCAAAAAACTCCTACAGTGCTTCATCAACAAGCGCCACAAATTCTCCAAGAAAAGCGATTGGTACTTGGCTTGCGGCTTGGTGTACGCAGCTTATATACGGATCAACGATAAGTTGTCTAAAGAAAAACTTGATTTCAACGACATTGTGTTGAATCAGTTGATGCGACATCAGGCAGGAAGCCTCAAGAAGGCGAATTTGTCGTATTGGACCAGTGTGCTAAACAACGATCTCAAGGACGAATCGTGGATCATAGAGCTTGAGAAACGGTACATCCATGGCATAAGGCTGGTGAATCAAGAACAGAAAGAGTTGGATTTCAAGTTGGGAAGAGATTACGAGGTTTACGACCGACTAGGGGCGATGGTGAACCCGCATAACGATTATTTGTCTACCACACAGAACCAGTACTTCGAGAATTGGTCCCACAACATACTTGCTCATTTGCGGGAGTAAACATGAGAGAAGGGATATAATCGTTAGGAACAGGACCATAATGAAGCTGCTGACTTTGAGGGCCAGAGCAGTTTCCAGCCGCAAATTTCACTACATAGCCGCACATTCCGCCGCACATTCCACTACACAGCCAAAGCTCCGCTGGGGAATGAGAAATCACACTAATCAGCATAATGCCCAAGGGCACAATATTAATATACATTAGACGACTATGTCTTCGAATTCCACGTCAAGATCGTTGATAATCTCATCCATCACCCCCAATACTCTATAACTCGACTCGGCAATCTTCTTCTCGTTTATGGCCTTTTCTTCCATCAACTTTTCATAATTGATCTTGGCGTCTTTGGCGGCCTTCTCGTTCTCCAAGTTGATTATATCCTGGTAGAAAACCCTTGTGACGGTCTTCAATCTCAAAAATGGATTCCCGTCGTCGTTGCCGGTGTTCATCCTCTTCAAAAGATGTGATTTCAACTCGGCTTTCTTGATATTTTCCAAGTTCAACTTACGGTTTCTCTCGTTGACTTTGGTCATGGAGCTCAAGTTATTGGCGACGTTTTGCTTGTTACTGGAATCAATCAACTGCGTCTCCAATTTGTTCAACTGCTCCGATAATTTGTGGATCTCGGAGATATTGTTCTGCTGTTTGGCGATCTTCAACTTGTCTAAAACCTGGGCCTTTTGGAAAACTGCGTCGAACCCGTTGGCATTCTTTACCAATTTTTGTTTGTTTTCAATCATTTCGTTGATTTCCTTGTCATTTAACGATTTTTCGGTCAAATTGTGGGCTAATTCCTCGGCCTTTTCATTGATATCGTCGACATATTCGATATCCTCGTGGTTTTTCAGCAACTCGTTCAAGTATTTTTCGAACTCCTCCTGTTGGATGCTGCTATCAGAAAAAACAGTGATGGGGAAATGCTTTGTCTGTTTCTTATTTTGGCTCACCAACAAGTATAAGTCGCTTTGGGAGTTGGGCACCTTATATTTCTTATCGGGTTTGTGGTCTACTCCGATAATCTTCACCATTCTGTACATTGGTTGTCTGGTTCTGGAATTTATGCCCAAGTTGACTCGTCCGTAGCAGTCAATGATGGATTCTTCAAATTTAGGATAAAAGCAGTACTTAAGGATGAAAGTTCTTCCGACGCTAACATTAGTGATGTCCTGGTACTGAGCTCTGACGTAGCTTCTGGATTTCTTTGGTGTGGCTTCTTTCCAGTGGCTTTTGCTGTCGTAATCACTCAACACGTCCAAATCGTCGTCGTCCAATTCCTGATCGTCTTCGTCGTCATCCTCGTCAAAGTCGTCGTTTTCGTCGTCGGAGTAGCTCTGGCGACTTTTCTTTTCTCTCTGTTTCCTCAACTCGCTCAATTGGCTGGTTTTCTTAGTATTGCCTCCCACGGTCTTGGTTCTTTTACTGCTTCTGGTGGCCTGTTTGACCTGTGCTTGGTCCAACTGCTGCTGCTTCAACCTATCCTGTAAAAACTTCTTTTCTTTGTATCTTTCCATGTCTTGCGACCTGTCGAACAAGATCTGTTCCCTGGTGACTTCATCCATATCTAATAATTGTGCTCGGTCCTGTTCACTCTTATACTTGCCCTCCAATGGGTATGGGTTGATCAAGTCATCAGACCCTTCATCTTCCTCCGGTTCGATGTCTTCAATCTTCCGTTTAGGCGACTCGTCCTCGGAATCTGTAACCCCGGCCAAAGCCAATAAATCATCATCTAAGTCAGACATGGTGAGTGTTGATGAAATTCGCGAACCTCATTTTCAGTCCTATAGTGAAGGGATATTCCATATGGGAAATGAGTGGTAGTTGCCATAAACAAATGAGAGGATCGGTGTTTACGATCAACACGTTGGGGTTAAATAGGCTCAATAAGAGGTGAAGCGGAAAAGGGGTAGGGATCTTGAGCGAGACCTCTAGATGAGGCTTTAGGTGGAGCTCCTCATGGGCTTTATACGAGAGGATTTTATGTAGAGCAGCTGCGGGTGTGGGTGGACTGATGATCGACAATTTTAAAGTCTAGACCCTCTCTCAGCTCTCTTTAGGCCACCTCTGAGCCCTCTTTAAGCCATCTGAGCCCTCTTTGGTCATCTTAGGCCATTTTTGGTCATCTTTGGGCAGCTCTATACCAATTTTTAAGTTCATTTCCGAGCAGGTGGCACGTTTTCACATAATTCTACTAAATCGACGTAATAAGAACTGCATCATTGATGTACGAACCCACCACTCGCCACGTCCACACCCATGCCCGAATTCCACTGAACGCGCGGGTTTGTGCCCTATATGAGCACGTGACAAGGGACTGCGAAACAGAGAGGAATTTAAATATTATAGTTTATTACAATATAAATGATGATGTTATATAATACTTCTGATGTTGATAGATCATTATTGCTTAACGTAATCTTCTGGCTTCTCTTTCTGATTCCATTAAACATAAGATATCGTTTTCTCTGACTGGACCTTTGACGTTTCTGACAATGGTTCTGGAGGTATCTTCCAAGAATTCGACTCTGACTTGGGTGACACCACCTCTTGAACCGGTTCTACCTAAGACTTTGATGACTTTGGCTAAAGTAACTGGAGTTTTGGTATCCTGAATAGTTAGTACTCTGATATTTGAAATATTATTGAGTTATCAATTTTTTGGGCCCCTTTTGTCACCATCGGCCAGCAGGTTGTGATATGGCTATTCTGTAAGATTTCGTATCAAATTGTACAAAATCTACCATATTCAGCAAATGATCTGGTTCTATATGACTGGCATATTCGAGTTGGTATACTCAAATACTGGAATATTTTCACCCGTTACAACCTCTCAGATTGCATCTTTACGGCTCATTGACACTATTTCTTGATTAACTGGGATTTTTGGTAACATACCATTTTGTCTAATTATTTAATATACTTAAGATGAAAAATTTTCTGATGGTGTTAAAATTTTTTTCATTTCTCAAAAATCAATATATGACAGCGCACGACCTTTTGATAAAATAATTTTGATGTTGAGGTCGTGTGCGTGCGACTGGTGGCTGCTAAAGAATGCAGACCACTGACTCCGGGCCTCAGGAGGGGGCCTTAGAAAGGGCCTTAATGTGTAAAAGACTAATTTGGGGCCTTTAATACACTTATCTCCTGTCTCGATATACGGTAACACACGACAACGTAATTACGACCATCTTCAGGGAATCTGATGGTTGTAGGTCAGATTTGCGCTGATTTGACTCAATCTAGGTGCTTAAAGTGGATCGTGAAGAAATCAATGAGCTAAAAGGTTTATTTTGGTAGGTATAGATATAGGTGGGTGCGGTGACTTATTTTCGTTTTGTAAGATTCACTCTTTTGGCATTTTGAAATTGATGCCATCTTCGGAAATCCTGAAACGATCATTATCTTTTTGACACATCTTCACACGAATTTTTCAGAGACTGGTTGACAGGCATACAATCCACGAATGGCAGTATAAATTGTGAAGACCCTTCAAGGTAGCTATCAACTTGCAAAGCTTTGATAAGTAAAGTAGGATAACGAGACGAAGTCATACGGGTATATGTTCCGATTGCTTAGGTCATAAGTATACCTCACGTTTGAAGGATCGAAACCTTTATTTTCTGATCGATCTAAGAGGCGTGGAATGAGCAATTTTGCAGCCAAAACTGCGTAATTGCTGTCAAAATTTCAGGTATCAACGAAGGGCTGTGAGGAGTCAAATAACGAGGAAAGTTCACGAAAAGAAGGCAGTTGGATTCGTAACACTACCTATCCCCACAAATACCCTACCTTCCAAAATCTCTTCGAAAACCACCTTAAACAACAGATTAAGTCAAAAGCGGAAGGTAAATTCGCACAGTAATTTCCGAAGGTCATTTCTGGTTATCACCGGATCCAGATTATATAAGCTAGCAAAATCCGCCCATTTGTTGCCCCCTCATTAAAACTGTTATACATCAACCAATAAATGACTGAAGTTGAGGTAGATGATACACCTACCATCACCCCTGAATATGAAGTAAATGGCCAGCCTAGAACGGAACGTGAAAGGTTCCCAAGAGGCTATAGTGAATCATTCAAAGATTGGGTCAAACATACGTTTCGTTATGACGATAACACAATAGAAAGAAACTATCTATCGATGTTGCCATTTTTCCCTGAATCTGATGGCGAACGTGAAGCAAAAATAGTCAACACGACCCTCAAGAACAACAAAGATTTCATCCATGAATTCTACATTGAAAACACCCAGAATGATAATGTTGACGGTAAAGCCTTGGGATTGAAAGAAGGAGTCAAAGACATTGTTATTGTGCATGGATATGGGGCGAGTTTGGGCCTATTCTTGAATAATTTTGCCCACTTGTCCAGTATCCCAGGGATCAGGGTTCACGCCATTGACTTGTTAGGGTTTGGATTAAGTTCCAGGCCAAGTTTCCCGAACTTTAAAAGCAGTACCGTGGACGAAGTTGAGAAAGTTGAAGACTGGTTTACTGATTCGTTGGAGGAATGGAGAATCAAAAGGAACATAAACAACTTTGTTTTGATCGGCCATTCATTTGGCGGGTATTTGAGTAGTTGTTATGCGATGAAATATCACCGATTGGAAAAACCTATTTTGAACTCACTCGTGTTGGTGAGTCCAGTTGGAGTTGAAAGGAACAAACACAGCTTATTACGTAACTTACCAAATCCCTATTTTGACGACAACGAAATAGACAAGCAGAATAAAAATGACAAGCATGTCGATATCGAGAGGGAGTTCACCCAGCCCCAAATGAACCCCAAGTATGCTAACCTCAACTTTGAAGAAGGTGACGATAAAACCAAAAGTAACAAAATGAAATTCATTGAGTATTTATGGAACAGGAATGTTAGCCCCTTAGCATTTTTGAGGGCCTCAGGCCCTTTGAGATCGAAATTCATCAGTGGGTGGACATCATGGAGATTTCTCAATGTCTATCAAACCGATATGGTGAAGTATCAGAACATTCATAATTACATGTACAGGATATTTAGTGCTAAGGGATCTGGTGAATATGCTATTACCAGAGTCTTGGGCACAGGAGCACTCGCAAGATTGCCTTTGATAGATAGGTATCCTCAATATGCCTCCAAAGTTCACCTCCCAACTTTGATGATGTATGGTGATAAAGATTGGATGAATGTCGATGCCGGTAAAGAAATGGCATTGGAAATAAACGAGTTGCTGCAAAAGCTAGGATATTCAAGGATAGCAGGATTCAAGGTGGTAAAGGAAGCAGGACACCATGTGTATCTCGATAATCCTGAACAATTCAAAGACGAAATTTTCAAATTTTTAGACTATGAATCCCTGTAAATAGATAGAATAATTGTACCCCTACAGTTTACTGTAGGCTGTAAATAACACAATCAATTTTTGCAGTGCTTCTCAATGTTTAGTGCTTCTCCTCAAGGTTGTTGTCTACTCTAAAGATTTCGTTCTTCTTTCTCTCAACAAACTCATTCAACTTACCTAGATTTTCATTATGCTCTGTGAGGATTTTGCCAAAGTTCTGGTTCAATTTGGTATTCAATTCTAAATGTTTGTTGATAATTTCAGTTTCAAACAATTTCATTTTGTGGATTAAGGTACTATTGAATGTGTTCATGTTGTTGTAAATAGCTTCATATTTCGAGTCGTCTATGGAAGTATTCACGCCCTTGGAGCTAAGGGTCCCGTGTTCAATTGGACTCACACTCACTGATGTGGGTAGATGAATGGATGCCGGAGTACCCAGTACGTCCCCATGCATTATGATTCGGGAGAGTACTCTTTGATGGTCTAGGGATTGAACATGTTGTGGCGACTCAGGAACTTGAATTTCATCTAGAATATACCTTTGTACCTTTTGGATAGGCGATTCATAGTCCCCTCTATTCTCGACCTGTGACAGGTTTTGAATCGCCTTACCTGACCTCTCGTCGGACATTCTGACGGAACTATCCAGTTGTTTCACTTCTGAGAAATTTGTGGGGGTAGCAGGGATATCTTGATTTGTGGGGGTAGCAGGGATAACTTGGGATGATTGATGCAGCATTGATGCATCATTACACTCACCTGCCGCCCTCTTGTCTTGTTTTTCGGTGTTATCAAAAGGGATTAATTTGGGTGGGGGACATGAATCGGGAATTGCAGAGGGGAGCGATTCAGTTGAGCCACATATCGATTGGTGACCTATGTCATTCTGATTCCTCTTCAAAATCTTAATACCCTTCCTGTGTCCACTCAAATTTATTCTTTTATTGCTGAACCTCACGTTCTTGAGATCGATCAGTGAGATCTGAGAATTTTTTGCAGCCAATGGTTTTGAGCGAGGTTTGGCAGTGATATCTTCTTGTGGGCTATCATCGTTACCACTGCATTCTCTCCGTTGGAGGGGGATGATTGCAATGGAGGTCTTTCGGGGTTTAATCGTCCGGAACTTCGCCACTACCGAAGCGATTTGGCCCGGTATTTTAAGTGTTACATGGAGGATGAAGTTATTAATCTTTGGATACTGAGTAAAATAAGCTGTATTGAACTCACTAGCACTTGTTTTCCTGAACACCATCCTGATTGATCCCGAATCGACGTCAAAACTGAACAAATTCTGCAAATTCACCTTATAGTTGTCGTTATTGATCCACACAATCAACACCCCTGAAACGATGTGTAAAAATATCAAACTGGGGAATTCCCCGTTAAACGCCTTGTGCTCGCCACAAATGATCCGCTGCAACTGATACAAGTTTTTAAACGTCGAGTTGAACGAATTAATGAACGTAATCATCCCGCTTAGATCGTATGCCCGACTAAACTTGAAATTGTGGGTTTTGACGAACCGAAGCATATTCAAACAAGTCGTCAAGTCGTCGTTCCGTCTTAATTTATTAAAAATCAAACTCTCCCCGTCCATCTCCTCGTAGCGGTGCTTCAACGTGAGCAAATCCCGTTTGGAGATGCTGGCGCTGACTAAAATACTGCTGGAAAACCAACTGGAGGAACAAGCGAACAAGCTGCTATTCAACAAAACTATCAAGCAGGTAGGCGTCAAGTTTTTGACATCCATCAAGTCCTGCCAGTACCCCACCAACTCTCTCAATGGCACCCTGAGATATATCAACAATAGCCAGGTTTTACAGTTGATGCGATCTATATCATCGAAGTAACTCATGATTTTCAACTTCAATTTCTCGGTAACGGTCATGATACTCAAGAGGTCGTTCAATTCCGCCAAGGTCTTGTCGCTGACGAGTTTTTCGTCCTTGAGGATGTCACAAGTCCCGATGAACTGGGACACGAAATCAGCGGTTGCAACCATGTAGCCGCCAAATTCGCAGTCGGCGCACTAACCGCTGTGGGCCTTTGAGCTTGACTGCCAAATGCGGAAACAAGCTCCGCGACCCCCAGCCTAGGGACACAAACAAACCGCGAAACTGGGACATGAGTATGATTGATGAACCAGAATACGATCCGTTACGAGGACAGCAAAGGGTGTTCACCACCCAATTGGTGTTGTGTCTGTGGATTGGCGTGTCGTCCTTCTCGTTGTTTTGTCTCCTCCGGTACAAGTGGCCGCACATTTACGCCATTCGAACCTTGAGAAAGTCCAATAGCCTCATGAGGCTTTTACCCAATAACTACCTCGGGTGGGTCCAGGTGGTGATAGACATGACGGACGAGGAGGTTTTGCAATATAGTGGGTTGGATGCCTACGTTTTTTTGATGTTTTTCAAGTTGGGAATCAAAATATTCTTCCAGTTCTCCATCCTTGCAGTGTTGATCTTGAGTCCTGTGAGGTACTACTACACGGGCCACTACGACAAGGATGAAATTCCGTGGCTCGCCACGGTACTAGAGTACACTGTGATGGGAAAATTCCCCTTGGCGGCCAATTCCATCGAGTTTGGGGCCGGGGCCGACAAGGGTAACGATGGGGTGCCCATACCGGATTTTGGGGACGATTTCCCTCAGTTTTTGTGGGTATATCCGGTATTCGCCTATATTTTCTCCATCCTATGCTATTTCCATATCCACGACTACACCAAAAGAGTGATCAAGGCCCGACAAAAGTACTTGGCATCCCAAGACTCAATCACCGATCGAACCATCAAGATCGATGGCATTCCCAAACTGTTGTTGAAACAAAACACTACCGATGTGTTGAAGGATTTTGTGGAGGATTTGGGCATCGGGAAGGTCGAGGAGATCAAGATGATCTACGATTGTGAGCCGTTGGACAAAAAGGTGGTTGAGAGAAAGAAAACCCTTGGAAAGATCGAAAGGTACTTATCATCCAAATACAAGATAAGGGTGAACATCTATCTGGGGGACTTGCCTACGGCCAAGATCTATAAACAGATCGATTTGCAGGACACCAAGTTCCTCGAGTACATGAGAATATTGAAGCAGCTCGATGAGGAAATTAAGGAGATACAGGACAAATACAGGGAGCATTTCAATAACAATTTAATCTTACACGACGACCCCATCTTCAAGCAATTACCAAGCGCTTTTGTGACTATGGACAGCGTGGCGTCGGCGCAAATGGCCGCGCAGACGGTATTGGACCCCCGGGTCTACAAGCTCATGGTGAATCTCGCACCAGCTCCCACAGATATAAAATGGTCGAATTTGAAGTTGACATACTACGAGAAGTTGATCAAGTCTTACGTGATCACGTTGATGATCATTCTCAGCTACTTCCCGATTTTGTTCATTGTTTCGTCGTTATCGACGTTGCTTGACCTCAAGTCAATTTCCAAAATCTGGCCTGAGTTGGGAGATTTCATCAAAAAATCGAATTGGTTGACCACTTTCGTCACTGGAATATTGCCTCCACTCTTATATTCGTTATTGAACTTGACGTTGCCCTACTTTTACCGGTTTTTGTCTCAACACCAAGGATATGCTTCCAACAGCGATGTGGAATTGTCAACTTTGCTGAAGAACTTCTTTTACATTTTTTTCAATTTCTTTTTGGTATTTGTCATCACCGGTACCATCTGGGACTACTTTTCCTTCATCAGAGATACTGCCAAAATTCCTTATCAACTAGCATCCTCGTTGAAAAAAAAATCGTTGTTTTACATTGATTTGATCTTGTTGCAGGGTTTAGGAATGTTTCCTATAAGGTTGCTCCAGTTTGGCGATGTTGTGTTCCTCAATATTTTTGGACGAATATTGTTTTTGAAAGACCTATTATTGAAAACTCCTAGGGATTATAGGTTTTACTACTTTACTCCCCCGGTGTTTGATTTTGGCATCCAATTGCCGCAGCATATTTTGATTTTCATCATCATCGTTATTTATTCTGTTGTTTCCACCAAGATCGTGGTGAGTGGGTTGGTATACTTCATCTTGGGGTATGTGGTGTACAAATATCAGTTAATTTACAACTATGTCCATCCTCCCCACTCCACGGGCAAAGTTTGGCCGATTATCTTTCGCAGACTCATGTTGGGGATCATGTTATTCCAGCTTTTCATGTTTGGGACTTTGGCGTTGGAAGGGGCCTTGATACTTTCCATTTTAATTCTACCTTTAATGTTGGTAACGTTGTTGATGGTGTACAATTATGAGAAGTACTATTTACCGTTGAACAACTTCATCGCGTTGCGGGCCATTCAAAGCCCTTACGAGTTCGATAAAGAGTTTGAAGACGATGTAAGCTCACACGATATAATGGGGTTCGCTCACGGGATGAGTTTGATCAATGACTTCACCGTAGATAACATACACGATCATATAACTGGTAATCCTCAAATCAGTGACCAAAGTTCCAACATTCAGAGTCCAAATGCAAGTTCAACCAATGAGGCTTCGATGTTGGTCAATGGTGATTATTCTGTTGATTACGAAACCCTCAACACTCCGCGGATGAGAAAAAGAAGAATCAGCACCGTTGACGAGGAAAGAGAACAGTATTTGAACTATACGTATCCGAATTTGACTGCAGATTTGGATGGGCCGTGGTTGGAGTTCGTGGGAGACAATATCACTTTGATCAACAACGACTTGAGCTTGAAAAACAAGAACTTAATAGTTTCGGAATGGGAGTAATGTATGCATGATTTCTGGAAACGGTTTCTGCTCTGAAAACCTCTTCAGTTACATGACAGTCACATGATAATCGCGTGATATGAACGTGACCAACTACTACCCAGAATTCAGCCAAATTAGGGTGGGTGTGGACATAGTTGGGATAAAAGAGTGGTAAGGTGCACGCAGTGGTGTTCAGGGGATTTTGAGCCAGAATTTCGATCTGTTCAACTCATCTGGTACAACTCATCTGGTACAACTCATCTGGTACAGAACTTGGTACAATTAGACGAAAGATTTAGCCGAAACAGTTGATGTAAGAGCCCGTAGCCGAGAGGGTCAGACAAAAGGAGCTGACGAGTATTTGCATAGACGACAAATGTACGATAACCGAAGAGACCTTGAGATAAAAGGGCCCGGAATCATCAGTTGGCTAAAGTTGGGTCCAAAGAAGAGAAAAACATTGAAAGTATATAACACTACCCTAAAATGACACGAGTGGACACCACCATGAAGAATTGAACTGAACTGAACCTATAGAAAAATTAGATATCTTGACACAGATATGGATAAGATGGAAGCATTAGGAGGCTTTGGCAAGACACACATCATCCAAAGTTCTTTTGGACTTCTTGGGCCTCAGCTTTTGGTTCCTTTTCCTCATTTGGGCGATTTCCATCAACTTCTTGTTTCTCAAGAACTTATCAGTGACATAAGCGGGTTTCTCTAATGAATAATCACAGCCAATGCCATATTTGGTACAGCTGGTACAAGAGGGCTTGGCCTCATCGCATTTCAAGTGCTTGATTCTGCAGATCCAGCAGCCATTTTTCGATCTGGGCAATAATCTTCTGCGGGTATACTTTTTGCCAGGAGTAGAGCTGGGGCTTTCGTGGTCAATGGTGACCCCCAAACCTCCCATATTGATGCCAAAATTGGGGGAACTCAACTGAGCGGATTTTTTCTGCTTTCGGGCTCTCGATTGCAAATCCACCGGGGTTTTGAGGGGGGAATCTGGGGTAGATCCGCTGGAAAACTTATCATAATCTCCGTTGGCCAACTGCAAATTTGGCAATGAGGGGTGGTGGTGAAAAGTGGTCAACCGAGGCAATATAGGGGTGCTGGAGGTTCCCCCAGGAGGACGAAAAGCCACCTTGTTATGGGTGGGGGTGGATTCCACCGCAAAGTCCTGGTACTTGTTCAAAGGACTGATGTCGGAGAAGGTTTGGGAAACATTTTTGTTCAAAAACTCCTCCTTATTGAACGAATAATCAAACTGATCGTTGTGGTTGGAGTTATGATACTCAAAGTAGTTCATTTGCAACGGGAACTGGCGCAAATGGCCGCCGGGGAAAGAATTGTTGAACGACTGGTTCGGGGTAGTGGTCACGCTATCGAGGGACTCGAAACTGCCCAAATCGTAGTCCAAATTGTAAAGAAGCGAGGAATTCTCGAGATCCTGGATGGAATTGTAGGAATTGTTGGAGTTGGAAAATATCAGAGGGTTGTTCTGGGACTCGGTATCGATATGGAACGACGTGGCCGACTGAATGGAGTTTTGTCTGTTGGAAATGGGCGATCCGTTCATACTGCCCAGTGAGGGGTATAGTTGCGGATGGCCGTGGGAAGGGGGGTAAGGAGGATGCGCGGGTCCATGCGCGTACCCAGGGTGTTGAGTGGGCTGGTGGAGGACCTGGTGGGGCACCTGCGGGTGGTGGACAGGCTGATAAGGATCTATTATCGGGGGCGGTGGCATGGGATTGAAGCTGGCCAACGTGCTCAACTCGTACAAATATGCATCTTTATCTTCCTCGATGGTAGTAGTACTACTGGGGGAGTAATCCATCGCCAGGGCAATCGACAATACCGGCAAGCAAAAAACACCAGTTCTCAAGGAGGTTGCAAAGATCGGCCGATATTTTACCGAAACAACGATTGAAGAAAAGGAATTGAAGGAATGGATGAAAAAATCGATGGAAACCGGCCGAACAGCTCAAGAAACGGGAAAGGAATGGACAAGTTTGGAAAAACTAAAGAAGTGAAAATGTGGTTAAAAAAAAAAGCTGTGAAAATTTTTTGAGATTTAATTCCGATAAAATAACGTCTTCGTCAACTGCAAAAACGGCTCAAACTGCAAAAACCCCGAGGGGAAAATACAGTTTTATAGGGGCTGCACGGACCGACAGAAGCCATGGCGAGGGCTTGCTGTGTAGAGACGCCCCAGCCAACCGTGGGAGGGGGAACCTGGATTAACCAGACATTATACACTCCAATTGTCTGTGCGGAATGCCATGACATAAACTCCTAGGCTGAGGCTATGGAGAACTGTTAGGGCGGTGGCATTGTGAGAGATGGCGGAAATTCTCACCGCAGCTACAGCCCGCGGAAACAGAATCCGGCTGCGGTGGGTCGGTGGATTTGGTTATGGGGTGATACCGTTTGGAGAGATGGAACATGGAAATCTGCGGTACCTGAAAAATCTCCAAACCATGCTGCCACAACCCTCAGAATCATGGCCAACAAAGGCTGGCGGGCCGTACAAGAGATCTCTGCCATGATGTGTTCATGGAATGCTAATAGTAGGCCATTAAGGGCCGGAGGGGAATGTTGACTGGGATTATTGCTCATTGGGATTTAGGCTATTGTTCCTATCAGCGCCTTGGTCCAAAAATTAGATACAGGCATTGGTGTCATAACCATGACATAACCGTGGTGAATATGGTATAAATATGGCACAAATATGGTATAAAATGGTATTACTCTGATATAATGGATATTTCTGGTGTGATATAGGTGCCGTATCCCTGAAAATGGCCCAAACCACCACAAATACTGGTCCATCTGCGCCTTTCTCCTCACCGATGGTGGTCGTGCCCCGCCAACGGCCGGTATTTTTTCTCTCTCAAATAGCCTAAATTATCGTAATGGTTCCATAGTGTCGTGGTCAAAAACGAGCTTATCGGGGTATTTTCACTATTGTACTCGAGGTGGTTGTTTGTGAGTTTCTGGCAATGGGCTACAAGAATGGCTCCGTGTGAGTTCCCTGCGGCTCTTTGAGTGTTTCTTGGCCCAGAGGTGGCCCTGGGGCTTTGAGACGGGTCAAAAATGCCTAATTGCGGTGGTGGATTGTGATCCAATCATTTGCGGTGATTCGGTATTTGGTGAGACTTTTCTCATCGCAAAAAAATCACATATTATACCTTCTAGTATTACCAGCAAAACTAAGTAATCTGATTTAGTCGAGCACAAATGGCTAGAAGCAGATAAAAACGTCATCTTATAATCCTGTTTCATTATTTGACAACGGGTTCGCTTGATGAGGACAATTCTTGGGTGTGGGTCTTGTACTGGTTCTGTACTGGTTCTTATTGGCTCTTGTAGTTCTTGTAAATTGGCTCTTGTGTACTGGTTCCAACAATTAGCCTTCAAAGGACAATGATCACTAAACAAGAGACAGAAACCACGTTTCACTAGCCAAAGAGGTAGAGCACAAAAAAAAACACCATGGTCTATTCTCCTGAATATCTATTATATCTTGAGATCTATTATATCTCGTGAAACTATGTACATCGTAAGGTCATCAACTCTAGTCCAAAATTCTTCTCCTCGCCTCATCAGTTCAAAAACTTCTTCAATTTCTTCAAGTGACCTCCTTTGCTGCTCACAGGTACGAAGCTGTCCAAATGGCTCAACAAATTACTGCTGAACCCACCATTTCCGTGTTTTCTGCCTGCTTGTTTTCTCTTGTAGCCGTTCCCGATTTTAATGAACCTTTTGGCAGCAGAGTGGTGGGTTTTCATTTTGTTTCTGACCTGTATCAAGGATGTGGTCTTGAAAGGCACGGTGGGGCCTAACCCACCCCTTGTGGCGGTTTGAAACATGGACTTGAACATGTTGGTGAGAAAAATCTTCTGCGCGAAGACACTACAGAAATGCGGGTCGAGGAATGCGTCGAGAACAGCTTATTACTCCAATATGGCCCCATTACGGCCCCATTAGTGACGTTTTGAGCCGTTAGATCCTCCAATGGCAGTGAATTGCCCTGAAAGAAGTTCTTAGATTTTAAAGTTCGTGCAGAGGAGATGTAGAGAATTCTCAGACAAGCCTTGAGTTTCTAGAATATCATTGCAATACCTCTAAATCTAGTACAAAACCATGGAAAGAGCCCCGGAACTGTCCTTGGTCCCTAAAAAACCTTGTGGATCACGGACTCAATGCAAAATACCTTGGTCTTCGGAACACGTGATATCTGTGTCCCCTTATTCCTCTTCCCTTGAACTTATCGGGCATTCTCAAGTCTTCGGGCACCTGCAGCTCCTCAATGAAGTTATTATCATACAAAAAATCGTCGTCGTACTCGCCATCTAGTAACTTGAACTTTCCCACCTGCAACTCTGTGTCAGTAATTGTTGAACGGGAAATTCTAGCGTAAGCAACTTTCTTCAAATCACGGAACATGATATACTCACACCATCTGTCCCAGTCAGTGCTATCAATATCGTGCATTCTTGATTCGGGGGATGCGTAGGTGAAGTAGTTGCCTTTTAATGGCTCAGTAACTAAATAACTTAGCAAAACCATTGGTCTGGAGCTATTGCCCATTATTTCCTGTAGTTTCAAGCTCTGTAATCTTCTGTCTTCGACGTCTTCCTCCTGGCCGGAATGGAATACCACCACGTCGATCAATTGTCCGTAAATGTCTAATGTAGCCAAGATCGCTGGGGCCAATTCCCCCACTGGTGAAGGTAATAGATGATGGGTTGATTTGATGATGGGGAATTTCGACAAAAGAGCCGCTCCCCAGGTGTGTTTATTAGGCCCTGGGCCGTAATCAACAAACATTTTGAGATCCTCCGCCATCTTCTGGGTAAAGTCTCTGTTTCCACCGATCAAGCGTTCGGTATCGGTTTCAAGTAACCCGATGATGTCTAGTTCGGCATCCTTGATCAAATCCCTCATTCTATCGTGACTCGACCACATATCGTTGTCGATTCCAAAATGGACACACCAGATGCCTGCATTGAATGATCTCGATCTTTTGTGGTGGTCATAGGGCTTGATTTCTCGGGCCATATCGTAGTGGCGATTATACAAAATGGCGGTGGAAGCCGATAGTATCACCACCAACACCGTCACCGTTTTGTTCCAGCACTTCCCAATGCCGATCTTGGTGATTTTGGACTGTTTCAAGATCAATTTCCAGTTCCAAACCCCCGCCAAAGTGCAAACGTACGACAATGCTACCATAACATCACTACGCTCACGCAACACCCAGCCACCCGGCACAAAAGCGTAGGCAACCACCCAAACACTCGCAAGACACAAGATTATGCAAATGAAGAACGATAACGGATACACGAGCCCCGGATTATACGGAGCAGTGGTAAAGAACATCGTAGGAGTTAGCGACGATAGATAGAAGGTCCACAAGCACGCCCCGCTGAACCCAAGCCAATCTTCAAAGTAGATTAGGGACACCGCAGACACTAACCCAATTATTTGGTAGGCGAAGGTCGTTACAATCCACCTTTTATTCGACAATGAAAATAATATTCCCAAGCCAATGGCAACGAAGTGAGGCAAGGCCCCTGTGATGGCAGTAGGACCAGTAATGGGGTAACCAGACCAGTTCCAAAACACCAAAACAGACAGATCAGTCAAATACCCGAAAAGACAGAAGAAAAACCCTCCGAAGCCCAAACTCGCCAAAAGAATCGATCCACCCTTTAATTCGCTTTTCACGGTCCCTTTAACCGGTAACGACTGACCAGGAGTCAAAAATGACGCCACAAGTCCAATGAAAATCCCTATTTCGTTACGGCCGCCATTGGCTTCGTGCATAATGGGCCAGATAGGATTATTGGAGTAATATGCGAATTTCACCACAGAACTGACAAGCAACCCCAAGGTGAAGGCAACAGCATAGCTATGAAGTCTCCTATAGTCACTACGAGCTATCAAAGCCGTAATGTCGCTGCAAAATGACAAAATTCCGTAAAATGACCCAATGGAAACCGCTAACAATTTGTATTCCGGCTTGTGAACCTTGTATGCCCCAATGCCGAATAACACTGCCAAGGCTCTAGTTACGAAAGGAAACCGGCTGCCGAGCTGACGGAATCTGCGGCTAAGCAAAAGGAGGGGAGCGAGGAAAAGCACAATTATTGAGGCCTCGTAACCACTGATTCCCATGTGCCAAAGAGGGAAGTACCACACACACAAGAAAAGCGAGGTGAGAATCGACCATAAAACGAAGGAATTGGCAATGGTGACTAGGAACTCGGTCGTGGTGAAATCGTGGTGACTTTCGTGCTTTTCCCCAACCTCGGCAACCTTTTGTTTCGTCTTTTTGGAGGAAATTTTCAATCCCTCACCGCCGATGACGATGTCAAGGGTCTGAAAATCTATCACCGACCAGCAATCGAACCCCACATCCAACAAAATCAATGCCCATTCGAAATAGGCATAAATGGAGTATGCTCCGGGCCTCACGTGGACCTTATGCTGGATGAACCAGTACACCAAAGGAACGAGGGTCAGAAAGAAACTCAATGCGGTGATGATTCTGCCGGCTTTGACTGTCCCCGGCGGACTCAATTTCGATACCCCGATGGTCCAAGGGATAGTTAGCACAATGTAAGCGATCATGAAAATGTCGTGCCAGTCGTGGTCGTCGGTCAGAGTTATATAAACCCAACCGCCGCATGTGAACGTTCTCACTACCCCCGAAAATATGGTGAAATAACACAATTTGTTCGATCCCTGGGGATCATAGCTGATCAAAAAGTTAAGAAGAAGGAGCAAAAATCTTGGGCCGGAAGTGACAGCGATCAAAATTTGAAAAACTGACCTCTCGGGATATCTATCACCAATCGCAGCTGAAACACTGGGGAACCACTCATCGGGATAGCCGAAGGATGAGTTTTTGACGATTTTATGATAGTGCAAGTAACAACCAATTATCAACGCCGATATGAAGGCAGAATAGGCAAACACACCATGAGCAATGGCGATGTATTTGCCATTGACTGTGATCTGAGACATGTTGAAATTTTCTGCGCGTCCACGTCGGTTTGGTGGGGAGATGAGCCGCGGCGAGATGGGCACAGGGAATGGAGCTTGGACAAGGGGATTTGAGCACTATAAGGCTAAGGAACGTGAGAAGACATATATGGGAGTACATATGAGAGTATATGAGAGTACAAAAATGAGAGAACATATGAGAGTACACAAATGTGACAAATGTGACAATTGAGAGGTAACGGTCCCCGGACTTACCCTGGACTTAGTCTTGTCCTCCACATACTCAACCCAAATCCACCAAACCATTCTAGGCCCTTGAACTCTATGCCAATCAAAATCTATCCACTCAGAATTCCATCCACTCAAAATTCCATCCATTCTTCATCCTTCTCTCCTTAAAAGCTCGCTCCAGGTGCCCACCTCCCCTGCCACTCGCGCAACGTTGGCTAAACTGTCAACGTTTCTCAGCGCGAATTTAATCATGTCTGAATCTGATAGATCTCAAGACATGTCTGGGAAGTCATTACCCATTAACATCGAGGTACAGCGCAAGCTCAGCCAGCCAATGTCGCCCTTGAATTTGTCTCCCACCCACAGACCTGGCACTTTTGAGACCCTCGGCCAGGTCGAGATAAAAAGCGATCCTGAAGTGGAAAGAGCAATGGCGTCTATCGCACCAATGTTGGAGGGGTTTCAACCCAAAACCAGCAGTGAAGACGGGAAGTCGGAAGGAGAGCACCTCTCTGAAGAGAACTTGAATGTGTTGAACAACGGAGGCGTTAGCCCTCACGGCGCCAGCCCAGGAACCTCGGTTGCTGTAGGGGTCACAAACAAAAAGTCGAGGTCGAATTCCAATTCCTCCAGCGATTTTCCCATGTTAAACAAAACGGTTTCGAATTCGTCCGCCAGTCGCAAATATTCCATTCATAAGGAGTACCAAGGGCCTAAATTGCCCAAAATCGGGAAATTAGGGGTGTGTGCTATGGACGCAAAAGTGATGTCCAAGCCCTGTAGGAGAATTTTGAACCGTTTGATTGAAAACGGAGAGTTTGAAACCATTATTTTCGGAGATAAGGTCATCTTGGACGAATCGATCGAGAATTGGCCTACCTGTGACTTTTTGATCAGTTTCTTCTCCACCGGGTTCCCTTTGGATAAGGCTATCAAGTATGTGAACTACCGTAAGCCATATTTGATCAACGATTTGGTTTTGCAAAAAACCTTATGGGACAGAAGATTGGTGTTGAGTATTTTGAATTCGGCTAACGTTCCCACTCCCAAAAGGTTGGAAATCAGTAGAGATGGCGGTCCCCAGGTGGATGATGAATTAAAGGGAAAATTGGTTGAAGTGGGGTTATCAGAAGAAAACATTCACTCTTTGAGTCACCAAGAAGAACCTGTTTGGGAAATGGTGGATGAAGACACCTTGAAGGTTGGTAATGAGATCTTGAAGAAACCTTTTGTAGAAAAACCCGTCGATGGGGAAGACCACAATGTCTACATATACTACAACTCCTCCACTGGTGGGGGAGGTCGTAGACTTTTCCGTAAAATCGGAAACAAATCATCGGAATTCGACCCTGAGTTGAGCTCCCCTAGAACAGAAGGTTCCTATATCTATGAGCAATTCATGGATACCGATAATTTTGAAGATGTCAAGGCTTATACTGTGGGTACCAACTTCTGCCACGCCGAAACCAGAAAGTCTCCTGTCGTCGATGGTATTGTGAGACGAAACACTCACGGTAAAGAAATCAGGTACATCACCGAATTATCAGACAAGGAGAAGAACATGGCACAAAACGTTGCCAAAGCGTTTAAACAGACGATCTGCGGATTTGATTTATTACGAGTCCATGGCGAATCGTACGTTATTGATGTGAATGGATTTTCCTTTGTCAAAGACAACAATGAATACTACGATTCCTGTGCATCAATCTTGAGAAATTTATTCATCGAAGCGAAGAAGTCTCGAGATTTGATCAAGACCAAGATCCCTCAAAGCACCAAATTATTAAATAAGCAATTGTTCGAACAAAAGGAACAAAAATGGGTGTTCAAGGGTATGGTTTCGGTGATAAGACATGCTGATAGAACTCCCAAACAGAAGTTCAAGTACTCCTTCAGATCTCCTTTGTTCATATCCCTTTTGAAGGGTCACAAAGAAGAAGTAATCATCAGAGAAGTGCCAGACTTACAAGTTGTATTACAAACTGTCAAAGTAGCTGAAGAGAAGCAATTGGAAGATTTAAAAAAGTTGAAGCAATTGAGAATTGCCCTTGAAAAGAAAATGAATTTCCCTGGCACGAAGATCCAAATCAAACCTTCGTTGAGAGATGACGAAAACGAAACGGTGGAAAAAGTCCAGTTGATCTTGAAATGGGGTGGTGAGCCAACTCACTCGGCAAAGCATCAAGCCAGCGATGTTGGTGAACAGTTGAGACAAAACATAAAATTGTTAAACAGAGATGCCTTGAACAATGTGAAAGTCTTCACGTCCTCCGAAAGAAGAGTTATTGCGTCAGCTCATTTGTCCACTATGGCTCTTTTGGGTTACGATAAGGATCATGATGAATTGCCAGATGATTTTCTTGAAATCCGTAAAGATTTATTAGACGATTCCAATGCTGCTAAAGATTTGATGGATAAGGTCAAGAAGAAGTTGAAACCATTGTTGAGGCAAGGAGCCGAAGCGCCACCGCAATTTACATGGCCTCCCAAAATGCCTGAACCATTTATTGTAATCAAAAGAGTATGCCTTTTAATGAATTTCCACAAAAAATTGATGGAATACAATTTCGATCATAAAGACGTGAATAATTTCCAAACCAATTGGTGTTGTGGCGAAGATCCTACGCTTTTCAAGGAAAGATGGGACAAATTATTCCAAGAGTTTACCACTGTGGAAAAGACCCATCCTTCTAAGATCAGTGAGCTATATGATACAATGAAATACGACGCTTTACACAATCGTCCGTTTTTGTCCAAGGTCTTTGCCTTCGATCCAAACGACGAGGAATTGATCGCACTATTGAATGAAACTTGTGGAGATACTATCAATTCCAGTGGTTTAGTTTCCGAGTATCCCATCAACATTTTGGCAATGAACAACTTCAGAATCCCTAATGATTCGAATTTCAACAATTCTAACTCCAATAGTGTTTCAACGCCACCATCCGCTACCAATTCCCAACCAACATCCAAAAGAAATTCTGGTAGTAATTTGACAAACTTGTCAGGACCGGCATCTGCTGGTTCTTTGGGTTGGGTTTTGAAAGGAGCTACTTCGAGTGTTGACGAGAGTAATTTGAACAACAACACCAATACTCACACTAAATCAGGTGGTGACACCACTAGTAATAGCTCAGGAACCTCCAGTAGTGGGTCAGAAGAAAACCCATTCGATCACCCTACGTATGCCCGGTTGAGAGAATTGTATCGATTATCTAAAGTGTTATTCGATTTCATTTGCCCTCAAGAATACGGTATAAAGGATGAGGAAAAATTGGATATTGGATTATTAACATCTTTGCCGTTAGCTAGGCAGATTTTGAACGATATTCAGGATATCAGGCAAGATGATACACCGGGAGTAGCTATGTACTTCACCAAAGAATCCCATATCTATACGTTGTTGAACGTTTTGTACGAATCCAAAATCCACATGTCAATTGCTAGAAACGCATTACCTGAATTGGACTATTTGTCCCAAATCACCTTTGAGTTATTCGAATCCGAGACTACTCAAGGAAAGAAGCATCTGATCAGGTTATCATTAAGTCCAGGATGCCACACGCAAGACCCATTAGATGTTCAATTAGACGGAAATCATTACATTGGATGTATCCCCAGAATCAGTTTGACGAGGCACTTGGATATGGATTTGGTGGTGCAAAGGTTGAGAAGTAGATTTACGAGAGTTTCTTTACCAAAGAAATTCACTCCTGTCAATATATCCAGTCCGTTGACTAGCGGAATTTGATGAAAGTACAACAATTAAATACATAAATTAATCTATAAACAAACTTCCTAAGCATTTTCGTATTTATCCCAGTTCTCGATGATACTCTTCAATTTATCACTCTTGGTTAAAGCATAAACTTCTTCAAAGTATTCTTTACTAATTTCGAAAGGTTTGGCAGTCAAATTTGGAATGTACTTACCAATCAAGTCCAGAGGATTGACTGAACTCTTAGCGATCTTTTTGTTCAAGAATCTTTGGAAGGGTTTCACACCAGACATCAAATAAGACGAGTGGAAAGGAACGGAAATACCTTTCAATGGAATAACAGCGAAACCTCTCTCCAAGTCAATAGGTTGAGGCTTAGCTCTGGATTTAGCACTGACTTCCTTGATTATTTCGTGCAAGTGTTCTTTGACCTTATCTAAAGACAATTGTTCTTGCAACTTCACTATATCGATCTTGTTGATCTTTAACACATTCAAAACATTTGTTAAAGTATCCAAAGCTCTCAAGTCACCGGCAGTGACGTATTGAGTGTTTTCGACATTGTAATTAACAATTTCCAATAACCAACCAGTTTGACCATTGATTTCACCCACCACAAATCTTAAAGCAGCATCGTTGAAAGTAGGACTGATTCTGGTAGGGTTGACGGCACACATACCATAATTGGATCTTCCTAACTCATCTCTTGGGACAGCCACTTGCATAGTCATACCACGGTAGAAAACAACGTCCACCAATGATTCCACTGGCATGACATTGGCTAATGATGACAATGCACTATATTCCCCTAATGAATGACCGGCAAACATTGCGTCCGTTGGAACTAATCCCTTGGACTTGATATCTTCGTAACTGGCCTTTTCCATCAAGGTTAATGCGGGTTGAGTGAATTGGGTGGCAGATAATAAACCTGTTGGCGAGACAAACTTGTAGTTGGTAGTCGTGTGATCGATGTCCTTGAAGATCTTTTCGGATTTAATCTCCCCATTGACACCAATAGTCTCGAACATCATACCAATATAGTTGTCTCTGATTTTTCTACCTTTTTTACCATTGAAGTGGATAACCAATTCGTTTGGATTGTTCTTCACAATATCCAAAATGGAGAAACCATAATTGTCGATGAAATGTACATCAGCTCTGTCCCAAACTTCTTTGGCCACAGCAGATTTTCCGTACAAGTCCATACCCATACCTTGTTCTTGAGAACCTTGACCGGTGAAAACATAGGTGGTGATTGGTTGTTCAATTTCGGCTTCACCTTCCAAAACAACAGAATCATTTTCATTCTTGGTTTGAATTTTTATGATTCTTCTACCATTGATCATACCAATATGCTCTAAAGTGGTTTGCAAATTGTCGTTAGGTAAAACCATACCAACAAAGTTACATTTAAAAGCTCTCACTCTTTCGGGAACGGAATTGGCAGCCCATTCTTCCACCAAGGATCTGATAGAACCTGATGAGTACATACCATGAGTGATAGTACCAGGCAAATTGGCATAATTAGCAAACACCCTGGAAACATGAATAGGATTATAATCTCCACTGACCTTGGCGTAAGGTTCATTGGTGGTTGGTGCTTTGGAGGTCAATTCCTCATTAGATGATAATGGAATGGAGTTTTCAAACACAATAGCCTGTTCAATTGGTTGACCATTACGTGATAAATAGTCAATGACTGGGTTACCGTACGACTTACCGGCTTCATAATTGATCTCAGCGATTTGAATAATCTCTTTGGTAGGTAATTCGTACAACACTTTACCGGTGGTGACAATACTGGAATAAACTTCAATGGCTTTGTATTTGTACACTGATTCACATCTGAAGATCAAAGTTTTGTTGAGCAAATCGATATCCTCCAAGATTTCAAACCACTCCTTTGATTTCAAGATAGCCAAATCTTTCATGGTGGAGATTTTGACTTCATAAGGAGTTTCCACCTTCTTGCTGAAAGTGTTTTCGAAATCATGATATTCACCACGGTACAAGAATTGTGAAGTGACTTCCAACACAGGCTCATCATCTCTGACGATGGTACCAACAACTTCCACCATTTTACCACTGGCTTGATTCAACACGGATTTGATTTCAGCTTTGGTGGACACAACATCACCATGCTTCAATAATTTAGCACCTGGAATCATTCTGTACCCATTACTCAAATGCACTAATTTCAATAAATCACCATCGACGGTTTTGGGGAAAATAGCGTTGATGATAGCCTTCCAACCAATAACAATGGCGAAATCCATTGGAGCTAACCCGTTTTGGCCGTTTGCACCCTTAGCGACAAAAGCTTGTTGTTTGTTACCGATAGCATGAATGAATTCACCGACATCCTTGGCGTTAATGGTCATAGATTCACCAACAATGGTCTTTTCGACGTCAATATCCAAGTTGACAGGAACATTGGATCCGTACCATAATTTCCAGTAGAATTCCTTGATTCTGGTGTTTCTATTGTCCATAATTTCACTGATTGGAGCAAAGCCATCGTTGGTATAACGGAACAAGAATGGTAATTCGACGGGTAATCCATCAGCAGTCCTGTGTTCAATCAACTTGTACACAATACTGTTATCGACGAAAGCAATCTTAACAACAGGCTTCAACTCGTTGTTAACCTTGTCAAAAGCAGTCAAAACTGGAGAGGTTTTGTAGTTCTCAATTTCCACCACCAAGCCCTTCACTGGAGCCAAAACTGAGTGAACGGAATTGTCTATGTGGTTGATACCTTGAACAACTTTCTTTGACTGAATAAAGGCATACAACCAGTTAATATTAGTACCAGTGATTAAGGAGAACCAGTCGCTGGCTTTGACGTTGCCATTCAAGACAGTTAACTTTCTGGTGGTACCGATGATTTCTTCCTTGACGTCAGTAGTTGAGGCTTCAACTGGATCAACAGTCAAGTATTCAACAGTTTCAATCTTCGAAACATCGTTGTCATACTCGTCTGCCAACAATTGTTTTATTAAACCGTCGTTGATACCATTCATGATTTCTCCAATAGGTTCATTCACTTTCTTAGCGTATTTGGTAGCAACTGGACCATGTAAAATACAAGTTCTGCCAACATCTTCGTCCACAACGGCCTCAATGTCTTCAGATTGCCATAAACTATCCTTTTTGAAGTAATAAGAGAACTTCTCGTCCAAAACAGGCACAAATGGAGCGGGTTTTTGACCTGGTCTGGAGCACAAGATAAGGAAATAATCACAATCTTCCTCGTTGATCAATTGTTTAGCACCTTGAGTATAAATTTGGAAGAATTTGTCACTGAATGCTTGAGGATTACTCGACAATTGGTTATAGTTTTGAATCAAGGATTCACTGGTTGTAGCAAATCTTTCTTCCACTCTTCTCAAAAAGTCACCGTAGAAATCTCTCAAAGTGACGTCGATCCATCTGGTAGATTTTTTGACGTACATCAATTCGATCAATCTGTTACTGACCTCTTGGTAAGTCATATCTTCTAAATCACAAACACCTTCAGTATTCTTACCAAACCAAACTTTTTGAGAGTCTTTGTTCAATCTGTCGATGATGTAATCTTTCTTGGTCTTCAAAGCTTCGAGCAATTTGGCTTTTGGTAAATTGAACAAGGTGTCGTCGAATTCTTTCCACAACTTGACTCCACGGGTAGCAATCTTATGGATTGGCTCTCCCATTTCTGAGATCACCGTTAAAACACCACCGGTTGGTTTGACAAAACTGGATTCCCAATTGGTGTCATCAACACCCGAACATTCGGCAATGGCTTTTTTGGCATCCAACGAAGTGAAACATTCTTTAGCAGTCATAACTCTGGACCCGAAAAGGAACCCATCAAATGGCATAGGAGGATATTTGAATTTGGCTGACCAAGAACCGTTCAAGTAAGGATAAGTATCGATATGATCACCAAAACCAGAACCAGCTACAAGGATGATATTCAGGTACTTTCTGATCTTACTGTACATTTGCAAGATTGGTTGATGGAAATCTTCAAACGAATGGTGACCACCACCTCTACCACCAGTCCATTGCAAGATTATGGGGAAATGAGGGTTATGTTTGGCAATGTTGATAACTTGATTGATAGCCTCTGTGGAACCTGGTTTCAAACCCAAGTGAGTCAATTTCAAGTCATTGATGTATTCATTAGCAACTTCCAACGATGGAACACCTGCTCCAATAGTCAAACCTTGAATTGGGTATCCCTTTTCACGTAATTCCTTGATCAAAGGAATAGCCCATTGCATTTGTCTTGGGTTGACATAAATCAAATTGATCGAAATACCGAAGCCTGGCTTGATACTTGTGGCAATCTTATCGATGGCATCTTGAAGCATCTTTGGAGAGAAATAACCTCCACCAGCCAATTCAATATGGAATCCTTCATTTAAGGTATCGATGACGAAATTGGGGTTGACTGTGGATGGAGTCATACCTGGAACCATCAATGGAGGTCTACTCAAGACCTTGGAGAATTTAGTATTGAGGAAAATCTTTCCAGTCTTGGTTTTGACTAATGTTGGTTTAAAATTGGCCCAATTAGTTTGGTATTTTATGGCTTTATTACTAAAAATTTCTTGTTTGAAACCGTAATCATCATCCAATGATTCATCCAAAGTACCAGCCAAGATGATTCTAGAACCAGTACCATCTTTGTTTTTGTGGGTCAATATACCCAAACCACTAACTCCCCCAGGACCAAAGTCTAAGATGTGGGTTGATTTGAAGTTGGTAGCGATTTCCCAATTGACTGGTAAGTCAATGATCAATTTGATAACTCTTTCAATCACTGCTTCATCGGAGGTCAAGTCTTGGAAGTTGGATCCATCGAATGTGTCAAAAACAGGAATTTTGATTTTTTTGTGGTCGAAAATTATACCATTTTCCTTACACAACTTCAAAATAGCAGGGAAACCATCTCTCAATAAGTGAGAGTGGAATGGGGCAAAAATTGGCAAGAATCTGTTCGAAAACTTTAATTTTCTCTTGGAAAATGGGATTCTTGATTGGTCTAACCCACTAGGAGCTTTTTCGTTTCTTAATGAAACATTCAAACCATATAAAGATTCAGGAGGGCCCGATAAAACGAATTGATTTGGACCGTTGACCAAGGAAATTGATATGTGTTTTTCTAAGGGTAAATGGTTATTAGTTTGATTAATGAAGAATTCCACTTTTTCCTTGGACAAATCTCTAATAGAAAGCATTGGAGATGGTCTACCTTCGCTGTTTTCCAAAGAATCTTGCAACATGGATGGAGGTAAGGTAGTATTTGGGTAGGTCAATAAACAGTTGAGACCGATGGCAAACAACAAATTGACTGACTTGATGGAATTTTCCAAGAAATCATCCCAGTTCGAAGATGAAGATATGGCAACAGCAGTTACTAACCCTTGAGAATGACCAGTTGTACCGTTGAAGAATTCACGGAATTCTCCTGGGGTGAAACCCAAAATTTTACTGTTGATTTGATAATGACATAATTGCAAAACACAGATTAAAGGACAACTGACAGGGACTGATAACAAATAGTCCTGATCAGGAGTTTTGTCAACATTGTCCAACCAGTTGATGAAATCAAGCCCTTGAGTGTAGATTTTATCATTTTCGAGGGACTTCAAGAGCACGTTCAAGCTGGTGTTGATCGCAATAAGGAAATCTTTAACCAAAGGAGTATAAGTGTTGTACAAGTCTCTCAATTCTTCAAAATAGTCATCAGTGTTACCCTGGCCTCCAAATATAGCATAAATGGATTTAGGTTGGCTGGCTTTGGAAAATAATTTGGAATTAGTGGAGATATCCAAATTCAATATCTCTATAGCACTATAATAATTCTTTAACATGATCTTGATCTTGGATAATGTGGTTTCGTCCTGTTGTAACATATCGACAAAAAAGTTGTGAATGTCATTTTTGCTGAAATTCAACTGAAACTCTTCGATGGAGAACTTCAACACTTCTTTCAACTCTTGCACATCATAGTTGACATTTTGTGAGCTGATCAAACTGTTGACAAACCCGATGAAAAAACTGAATAATTCTACGGAGTTTTCGATGGAGTTTTCTGGGGAATCTAAATCAATAGATTTGTTGAACTGGTAGTTCAATTGTTGAAACAATTGATAATATTTGGAGTCAATTATCAAGTTCAACTCAACATTATTGAAATTTAATTGGAATGGTCTATTAATGGACATTTTTCACGATTATATGAAATTCCGAAATAAATAGGCACTTTTCTACCTTGATAAGAACGATTGGAGCTCTTTATATGAATATTTGATTAATACCCGAAATTAACCAACAAACCGAAAAAATTTTTACTAGTTCTATTTCAATCCCGTCAAAAATTGATTGCAAACTAATTACTTAAATACACCAAGGTTTTATCAATTCTTTAGCAAGCCAATCGAATCAATGAAAAGTAGAATATTTTAATTGGGATCAATTCACCTTATGTATAAAAAAATTTTGGGTCGTTCTGCGAGACCTTTTTAATATACAGGACACTGTTGAGTTGTTGAGATGGAGACTGAAAGGGTGTCAAAAGCAATGCCAGGCGGCTGCAAGGGGCCGTGAGGGTGGTGGCAGGGTATGTAATAGTCAGGTGGTGTAGGGAGACCATTTGTTTTGGTGGGGGAGGTTTCTTGGGCAGTCGGTGCTAGGATGAGGTAAGATCCGAGAAGTACGCCAAACACGGCACTGAAAATGGCTGAGAGGTGACTGACAGGGTATGAGGTCGCCAACGCAAACTATATCAATCCACTGACCTGGTGCTGGGGTGCTCGGTCGATGCAAACTCCAAAATGAACAGTGTTAGTGGCTGCAAATTGACGGTTTTTTGTTGGTGTTTATTGTTCTGCATATAAGAGGGAAAAACCAGGCGATATTTTGTGGTCTGTGGGTGTACGGGTGCGGGTCAAGATCGGCTTCTTGGCTGGGTGCACGGGCAACCTGAGTCAGGTGATATGGTCGTGCGATAAACAACAGGGATCGCGACCTACGACGGTACCAAAAGCAGGCGTGGGGGGCCGTCGCGACGGGTCCGAAATAGGGCGAGTTACCCTCGGCGCCTCAAAGGCTGCGGTGTGTATCTCTTATCGCGATCTTCTTATCAGTTTCCCTTTCAACAATAATGGATATAATTAATTTAGTGGTCATCGGTGCTGGCCTTATCGGACCCCGTCATGCCAGTCACATATACCAGAGATCAGACCTCAAGATCTTTGCCATCATCGACCACTCGGCCAGTGGACCCACCATTGCTGATAAGTTCTCTACGTTATTATTCAAGAACGTGGATGATATGTATCACTATATCGAAAAAAATAATTTGAATTACCCCGACGGGGCTATTATTGCTACTCCAAACCATACCCATGTCGATTTTGCTATCAAGTTGGCAGAAAAGGGAATTCATTTGTTGATCGAAAAGCCATTGTCCCTGAGTGCTACAGAATGCAAGTTCTTAATCAATTACTTAGATAACTTGACAAGCCAAGGGAGGGGTGTTAAGGCATTGATAGGTCATCACAGACGATTCAATCCCTATATAGTCCACACTAAGCAACAGTTGTTCAAAATTGGCAATCCCATTGCCGTGCAAGGTTCTTGGTGTCTCAAGAAGCCTGACAGTTACTTTTTAGAAAAACCTTGGAGAACTGACACCTCCAAGGGTGGCGGAACCTTATTGATCAACTTAGTTCATGATTTGGACTTGTTGTTGTACTTGATTGGCCCTATTGATCGGATATATGCAGAATTATTACCCAAACAACGTGAATACGATGTGGACGAAGGGGCTGTTTTGACTATTTCTTTTGCTAACGGCTGCAAAGGTACGTTTATTTGCAGTGACAACTTGGTCAGTCCTTTCAACTTCGAGAGTGGAACTGGAGAAAACCCCAATGTGCCTTTCTTCAATACCGAAGGATTCTACAGGATTTTTGGAAGCAGAGGAACGTTATCTGTCCCGGATTTAAAGTTCTACCACCAGTCCGATCCTAGTTGGGAAAACCCAATTGAGACCACCAATTTGGGCTCGTCAAACCACGAAGCCAACATGAATTTGGGCACGTTTACTCCTGCAACCTCGTATAATAATAGGAGCTCGTTCAATGCCAACTTCGATATGATGATAGATGAGGAGTTTGAAAGAATTCCTCCCACTGCAAAGCCCTTTGATTTGCAATTGGCTCACTTTGTGGACTTGATTAGAGGTGAAGACAAAGTCAATTGCACCTGTGAAGATGCTTTGATGGCCTTGTTGTGTATTGACACCGTCATGAAGTCCATCGACTCCGGAAAACCGGAATATGTCCCCCGCATCCAAGACGTCAAATGATGCAGAACCATTTGATAAGAAATCAAAACATTGTAAGATAAGAGCTATATAACTCCCCACATGGTCCGTGATACTATAAAATATAAACCCGCTTGAATATATGCTGTCCTAGTCTGATTTTTCTTTGGTATATTTCGCCTTCAAAACTTTCCAGATCTTTGATAAAGCGAATTTTCTTCTGAAAGCAATCAATATGGCAAATCGAGGAACCCATGCAGATACAAAAGATAGAAAGCTGGCTTTACTACCTCTGTAGCGATTAACCACACCTATTTTCAGGGTTTCGAAGTCGTGAACCACTCTTCTGGCATATTCCTCTGCAGCCATGGGACGATTTCTCACTGCCATCTCTCTTCTGTTATCCATCACCTCTTCGATTCCTTCAACTCGAAACTTGGAGTCCTCATACAATGGTCTGGTATCAGCAATGGCGGTTTTGACTCCTCCGGTCACAATGTTGATCACTTTAACGCCAAATGGCTCCATTTCAAATGCTAAACAACTCGCATATGAGTTGATAGCAGCTTTTGTTGCGGAGTAGATCGAGGAAAAGGGGAAGGGTAAAAGGCCACTCACACTTCCGGTGAAACCAATAGTGCCTCCCGCTCTGATGAGGTAGTCCAGTAACTCTCTGGTCAACCTAATACAACCAAACACATTGACTTCGAAGCACTGCTTGAAATCCTCATCCGTGACATCTATGGCAGGAAACGTGCAAGACTGTCCGGCATTGTTGAACAAAAACTTAACTCTTGCGTCGTACTTCAGTTCGATCAACTGTTTCAATATTTGGATATCTTCGTTTTTGGTGACATCTAATTTAACGATCTCGATTCCATATTGCTCCAAGTCTTTCATTGGTTCGAGTCTTCGGGCACCAGCAATGACTTTGTATCCTCTTTTAGCGAACTCTATGGCTGTGGCATGGCCAATTCCCGATGAGGCCCCGGTTACTACTGCTAAATCACCCATTTTTTCTAGTGTTGGTAATTTGGGGATGTGCGCAGCCTGTGAAGTTTTGCACCCACTTCAAGGGGGTTTTACTAAAGACGCCGAAATTGAATTACTTTTGAAGCTCATCCAGGTTTTAGATTGAAGAAGGGATACAGGTTTAAGAGGGGACTAATCAAAGAGGGGACTGATTAGAGAGGGGAACTAGGTTAAAGAATATGCATAAAAACCCTTCATTGGCACTTTGTTCGCCCTAACGCTAGATACGGCACGGGCCAGTCCAGCATCCAACTTCTAATTACAATACGATGTATTAGAGCCGGTACCGTTAGGTTGATAGGGGGCAAACGAGGGGAACGAGGGACGAGGGGAATGATGAGCAATGGAGATTAAAAGTGCTTCCCCACATTTGATAACTTGACACTTTAAGGCCGAAAATGTGGGAGAACTCACTTCCTGGTGGTAGAGTTGTTACTAGAGTGATTGGCTCTGATTCAAGTTGCTTTTCACATAAATATTAATTAAAAATTAATTAGGAATATAATTATCGCAATTTTCAGAGTATTCAAGACACTCGTTTAATCAATTTATATTGATAAATTCTATTTACATGGCCACCATAATGGCCCTTTCTTCTGCAACTGAAACCCTCCTACCACTTATTTCTGCCACTGCATCGTACACTTCTAAATTCCGGAGTTATCAATCGGATTTCGTGAACTCTAACGCATCTAAAATCTTATCTTTATAGAAATAATGCATGAATTTAATCTTACCGTCGTTGTAGTCCACGATACCCCTCCTTCCATCTTTGAGCTTCCCCAAAACCTCACTTTCGGCCTGATTTGCTGCTTCTATATGTAAAACTGGGACATCATAACAGTATTTGTCAAACCACTCAGAGTTTTCGGGGTCCATAATATCCACAATCTTGAGATCTCTGGGCTTTTCTTCGATGGAAGTATTTAATATTTTTGAAGCGTTGGTACATAGCATGCAATTGTGCTTGGTGAAGAACGTCACAGTGGAATTGAAGCGAATGTTAGCTCTCAAGATAGGCCGAATCATCTTTGCGAAATGAGATTTTGAAGCCACTGAAAATAGCCCTCCCGAATGACCTTGGTCCCTTTGAGTCGACTGTATCATTAAGGTTGGTCCTAACTACCTAGCTTTAGGGTAGCGTAAAAAATTGGACAGGCTGTGAAAAGATGTCCATTCAAAAAAATGATTCCGCCCAGGATCGAACTGGGGACCTTATGCGTGTTAAGCATACGTTATGACCATCTAAACCACGGAACCTTTGCTGTTTTGGTACCAATTAGAACGAGCCAGGGGGCCGACAGGGTAATTTTGTACGAAGATATTTCGCACAAAATTTGTTTTCTGTCGAGGTCATGACTCGAACAATTGTACCTTTTGTACCTGTTTTTAAGCAGGTATATTCGCACAACTAAACCATAGAACCCTTTCTGATATTTTTTTGTGGAAACTAGATTATAAAGACTAGGAGAAAAAATCACTTTTGGCTACAATGTTTTTTAAGAGTTTAACTTTTGATACTAATATGACAATTTGGGACAATCTATGGGCATCAACACATGCTAAAATGGTTCTTCCTCTGCGTAGATAAAGTAAACGATAGAGTAAATGGCTGACAGGGCCACAAGTGCTCATGAATCTCCTCTGGTCTAGTTGTGGTCCCATGTCCCCTGCAGAGAGTTTGAGACCAGTGCCGCATCGAAATTCGCTCTACTCACTATTAAATCTGCCCCTCCGCGAAATTGACACTAATGTTCAATTTAGTATCGAGAGCCCAAGCGGTTTCGAATCATGTGTTGACGTGCTCAATGATTATAGGGGCCTTGGTAGCCATTTCTTCCTTTATTCAATTATATCTGAACGGTGCCTGGACGATTTCAACCACGTCGGTTGAGAATGTTAAAGCTACAGCTTCGTTGAAAAATTCATTCCAGTATGGTGCTAAGAACGGTAAACCTAAAGAGAATTCGATGGTCAAGTTCGATCTTGATGCTGACTTGTCGCCATTATTTAATTGGAACACAAAACAGGTCTTCGTGTATTTGACCGCTGAATATCCGGGAAAAAGTGCCGAATCATCGAATAAAGTGACTGTCTGGGACAAAATAATCACCTCTGCTGACGATGCTAAGATCAGTTTGGTCAGCCAAAGGGCCAAGTATTCGGTGTGGGACGTTGAAGACTCGTTCAGAGCAAGAAACGCAAATTTGACGTTAGAATGGAACGTTCAGCCCCATATCGGTCCTTTGCTTTACGGCAAGACCCAGACCACCACCCCGTTCACATTTGCCACCGTTGCTCTCAAAAAGCCTAAATCAACATAAGCTCCCAATTCATTAGCTCCACATGGTTGCTACATAGTTCATCTAGAGAAAATACTAATGTCTATATTTACATCTATTTACATATGCGTGGTTTGTGTGTGTGATGCGTGTTAAGAGCTCTTTAATGCTCTTATGGTTCTTCGATATTGTTCGCTGTGGGACTCGTCGAATTCAGGCGGCACTTTCCGGTTCACCTGGTACCTGAACTTACCGAGTCTCGACGAAATATCATGGTTGAGTAACACTAGTTCGATTGTCAAAGGGTATTCATCCATTAATCGGAATAGTTTGCGCTCATCTTCAACGAAAATCTCGCTCATTTTGTCGTATAGCTTGGCACTGTTGGTGAAATTGAGCTTGTTGACGGTCTTCAACGTTTTGGGTGGAAGGAAGAACTCCAATGGCTTGAGGAACATGAAACTCTGGTCAGCTTCGATTTCAGGAAACCGGGCATTCAATATCTCTATGCTCAGTTTGATTTGCTTGGAAGTGTTCTCTTGTGTCAACAAGTCCGGCTTAATGCCGTAGAAACTGTTCAACTCACGGAATTTAGTAGCAAACTGTTGCCGGCCGATCTTTTTAGCCTGGCTGGTAGCAAAAAGCTTGTATAAGTGCTGAAACTGTCTCATCAAGGCGATTTGGTTCAACCCATTGTTTGCCAAGTTGTCTTCGATGGTGGGTAGAACGTGCTGAATTATGAACTTGGTGGGAAGATCCAAGATCCTTGATATAATGGAATTTAATTCCACACCGTTCAAATTGACGTGATTCCTGTTCACCAATTCGAGCAATCGTATGTAATCGGTCTTGATTTTGACCTGGGACTCGTAGTTTTCGTTGATCTTCATAGTCTCTTGGTACTGCAAGATTCTGATCTTCAAGATCACCAACTTTTTGAAAATATTCTTCAATGTCCCGGGCACAATTACCTCGAAGTCATATTCGTTTGCCAATGGATAATCCTCTATGTATCTGCGGATGATTTTTTCCAAGTCGTTTAATCCCGTGGCTGTTATACTCATTACTCGAGGCACGTTTTCAAGATTTCTATAGAATTTGCCCAATTCCTGGTTGATATGCAATCTCAATCTGAGGGGTAAACCCTTACTCAACTTGGAGTTCAACTTAGTCAAGAACTCGATGATGAAATTGACCTTCTCTGACTTACTGTGTAACACGTTGTTGGCGTAAAATATGGCGATTTTGAATAGCTCGAAGGAATTGGCGAAAATATCGAAATCCAGCTTTTCATCTTCGGCTTGTCCTTCGTCATTGACAGCCTGTCGTGTTCTATAGATCGAGGGGATGCTTCCTTCGACAATACTCTCGTTCAACTTCATTCCAGAAGTCTCGAGGATCGATAACATCAATCTTCTGGAATTGTCAAAGTCATTTCCCTCGATCTTGTCCAAGAAAACAACAGACTGTAGGATAACCTCGTAGGTCTTCATGCTTATGGTAACCTCCTTGGTGATCATTTCTTTGAATATCTTCAAATTCTTCTTGTTCAATTGTATCAACCGGGTGTTTTCATCGGACATTGTGTCTCCCAAAGCATCTCCCCCCAATTTGTCATCCATGGTATTTAAACGGACGTTGTGCTTCAAAAGCGGAAGATAGTAGTGCTCAATAGGCCTGTTAGTGTTAATTACCTTCTTCAAGAACCCCCTGGCTCGTCCTTCGTGATTCTCGTTAATAAGATGCTTGATAACTTCAGTGCACAACTCCGGATGATTAGCAATGGTTTGTTTGTGCTTCAATTTTGCAAGTATGTACCTTGTGCCACTTTCAATATCACCCCTTTGGTACTTGTTGGTAACTATAAATCCCCAGTATCTATAGTTTTTCAATTGTAGCGAATATAATTTATCTTCTGGTATATGATATACAACCTTTGCTTCGTTGACTAGCAGCTCCACCTTTTCAAACTGGTCGAATCGGATATAGGCTTCGCCAATACCGACGATGTACTTGGAATCCACCAACTGGGGAAACTGTTTCTCCACTAATTGCCGTATCTCTTCGAGTTCTTTGAAAGCAAAGTTGTGCTCCAAGCACCTTATGAGCCCCATTAAGATCTCTCTATCTATGAGTTGTATACTTTCGTTCTTCTGCACTTGTATCGACTCGTAGAAGAAGCTCATGGCCCGTGAGACGTTGTTGGTTCGAAAAAACACTGTCAGAATAGCTTTGAAGATGCTGGATAGCTGGGTATGTTTGGACTCTTTGTACTTCTGGAATAACTCCATAGCTTCCTCCATTTTGTTATTCTTGACCCTCACCCTTATCAATGCCCGGAAAATCGCTGCTGTAGGCTGCATTCGTCTTTTCAATAATTGCTGATAAAGCCTGTCAACATCAGCCAACGAGCCAAGCTCCGATAACGCGTTCATGACAATGGCATAATGAACAGCATAGGGTAATTGACCTCTGCCGTAAAGGCCGTCAAATTCTTCCTGAAGCCCGGCCCAATCTTTTTTGTTAACACAGGTTTTCATCAACACTTCGAATTGTTCCTCGTGATTCAACTGGGGATATAACTTGTAAACCTCGATACACTCTCTGTATTTTCCTAGGTCGTATAAAGCATTCATAAGGTATGTCAAATCGTTGGGGTTTAGGGCCGTTTGCCCCATCAGTTGTGTTTGATACTTGAGTTTCCATAATTTCAACACTATGTGGGGAGATGAGCTTGATTTCATCATCGAGGTGACAAAATTATAATACTGCGTTCGTGAGTACCCCAATTCTGTCATAATAATCTGTAATGTCTTCAAACTGGGTTTGACATTCGTGTCCACTACTTTTATTCCAAGTAGATTTAATGCTGACTTGTAAGCCGAATGCTGAGATTGGATCAATAAGCAGTGCTTGTCGATGCTGCGGAGAAGTTTCAAAAATAAATAGGCTGCTCGGTTGGCGTCCTGGTCGATGCCAATAGCCAAGAGTTTCGAGATCACGACTCGTTTGTCTTCGAGGAGAATGTCGGGGTTTTGGATGTAGCTCTCTATCTGTGCATAGCTGAATTGTCCGTTAACCTGGATTACCGACATTATCACATCATATGGTTGTTGCTGTAGTATTCCCTGTTTGATCAATGGGGAAACATATGTGTTATATTCCATATATCTTTGATGATTGATTAACGTATTAGTGAATATTTCTCGTTTACTGAGAAGAAACTGGTTCAAATTCAGCGATTGATGGCTATTATGCTCTATGAATCCACTTTCCCATATCTTACATGCAAGTGACACCAATTTAGGGTCGTTTCGATGGTAAATCAAACTCAAGAGCTTGTTGAAAAGTTTGGAAATGTTTCTCACATCGTCATTAGTCAACGTCCGTAGCTGATTGAGGTTTCTGGCAATGGTGTCGTAATCTTCTATCACCTCCTTGGCAGTTATGTATGATCTCGGTATAATTCGGCGCTGCACCTTCCTATTTTGAATCGCTAGGTTAGCGTGCTTGACTGTTTGAGTTACCCTGTGGGAGGCGGTAAAGGACCTATGAAAGATGGTGTGGTTGCTTCGCACTTTCACCGACAACGGTAGACGCAGCCACGACGAAGCTTGTCGTATAATCATCGAGGGCGCTGCGTTAAAGGGAGATATAAATGGAGTTGTGCAAAACTGGTGATATTGTCTGAAAAATTCAATCGCACTATCTCATCGAAAAACGTACCAGAAGACATCAACAGAATTGGCAAGAGGAATGTTGATGGAGGGGATTAAGGGGGTGCGGGGAGACTGGAATCAAGATTGAGAGACGTGATCATTCCACATTATACATAAAAGACTATAAAATATCAAGTTCCATCAGAGTCATTAAATCAGTTTTTTTGTTTTTGTAGTCAATGAAGCAGAGCTCCTCGTACAGTGTGAATATAAAAAAATCATCATTGAAACCCGACGATCTTTTGATTATAAAATCAATTGAATAGACAATCAAAATCTACAATGTTAGTATTTCTCAACAAAGGTCAATTCTCATCATCAAACGACAGTCATCACCTCTTACCCATCAACAGTTCAAAATTTGTACACTGAACTGCGACTCCTCTCCTTTTTTGTACAAAAGAGGGACGAATAAGGTTAAATATGTCCGCCCGGTCGACAAATTTAATCATCAAGAATAGCTCACTAAACATACCCTAGGTTGTTAGTATATAACTTTGGAACCTGCAGGGACTGAAAGAAATTTCCCAGAACCTAGTTAATCCGGCTGTCCTCATTGCAAAGGACTGGTATTGGTAAAGCTCATACAAGGCTGAAACTTAACGATAATGCTATTGTCAACACAAAAAATTCAGTTGGAACAATTGGTAAAAAGCAAATAATCATAGCGATAATCAATAACCCCAGAAGATCTCACATACTATTTAATTGTATCTATAATCATTAGATTATCACAATACTTTAACGTCTTTTGTATATAATATAGAATCCATTGAGAAAATTTTTTATGGGTTTCGCGGTATTTATATGGTATTTTATTGGTGAGCACACTACTTTTGGAGAGTTTCTATCAAAAATAGGAAAGCTGGCCGTGGAAATGACTGGAAGACGGTGGATAGCAGCTGGGTGGGTGAATACAAGCCCAATTCACCATAGGTGTCCTAAAATTCTCAGGATTGCTTCACATCAAAAAAGACGTATATTTAAACTGAGATGCCAAAGAAACTGACCTTCACCAAAACGGTGAATACCAAATGAGCGAAAACAAGAGCACCAACCAAAATGTAATACTGTTTCTTTTGGGTGCTATCGTCTTGATGGAGCACTGACAAATTCTTTTGTAACACAGGCCCGATCTTGCTCAAATTACTTAAACCCGTTATAATTCCGCTGATTGATACGATTATCCACTCTAAAACATTCAATAGGGTATGGTGTTTGGAATTATTGATCAACAACACAATGAGAAAGTTGACAACGGTAATGGGGATCCATAATATGTTCGTATAGCCGAAAATCGATATTAATTGTGTTAACGATATTCTTTCGGGGAACTTCAACACCCAGGAGGTAACAGAAAACAATACCACGGGAACGAGCAAGTTGTATCCATAAAACAACGTTATAGAAAGCGTCAACAAGTCAAAATTGTACTGGTATTTGTCTTTAGAGTGGTGTATCCAGTTTGATAAAAGATTTGACCCGGTCGAACTGACAAACATCAAGAAAATAAGGGTCCCGGTTATCCAGAAAAATCCATATAGTTCAGTAACATCTTCTTCGTTCTCCTTTATCAAGCTTGACGTCTGGTTCAAAGGATTAATGGCATTCTTGATCTTCTCGAGGAAGTCCTCGGTGTTCAAATCGAAGAACTTCTTATAGAAATTGATCTGAAACATGTGGGATTTGGGCTGGGGAATTTGCGGCTCCACCACAGGCTGGCTGTTGGTCGGATAGGTGGTGTAGGTGGGAGCAGTGGACTCGATATCTAGATGACGTTAGTTTCATGTCATTACAGACCGCTAAAATTCTTATGAATTAGGGATTCAATCGAACCAAATACATACCATTTTCAATAAGGTCGTCGTCAATCAATGAATTCTAGATATTAGTACCTCGGCGAATATGAATTGTGTCCGCTACATACATTTTCATTCCCAAGCTTGTTGTAGGACATATTTGGTGATAGTGCGAAAGCTGGTTCGCGGTCTTGTTCGCGGTTTCACCCTTTCAACAAGTTTCTTGATTTCTTGATTTGTGTGGGGCGGGACTGGCCCTGGAGCCCCCGCCCCCCGAAGTTCAGTAGATTGAACTTGAGGTATGGCGTCTGAATGGATGAGTCGGCAAATGGACCTTGTAAAGTATCCTCTAAGGTAACAGAGGATTCGAAGCTACTAGGGGAAGACTGCAATTCCCGGTTGTGACGTTTCTTGTGGTTTCCGATTTTGGTGCCAAACCAATCTCCAGAATATGATGTGCTTGTAGGACTCTTTTGCGTCTTCTCTGAGACATCGTAGGTGTTTATGACCTCCTCAACGGTATCATTTCCATTGAATTTGGCATTATGACCGCCACGAACTGTTTCTGGAGTGTCAATACTGGAAAATCCCGGAAACTTGCCACTGAAGAACCGGCTGGACACCTTTTTCCTTTGTTTTGTTGTGGTTACATCTGGTGGACTAAAGTTCCTATCTGAACCATCAACAAATTGGCTAAAAGCTAAAGACCCCCTGAACGGTAGTATTTGACCCTCTGAGGTACACTCTTGGTCCGATTTTAAACTTTGCGCCACGCCATGCTTCATATCCTCTGCCGAGCAGGTTGTTTCAACAGCTGTCGAAATGTCGCTGGATATTGATAACCCACTCATAACAACCTCCGGCAGTTTGACCTTGGTTTCGGGTAACCTCAGGAGAAATATCGCTCCAACCACTGACAATAATCCCAACACCAAAAACACATAATGTCTCCCGATTTGGAAGCTGATGGGTAGGATTAACGTGGTAATAGCATTGATGATCCACGACACACACATACAAACTGCAGTGCCTTTGGCTCTGGCTTCATCAGGAAATATTTCTCCCGTGTACAACCAACTGACCGAGGTGATTGAACTAGCGTAAACTGACACTAGAAACAAGAATAGTGCAATTGTTGCCGAAGCCGGCTCCTTCACCATAACCCAGCCGAACGGCGAATCGGTTTGGAGTTCACTTGGTATGGAAAATAACTCGAAAATGGTAAACAATCCAAGGTAAGTAATACCGATCACCGAAACCCCGTATCCCATATAATCTATTCTTCTTGCGTTGTCCAACAACACTATTGGAAGGAGAGTTAAACCCCCAAGTATGACGTACTGACTGGAAACGAAAACCATTTTCCTGTCACCTTCCATGCCACACATTTGACAAATGTAGTTGAAGAAATACATCAAGGACGTGATGCAAGTCATCTGGATGGTACAATGGAGGATAATCCCAGAAGAAGTGCTTGGCCAGTATTTCTTGGTAAACAAGTCCCCGTACCGGCAAAACGTGATCTTGTTACTAGTGGTATACGCTCTAGTGACATATCCCTTGTAATTTGCCTCCGGATTTCTATTTTTGACGGTTCTGATGCGTTGCAAAGTTTTTGCAGCCTCTGCCCATTTGGATTTGGAGGCCAACCATTGGGGTGACTCAGGGATCACCAACATCAAAAGCACCAGAAAACACGAAGGTACGGCCTCCAAGCTCCAGGTAATCATAAAAGCCCAGTCGCTTTCAACGTTATGTTCGATTACAAACCCAATAAAGTACATAACCACAGTGGCAGACGTGGAGAACAAATGAAACAACGAAATATACGAACCTGTCTGGTGGGGAGGGAAGACCTCAGACACATATACAGGCACCACGCAGCATATGAACCCGATGGATACCCCCTTTAACACCCTGCCCAAAATCAACATATAGATGTACTCCAGCATCACCACAATGCCACAACCCGCTATCCAGAACATGTTCGAAATCTGAAAACTGGTAGTACACCCGAAAGCGTCGCAGAACGTGCCACACATCACAGACCCCACTATACTTTGTTAGCGTTCCGTGGTGGAAATCCCCCACCGCAAGAGGTATCACTTACAAACAGCACCAATAGCGTTACTGGCAGCTAACAATGCCTGCTCTCTTCTCCACATCGCTCCGTAAACCTCTGCAAAACTGCCATTGGAGATGAACACATTCAATGACAGTACCTCGGATCCTATCATGATGCCAGACAACGCAACCACCACCAATATCAAGTTCTTATTATAGGTTCTTAACTTCATTGTGGATAGGTTTTCGCAGCATTTTTGAGACTCTTATCACAAACCCAGGAGTTGAGTGTATGGGTGAGTTTTGCTAGCAGTGATTGTTGAGCTGTGTTTTTAGAGTCATAGGTGGTATATTAAGTGATAAAGCGTATAAATTCAAGGTGTTATAAAGCTTTACTTAAGAGACTTGTGCAGTGATGGAAGTTGATCTAGATGATCTTGAGTATTTGAACTTGGACATCGATAATGATACCAATGTGGCGGAAAACGGGACAAAGTTGTTTGTCAAACAGACATTGCTACATTCGCCAGTGTTTCAGAATATAATTCCCAGGTTTCACGTCTCCACCGCCAACAATATTCGGAAAATTCGGGGTTTGTCTCACCAAGACGACGCAGACCAATATCTAGCATTGCACGAAGAGGATTCCCAGTTCGGCACCTTCAACGACGACGATTTGTCAATGGATGTGAGTGAAAACAATACCCAGGCCAGTCAATCGCTCCAATCCCTGAATGCCGACACAACACAATCAAACCAGAAAAAGAATAAGTTACGAGTTATCCCCGTGATAGTGAAAAATACATCCCTCTTGGTCGACGGATTGCATTATCCCTTCAGTTCATGCGTAAGATCGTCGTGCTTGGTTAAGGGTATCAGGAACGAGCAGGTGCAGGAAGAAGATTCCCTATTGGTATCGCTAAAATCGGGGTTTTTGCTTCTAATCCGGCTTCTATACGTCCCTACTTCCTTCCACGACACCGATTTCAACGAGAGCTTTGGCAGTGCCCAGAAAATGATATTCAAGCCGTTTGTCATCCAATGGTGGGACACATCAAGCGAACTCCAATCCCCATCGATCTTTTCCACTGGCTACAACCTATATTCCCACTGTTCGGGATTGGCTGTGGTTTCAACTTCAAATTCAGGCTCCTTCAGAATCTACAATTGCGATCATACCAATCTAGGAGTGATCTTTCAACCCCACTACAACGTTGTTGTCAACGGTAGTATTCTGCACGGATGCTTTGCCCAGCCGATTAGGGGCAGTATTCTCGATAATCATGTAATGTTTTTGGCTATGACCTTCACCAACAGTTCAAGGTTGGAGTTAAATCTTTTCGGATGGACCACCACAGACAAAATCAGCGAAAGCTTGACCAAATCCACTCTACCCCTTCCCGCAAGTTTCCCCATTCCTGTTTTCGTTGCATCCTTGAGCAACAACGGAAGTTTTTTGTTTGTGACCCCTGAAGAGTTGATCACTATCACAGTTCATGACATTATCTCCGCCGAATACACCTTCAAAAGGGAAAAATTCCCAGGGTCGTTCCCCACGAGCTATTACCACCCCAGAACCCCCATTTTGCTCGATTCCGACGATGCCAACATTGATGAGTTGTTGATATCAACAGACAATGGGTCCATTTACTCCGTCATAATCAGCAACGGCAACATAAGCCGAGTTCAGCCCATAGCGAGGATTTCTGATCCCATTTCGCTTTTCACATTAGAATCGACTGAAAAAGGTTATGAACTCGTCTACAGCAGCGATATGGGGTTGAACAGAAAGCTATTGATCGATGAGTTATTCAAAGACACTCAAGACCGATTGCCCTTCAGCCAGTCACTATTGTTGGCCAGCTACAAGAACTGGGCTCCAATACTTGATGTTGTCATAATTGACGCTTTTAAGTCGAGATACAGTTACCAGAATTCCAAACAAGAGTTCTGGTGCATTTCGGGGATTGGAAAGAGATCAAGGTTGACTCAATTGAGACATGGGTACTCCATGGTTCGATTGAGTACCCCTTATCAGAGTTTGAGGAAAGTAGAGAATATGTACCCCTTGAACATCCACGGAGTATTGTATATTTGCTGCAGCCTCCCATTTGATACGATTTTCTTGGAGTATCAGCCAGACAACGACGACCCTTTGATCGAAGTGAGCGAGGTATCGATTAATTACGACTCTCCCACGCTTTCGATGGCAATGTTGGATGATGAGGTGGCACTACAGATAACCTCAGAGTCAATAATACTAACTTCCATCGACTCCACAATATTGAGCCAATCATACAACAACCTTATTATGTTTGCTGATATCGTTGGCCAATTTGCAGTGATAGTGTATCAGGACAACGAATCTTATTTAGTTTATCGGATCGAGGTGTTTCAGGTGGTTTTGGAAGACGAATACCGTTTCGAGACTATTTTATCCACGGAGGTTGACCTCTCAGTATCTTTCGTTAAACTAGTAGAACATAGAGACTTTTTGTTGTTGGCTGTGGGTACCTTTGATGGGGAAATTCAGATTAGTACCCTTAAAGGTGCAGAAAATCGCTTTTCTATGATTCTCAATGATTTTGTAGAAACCGAAAGCCACCAGGCGGAGAAACCTGATTTGGTTCCCCAGAACATCATTGCAATCAATGATAATCTTCTCATAGGCACCAGAGATGGACAGTTACTTCAGTTCCTCATTGAAAATGAGTTCAACTTGCAATTTGAGAACTCCTACAAGCTCAGCGACACTCGGGTGAATATTCATGGTGTTGCTGGCTGTCCCAACAAGGTTTTAATCGATTGCAAGTCGTTGTGGATGATAGATTTTAATATTTCCTCGTTTCCAGAGCCAGTGTTATCTGATGAGAAGAATGACAAGCTCGTCAAAACGATCGTCCCCCTTACTTATACCAAAAAGACCCCCGGGTTGCCGTTGATACTTGTGAGAGATGAAGGGTTGTCAGTGTCCAATATATCTGAAAACAAACTCCCCAATGTCAAGCAAATAAATATTGGCGATTCGTGCAAGAAGCTCATATATTTGCCGTATTTATCAATATTCGTAGTCCTTTCCGACGGGAAAGATCCCAAGTCTCGGTTGAAATATATCGACAGAAAGACATATAAGGTTTTGTCGCATACCGAAGTCAACAACCGACTGAGAGAGCCTGACGACGCAATTTTCGGCAAGAGTGAACTTCCACTCTGTGCAAAGGTTTGGTCGTTAGACAAGCTTGGTAGGCGTTCAAAAAAGCTTTTGATAGGCTGCCTGAAAGACGATAATAAAGGGTCTTTCAAAATTCTTGATATTTCCAAAATATCTGTGAAGGAGAACAAATCGATGATCAAAGCTGTGCAGCTAGTTGATTTCCAACACCAGGAACCCGTCACGTTCATTGAGCAGGTTGATGGAAACATCATCTTCGCCAGCGGGTGCTCTATCTATTCCACAGTGTACAACACCGATGAGAAGAGATTGCAGCCAATATCCTCACTAGTTACGTTGACCAGCGATATAAACACCATTGTTGTACAAGGCAATTTGATAAGTGTCACTACCAAGGTCGATTCGGTATATCAATTCGAGTTCATTAGAGAAGACTTCAAAGCCAGCTTGAAGTTCGTAGCTGAAGACCCATTCTCTAAGGCAGTGACGAATCACGCTATGGTGGGCAACAAGGTGGTTTTAGCCGATAAATATCATTCGGATGTGATTTTCATGGAAAGAAAAGACAAGAACTTAATTATTACCACCAAGTTCAAGACATTTGGAATCCCCCGGATTTATAAGGGTAATTTTGAGTATTATTGGGTTCACCATAGGGCTCCGGGGCCAGATGGAGCTCCGAACTTTGATGATGTAGCCCCAGAATCTCAAGGTAGCATTCTCTCCGTTACTGTTGACGGTGAAATAACCTTATTCAAAGAGATAAACGACAAATTCAAAGAGTATCACGATTTGAAGCAGCAATTCAACTTCGACCCACAAAAACCCATCGACGACCTCTTGCCGTCACAACTATGGGATGCTCCTTTTGCTGATAAAGTAACAGGCAAGGGATTGAAGTCGATCAACAAACCTTACTTCAGAAACAGGGATAATAAAAAAGGACTCATAGATTACGATATCGAGGAAATATCGAGACGATGTTTATCGTATAGCTGTTTATGATATTTTATATTGATTCCATCAATACTTATGTGTTGATATAAAAAACCTGTTCAGCTAATGAATAAAACTCAGGAACGGTAATCATGATAGGCTCTAACCTATTTCAATGCAATTTCTATGGGGATGTCGTGACTGTTTCAACTGTTGGACGAGTCAGTTCTCTCAACTGTTGGATGAATCGGTTGCTTCTTCGGGGATATGGTCACCTGTTGGGTCCGTGGTTCGGCGCTTTAATCTCTCCTGTCTGTATTTCTGCGCTGCCGATAGTTTTCCTGCACCATCGCTTTCGTTAGCCCCTCTTAACTCCTGCAACAAATTCCTAGCTCTGTCTCCCACGCCCTTATCTTGCTCATCCTCCTCTTTGTTCTCGTCAGGATTCAAAACATCTGTTGATGTGGAGGCGGGAGTTGGTGAAGATAACTCCTCTTGAGAGTCTGTTGGGCTAGATATCTCCTCCTTGTTGGAGTTCTTCTTTTGCTGTGATTCTAATAGGTGCTTTCTCATCATGGCCCTCTTCCTCGCTGAAGAAGGCTCACTTCTTGTGGGTCCTGCAGCCTTCAATTTCTCCAATAAGGAGTCCATAACATCATTGTCGTTGCCATCCTTGTCACTGTTGTTAGTGTCGGCTGATAGTTTGGTTTCATTTTTCTTCTGTTGAGCTTCAAGCAACTTCTTTCTTTGTTCATACAAGCGCAATTCCTCTTCTCGTTTCAAGTTTTCAGTTTGAGCTCTTTTGAAGTCATTGACGAAATCGGCAAACTTGGAAATGAATGAGTTTCTGACAAAAGGATCGCTTGGATCTTCGCCGAAATACCTCATCAACTGGTCGAACTCCTTAAATGTGAAGTTCGAGGAATCCCCCAACAACTCGCTCTTTCTCTTGGCCTTGGGCAAACTGGGTATAACAGCCTTCAAAATCCTGTCGTTGGGATGGAATTTGGAAACGTCGCTCAAATTTCCGATATCGATCGAGCTCTGGACATTCTTTATCGATTGAACGTACTCTCTACAGTCATTCTGGATACCTTCGATGGAAAACTTATTGATATATAAGCATTTAGACAATTCTTCAATGAAACCAGCCAACTCAGGGTACTGTAAACGGATGATTTTCTCCACGTAGTGTAAGAAGGTCATACTGTTTTTGTCATCTTTCATAAAGCTCAATCTTTGCAAAGAGCTCAACTTGAATCCTTGCGCTTGTTTGGTGGAATCATTCATATAATTACCCACGGTCAAGATGATTTCGAACACACCCTTCAAGTGTTTGGAGTTCTTGATGCTGTCAACGGCATCATCGATGGATCTTAATTTGTGAATTAAATCCTCGTAATCTCTCTCGTAAGTGGCCACTAACTTCAATGCTCTGACTCTTGACTTCCAATAGTGCTGTAAGTTGTACATCAACTCCAAATACACCCTGTCGGCCCTTTGCAAGTCGTTGGGGTCTTTTTCGGGCTTCGATGGGTTTTCCACCTTATAATCAGTAGAATACGGCTCCAAATTCCTGGCTATATTATTGGATACCTGCACTATTTCCTCTTTACCAAGGAACTCTAGCACGGCAATATTGTTGGTTATTTCCTTGTCACATCTTAGGATCTTGCTGATCAACTCTTCATCGGATAGGTTATTGAATGCATGAAGATTGATACCGAATTGCTGAGACACATCCCTTGTTAAGAAGGATATCTTATCGATATCTTCTTTCTTCTTGGTGGCTATCTTTTTAATCTCCTTAGCACTGAATATCAACTCAAGCTCGTCGAAAATACCCTTGGACATCAAATCTCCGGCCAAGGTGTGGGTTTGAGACTGTTTCCAGAAGGAATTCGACGAAACGTCATCAAACTTCTCCCAGTGGAGTTGTTTCATCTTCTTCTTTGGTCGAGGGAAATTATCGAATGGTGACGGAGGTGTAGGGTCCTTGATGAACTCTTGCTTAACTGGCACTGGGGAGTTTTTGCCTGGTAAGGGAGGTGGAGGTGGGATGGGTGACGCGGCTCTCAGTTGCGGTGGTCCCCCGAACATTGGCGGTGGAGGCGGAGGCGGTGGTGGTGGAGCTCCTCCTGAAGATGGGGGAGGCCCTCCCAAAGACGGTGGCAATGGGGGAGGTGGTGGCGGAGGCATTGCAGCTGGAGATGTCTCCTTGTTTGCGGAGGTGTCCTCGCTGGCATCTTCGTACTTGTCGTCGCTATTGTTAGACTCTTCATCGATGAAAGCAGTCTTTCCGACCTTGGAACTCAATTCACTCAAGAATTTGGAGTCCATACCGCTGATGGTGGTGTTCCGGTTGCCCTTATAGTTGCTTGGTAAGTTTTGTACAATATTTTCGTCGTCTACGCCGCTTGACACTTTACCAGTGGCGTATTTGGCTTCAATTTTACTGAACAAATCAGATTTTACCCCAGATCTCTTGAGTCTCGTCCTGGATGATCTGGGTGACTTGGGAGAGGTCTCCATGGCGAGCAACTTCTCCTCTAGTTGGTATTTCAAGTTCTGCACTGCCTCGAGCTCCTCTTGAATCTTGGATTTGATGGAGGAGTCCACATTTGCGTCGGAAAAATCAATAGGATTGAGCTCTCCGTCGTCCATATCGAAATCAATGTTGAAATCTTTGAAGTTGTTCTCCAACTCCCTCAATCTCTCCATGGCTAAGTATTTCTGTCTGCTGAACATAGCACTGTTGTTGAATTTCATGATATCGTTTGACTCGTTCTGCAAGGAGGATAACTTCTTGCGAAGAGAGTCTAGTTTCTCCAAATCGTCGTCTCTAGCGGGTCTCGAAGGTCCTTTAGGAATTGGTCTTGGAGATAATGAGACAAATGCCGGTTCGGGTTCACTAGCCTCGTCCTCGCTTTCGTCTTCCACTTCATCCTCCACCACTTCCTCTTCATTTGGTTGATTCGTCGATTCTGGTTCAGGCTCCTGGTAGTTCTCGAAGTCCGTCATCTCCAATTCTCTTGCCATGTTCTCGATATCGGCCATCTGATCTCTCAAGGCCCTCAATCTCAGACTGGGCTCGATTTGAGTACCCAACGATCGATTCTCAAGCTTGTATTCTGCCTTTTTACGATGGATCTGTTTCAGTAGCTTCTTAATCAAGTCCTCGTTAGTAGTTTGAACTGATAGGGTTGTTTTACCGTCGGTTTTTTTCCTTTCAACCTGGGCATTATTCAACATGATCAATAACTCCCTCATTTCCAACTCCTGTTCTTGTTTCTCCACCATATGCTTACGTTTGAGGTCTTCTAATTCTCTATTCAAGGCTTCGTTCATTCTTCGAGATCGAATCAACACTTCCTCTTGTTCTTTGACCTCGTTAGACAACGTGGTGATCAACCCGTCGGCGCCCATGGATAACTGTCGAGACATATCGTCTCTTTCGGCGGTGGCTTCCTCGGCTATTTTTTTGTATGTTTTGGCTTCGCTGATTGCTTTCCTATACATTTCGTCGGTGCTCAAACTGGAGTACAATCTGTTGATAGCTATCCCCACTGCTGACTCGTTGTTGGAGGTGTGAGCGAGAGTGACGTTTTGAATCAACCCATCCAACATTCGTAAGCTTCGAGTCAACTCTTCACTGTCGTCCCTTTTTTCCATTTGATTAAGGTACAAATGCTGCAAAGCACTGACGAAAAATCCTTGGGCTTCGTTGTCTTTGACGTTGTTCCACAACGACCTGACCAAATCCACAGGATTGTTAAAGTCGATATCGTCATCGATTTGTTCGTTGGACTTCAATTCTTGGTTATCGGCTTCGGCCATCTCCAAATATTTATCACACTGTTGAGACAAGCTATCGTAGTTGAGTTCTCGAAACTTTTCGGTAAGTCTATCTAGACCAGCGGCCAAGAACTGGGCCCTTAAATGGATTCGAACCCTTAAATCGATACCGTAATGAATAATCGTATTGATCAACAACATGGTGCTGAGACAATACTCCAATAGATGGTTCTCTAGGTTCGTTGAGTTGTTTCCGCTTCCTGCGTGTGCCGACTTCAACTCCTCGCTGGCTCCTACCAACGAGTTTAAATACTTGCCTCTACCATCAAGGGTTTTTTCCACCAACCTCAACCACAACTCGAATCGTTTATACTCCTCTCTGACTGGGGGCTTTCTCACCAAGAGCTTCTTGGATTGGGTTCCATTGGCCGTGTTTGTGTTTTCAAACTCGAAATATGGTTTCGTAGGGATGGTATCCAAGGCTTTCAAGATCTTGTGATACTTTCCTTGAGAATTATCGGACGAAGTGTGGCTGTAATAAGCGATCATAAACGTCAACGATTCTGCAGCAATCTTACGGGTCAAGATCCTGGGAGATAGCAACGACCCAGATACGGCACTGACGTATAGGTTGACATCGGTTTTGACTCTTTCGGCCCCCAATTTCTGGTTCATCATCGATTTCAACGCTTTGAGAGTATTGAACTCTTTGTCGAAGATCTCGTCATTGATGTCATTGACCTCGGACTGGTTGATGGAATCTTGAACCTTGATTAGGAACGCTGATAATAATGCATCCCCTTGACAATCGAATATGAAGCTCCTCACCCAATCTATGGGCTCGGTTCTCAAAGAAACCCACAAATTCTTCAACTGGTTGGAGGTAATAGTCTTGGACAAGAGCTTCTTAGTGTAGAATTCTGGGGTTGCACTGTCTCCATGATTGTTTATCGTTCTTTCTTGACGTTTGTGCTCCGTCAAAGCATCTTGGTAGATTAACATCCATTTCTTATCGGGATTATAATTGATCATCTCTTGTTTGGCTTGTGGCGGTAGTGACTTGAAATCTCTCTTGTCCATGAGTTCCCGGAACAACCTGTCAATTTCGTACACCAGGGAAGGCTTTTCCAACACAAACCCGTTGACGTTGCCACTAGTTAGGGTATCATTTGTGGTGGCTAGCGATAACGAGGGCCGAGATATTAAGGAACTGGCAGTAGACTTTCTCGACAATGCTGATCCTCCCTGATATCCGTTGTGATTGAACGTTCCATTGCCCTGGCCGATGTTATTTGTGTTGGACAAAGGGGGGGGATTTGAAGTACTATGTAGAATTGATGAAGATCGAGACGATTTCCCCTCGTAAGGATTGGTGACGGTGGATATGGAATATGCCGACGCATGGCGGTTGTGGTTGGAGCTGGTGATCTGTGAGCTGGGTATTATGTTGGAAGAACTGGCATTTCTCCTCCCTGAACTTCCACCACTCAATATGCTGGCGGAATCGAGGGAGCTCGTTTCACTGCCACTATCTCTTTCCTTTTGCGATTCCTTCTCTTTGTGCTTCTCCTTATCCTTGTCTCTGTTCTTTCGTAAGCTGAAGATTGATCCTGAGGATGCTCTATTCAAGGAGCTATTACTTTGGTTATTATGAGAATTCATGGAAGAAGACCGGTAGGAGCTGTAAGCTCGAGAGTTCTTCAACTCGGCGTCGATCTGCGGGTTCAATGGGCTCTCGGTGGGGCGCCTTCTCATCGTTGAATCGCTTTTGGATAAATGCCACCTTCTTGTGTTTCAGCTTAAGAACCTCGAAAAATCGGCAGTTGGCGATCTTGCAGCAATCTGATGTGTTGATATGACTTGTTCTGATTGCTTGTTCAGTTGCTGGCCACTCCGGTGCTGTTAACAAAGGTACAATCAATCTATCGAATAGGTAGTATTTGACTTATGGCGTTGGTTTTTGATGCTCGCTTTTACGCGTAGAAAAACCGGCTCTGCCTAAAAGGACTGAATCCCCAGCACAGGTTACATTGGGCTAGGTTCCGGTTTTCAGGGGGGGCTGACGGTTGTGGAAGGTGATTTAGAGCATAGGTAGTGCATAGTGGGTGTAGAGATCCATCAGAGGGGTTAAGGACCGTTTGTGGATACTTGAAACAGCCTAGATGTCTGTGTATGCGTATTATATTAGGTTTCGTTCAAACTTTCTCGAAGCATCTGTAACGTGTTGTCCAAGTCGTCGTTGACCTTGTTGGAGAACTGCTTTGATTTGGACTTCTTTCTGGTCAACTGTGGTTGCGAGGCTTCTAGGGGCTCGGAGCCGGGTTCTGAAGCAGATTTTGGCTCAATGATTTCTTCTGTGTTGATATGTTCCACCGAGTCGGCGAAATCTTCATCCGACCTGTCGATAGAGTCTTGGGTCAAGTCGATGGGATCCTCGAACGTATTGACCAAATCAGCAACCTTGCCCTTTTTTTTCTCCTTTAGGGTTTGATTTGCCTCAGGTTCTTCAGCGGTGTCTACTGAAGTATTTTCCTGGGCTGACGTAGTTTCCTGGGCTGAATTAGGTTCCTTGGCTGAAGTAGTTTCCTGGGCTGAAGCTTCCAGAAAATCCTGTTTCTCCACTTCTGAGGATGCCTCATGTGGCTGTTCTGCCCCTGTGAGATCTGCCGGAGGTTCGGAGTTGTTATCCTGCAGTTTAATGGCTTCAACGGAGTGAACAGAAACACTATCATCGTTATACAAGATCTTAAAATGGTTCAAATCAATCTCATCAACGTTCAAGACATTGATCTCATTCGTATTATCCCAATAGCCGATTTTACTCCAAAATATCTTCGATCTGATTATTGTTGTGATAAGGTAGAGTTTCATTATTTGGTATTCGTTATTCTCTGACTTGTTCAACGAGAACTTATAGATGTTCTTGTTGATTAGTCTCAATTTGGCAAAAAATTCACAAATGTTCCTTAATTTGATCAAACAGAAGTTACAAATTGGATAGCTTATGGATTCAATGGTGTTGTCGGGGTTAAGCAACTTGACGATGTGTAGTCTCGAGTGCTCCAAATTATCGTTTCTATTCTCTTGGCAAAATTCACACGGCTGTGCAATAGCTGCTGGTGCTGGCGAGTTGGGTTTTTCATGAACAGAACTCATGCTGTCTCTTGGGTTGTAATCGATTTTCAAAGTTTCATTAATTCCCTTCACTGGTTCGATTGTGACTTTTCCCTCCACTACTAAGTTCCAGAAAAACTTCCCCTTCTGCCAGCGATTCAAGAAATTAGTTGATGGCACAACTATACTGTTCTCAATCTCCTCGATCCATATTTTTTTGAAAAACTTGGATAGCTTCAAGTTGGTCAAGTCGAATTGGAACTGGGGTTGAATGATGAAATGGACGAAATCCTTGAAGTCGCTGTAGTTTTGAGTATCAAACCGAACTGATTTTGCCCGGGGGGAGAAAAGACTCGCGTTGAAATAGCTTTCCTCTTCTTCAATGAAGTTATTGTTACTTTGAGTGGCCTGAGAGTTCTCCAAGATCTTTTTGAGTTCATTTAGCTCATTTTGTAGATTGTTGATTATGCTTTCTTTCTCTTCGATCTCTTCGTACAACTTTCTGTTTTTGATTTTGAAATTATACGTCTCCCTCGAAGCGTCACTGACCATTTTATTGGCTTCATCGAACAAAGAAGCAGTCAAGTCTTCGACTTCTCCCTGAAGCTTTTTGTTCTCTGCTTGAGCCTCGGCTCTGATCTTATCGTTTTCCTCGAATCGGGCACTCAACTGCTGATACTTTTCATTCAATTCGTTATATTTATCCTCAAAATCACTGGAGCTGGAAAGTTTTGTCTTCAATTGATGATTTTCCCGGTGATAATGGAATAATTTCTCCTCCAATTCCAGCTGCTTGCTCACCGCAGTCACCAACTTGGTGCTTAACAGAGTGATTTCCTCCGTCAATCGATCTTCTATCTCTGACATGTTGTGTTTGATTGACAGGAATGTAGTGCGACAATCTGAAACTATCTTCGCGGCAAGGCTGATAGTGCCGCTGCGGGGGCGATTCGCGAGCCGTTCTGGGAGCCCTCGACCAAAATAGGCCTGTGAGGCTCTGCGCATATGGTTAAAGAACAGCTTCATGGAGTATGTCAGAGATTTCTCTATTACTATATACATTCTGGTCTCACCCTCTAGCGGTAGATTTTTTCTCTACCGGTAGACTCTTTCAAACGGTCTGGTGTCGTTGAAACATGAATTCCACACCGAGTTTACCACCCTTTCGGCCTCTTCCTTATCTTTACAGTTGGGATTGGCACTAACACTCAATGTTGCCCTTCTTTTGATACAGCTTTGAAACTTTTTGTCAAAGGAAGACAATCCAGTCTTCTTTATTTCGCTGAATATTCTGCATTCTCCACTCAACATCGAAGCTCTTATCTCAGTACAAGCATGATGTTTCAAGTTATTCAAATCAACCTTGAATTTTAAGTAGTCGTATGCGTGAACCAATTCATGGGTCAATATGTCCTCCAAATTGTACTTGTCTTTAATCCAGTTGGCGCAAAGTAGTATTCCCAATTCCGGATGGAACCCACCGCCTTTCAAGTCATCACACGGTTCACATTTGATATTGGTTGTGCCGAGGTTTCCTCCTATTTTATTGACGTGTTCTATCATGAATCTCACTGACGGGGAGTATTTCAATACCCAGTCCCGATTCTTCACACAGTCCTCACATTTCCCAGGTAGTTGTTTAGCAAAATAGTCTATTTCGTATTGTTTCTTATCTTCCGGCAGTAATCCCAACCCAGTTCTATACGACACCGATCTTCTCCACCATTCAAACCCTTGAAGCTTTTCCTGCGGCGATACCTCGCCCTTCAAGTCTATATCATCCCCCATTTGTGTGATTAGTGTTCCTGAGATCTGAAAATTTTGTGCGAGTTCACAGATCTCATCTGAACAGCACTTAAGGGAATGGTTTCAAACATTTGGGTAGCCGCCTCCGACAACCAGATAGATGTGGTACAAGACTATTTGGCCTCGGGGGATTTCACTGCTAACGCTAAAGATCCTAATGGGTACACCCCAATCCATGCTGCCGCATCATACGGACACATAGACTTATTAAGACTATTGGTGAAGAACGGTGGGGATATAAACATACAGGATAACGAAGGAGACACTCCTTTGCACCATTGTGAAGACGTTAAAACTGCCAAGGTCATAGTTGAGGAGTTGCTGGGAGACTGGAAAATCAGGAATGAAGACGGTCAGACGGGGTTGGAATACAAGGAAGAAGACGGGGAGTTTCCCGAGTTGATTGCATATTTGAAGTCCTTGAAGATCGGCAGCGGCGAAGGTGGCGAATCGGAGCCAGAATCAAACCCGGCCACAAGCGTTGTAGATCAACTCCCGTCGCCAGGAAATGTCGACGGCCACGATATAAGGTATTCTTTGCAGAACGAAGAAGAGGGAGAAATCGATGAGGAGAAACGCAGACAGATAGAGGCCATCATCAATGGGGAGAACCCTGAGGATGCATTGAGAGAATTGGTGACCAATGCTGTTCACGAAGGGATGGCACAGTATCGTGACCAAGGCACAAAAAGAAGAAAAGACTAGTATTTATAGGTGTTAATGTCAAACGCGCTCTCACTTTCGATGTGGCATTTCTCAAACCTCTGGGCCGAAGTTGGGGATATTTGACTGCAAAAATTGTCGTGATAATTTTGCCTCACTACGTCGAAAATAGTGAGGCAAATTTTTTCTCAACTTAACCATGTCACTCAATTCAATATTTGGCAGTTTGTTTACCACGCCCCAGACTGGTGTCAAGGGGTACGCCCAATACACATTGGAGGAATTGAATGCCATGAGTCTTCTCCAAAGAATCAAAGTCAATGATTGGAGATTAGAATATATCACTTTATCATTTACTGGGGTATTTATTATCTTGTTCTATTTTGGTGATTACTACAACAAAAGCTTGGTCACAGGTTTCTTGAACGGAATCAAACCTACTTTAGATGCCAACTTCGCTCAAGTGGGTACTTCCAAGGACGAATTGTACATCAAAGACTCCAGTGAAAACTATTCCTCCTATGCCACCGGTAGACAAAATATTTCAAGAGTCAATATCGATATCAAGTTGAGACCAAGATACAACATCTTCGTTTGGTTGTTAGAGGGGGTTATGTCGTATTTCACCGAGGTTGTGAAAAAGCCAATCGACAAAGTAGACATTGTGATTCATCCATCGTTCGTTTATGATAATTTCATCACCGCAGTAGTTTCCAAGCTTGGTATGAATGACTATAGAAAGTTCAACTACTTTTTATCATTGACCAAAACTTCAGACTCCGCCAAGATCCCGGAATCATTTGTTTTCATGAGTGAAGGTAACGAATTCCAAGAAAAGATCTTGACCGAAGAATTAGCCAAAGCTTTGGACATTCAATCAGCCAACTATATTAGATACTTTGCTTTCACCGACCAAGCCACTGAAAGGCCAGAATCCATCGATGGGTTCGCCCCATTGAGAAGAATTGTGGTGTCGTTGAAAATCCCAAGTGGTAAACAACAAACTGAACAAGTGGGAAACCTTTTGAACGCAATTTTCGATATCGTGGATAGATTGGCATCTAAGGAGATCGCCTTCAAGCCAGAGTCGTTGAAAAAAATTGTTAAAACTAGAGAAATCGAATTAGAAAAGGTGAATAAAGCTTTAGAAGCTGAAAAACAAGAAATCGAGGCCGAAGAAAAGGCCAAATTGAAAAGGGAAGAAAGAGATAGAATAAGAAACTTATCTCCTGCCGAGCAAGCCAAGTTAGAAAAGAAGGAGCAAGAAAGAAAGCAAAAGAAACTCCAGAAAAAACAAAGAGTTAGAATGTAAATTTGTGTATTTTTCAGTTCTTTTCATAAGTAATTCGTTATACCTTTTGTCCTCCTGGAATCTCTACCTTTTCCCAGTCAATTTGTAACCCCTTCCAACAGGAGTGTTGAACACCTCGATTATGCCTGATCCCAAGCAATCGGCTAGGATCCAGAATAGGTCGTACCCGTAAAACGGTTTCCTAAAGTTGGTCATTTTCGGGTTCCCGTTGAAATCTCCACCTTCCCATTTATTGAACAATTGGTCCTCCAAAAGCTCTTTGAACTTGTGTTTGCTGAGATTTTTGACAATCCAGGACCGTCCAGCATTGATCAACTTCAAGTACGTTCCGCAGTTTGGGAATGACAAAGCATATTGCTGGGCCTCGATCTCGTTCAAATGATTGGAGGTCAAGGTGACCAACCCCAAATCCACTAATAATTGCAATTGTTTGTGCAGAAAGCCATCGTTCATGGTTACATATAAAGACCCCGGACTCTCTATCACGTACGAAAGAAATATTGCAAGGGTTTCCGACTCTAAGGGTGTTTTAGCTTTGTCCATGAGTTGTTGAATCAGTTTGGTATAGTTTGCAGATTTCGTTAACACCTCCACATTCTCGTATCCGTAGGTCATCTTTCCCGAGACGTTTTTGTTGATGTTCAGGATTATCGGTGAAGCGTTGGTGATGACAAATTTCTTTATCTTACCTTGTCTGATGGCAAGCTCGATATTACGGTCCACGAAGGTGTTTCCTTCCTTCTCAAAGATGGAGTATAGCTGGTTTGCAGTCACAAGCCCAGAAGCAATCTGATTTCTGAACTTTATTACATCAGCTTTGGCATTCATCGATAACCCCGTGAGACTGAATACTTTATCCTCCATAGAAATGGACCGATCTTGGGAGCTTTTCAAGGAATGTAGTGTCGAAGATTCCGTCCACTGGTTCTCTAGTATGGTATCTATCGCAGTCACTATATCATGCCTTTTAGAAAGCTGATAGTCCAACTCAACATTATAATCTTGGACCTGTAACCTTTCGCTGTCATTTGCAGCTTTAGACTCATTGGTTTTCTTTGCAACCTTCTGTTTGTATTTGGCTTGTGAGGGTAGAAGTCCTTTTAAAGGACTTTTGTTTTTGTTTGGTGAGCTGAAGAGGCTTTTTCTCGAGATCGTGGAGGTCTTAGCTGCACTATATCTTAAATGTGAAGGCATCTTATCTGTGCGATCTCGCGATCACTTCGAGCGAACATAGACAGATTAGAGACTATGAGATTGGAGACCAAGGAGTTTAGCCAAAGAGAACGGCTACCATCGAAACTTTCCATTACTATTTACATTTATTGTATGACGACGGACTTCTTGACTGATTTACTGTCGGCTGTATTTATAACCCAAGTGTAATTGCCTGCTTTAGTTATTTCTGCAACAGGTTCTTTCTGGGAACCTTGGATTCTCATGGACGAAATTGGAATTTCGATCCCGGAAACATTGTAAGCGTACTCCTTCAACGATTCTTTGGTTATTGGTTTTCCTTGTTCCAACTCAAGATAGTTGGTTTCGGGAATGGAGTCGTTGATATCATGAGAACTGAATTGGATCGCTTCCTCCGTGGACTCATTTAATGATATTGGGGAAGACGACTTGGGGGTCTTTGAATTTTTGAATAACACTGACCCCTGAGCGAACATGTTGGATAATTCGGAAAGGGAAAGTGGCACAGTGTCGTCTTTTGCTTCTACCACTTGTTCCTTTGGTTTTGTGGTTTTCTTGATCTGGATCTTGGTTTCTACCACGGGAATCCTGGGCCCGTCATTCAAGTAACATGCTATCTTGGTTGAGTGCAATTTTTGTCTCATGTAGGCGGCTTTGACCGTCACTATATTACCTTTCACCCCCAAGTTTGGATGATCTTGTAATAGTTGAACATCCACCAATTTGTTGGGTCTGTTCAAAGCCAAAGTCCGTACGCATTGTCTGTTAATTTGCAGCACTCCTTTCCTCGAGATCGACATCATGATTCCTTGTTGCTACCAAAGTTACTCAACACCGCTCCAGAGATTGACAAATTTTTCACTGATTTTTTCAGGTCGCTGCGGAAAACCCATCTTGCAGCTATTATGATATGAGTGATAATGTCAATAAATTGTGTTCGATATGTTTTGCCAACGACTCCAAATACACCTGTCCAGCATGTTTGATGAAGACATGCTCCTTGGAATGTATCAAACGCCATAAGAAGCAAAACGATTGCAGCGGCAAGGTCGAGGAATCCAAATATCTATCGAAGAAAGAGCTTAGTGAGACTCCTCTACACTTGAACAGAGATTATAATTTTCTAATGAGAGTGGGGAGGAATATCCTGGTCAGCCGGGATGATATCAAGAGCAACGCCAGAAATATGTTCAAACGAGGTAATAATGCCAATTATAATAAGAACAAACGATTAAAAACGAATGCCAGTGATCCAAGGTTGGAATTAATTCACAACATATACCAACCAACCACTTCAACCGTCATCAAACGCCAGAATACAATGGTGATATTATTGCCCGACGGGATGTCCAGAGCCATGTCCAATAAAACCGGATACGATAAGAAGCTGCAAAATTTCACATGGACTATCCAGTGGATTTTTCAACACGAAGACGTAAATAAGGACTTCTTGAGTTATAGGATCAACGAAAACTTGATATTGAAGGATACCGTACCCTTGAGTGTCTTGAGCAGTGTGGTAGAAGGCATCGGCAAAGAAAACTTGCACTTCTACTTGAAAAATGTCATAACTAAGAACTCAAGCTTTATCGAATTGGACAGTAACAAACCTGTTTCTGAGGTCCTCAAGGATACCATCGTCTTGGAGTACCCAACTATATATGTTAGGTTGGATAAACTAGACTCAGGGGTGGTTAATTTGCAAAAAGCCTATTCACTCGAGTCTCAGAGCGGGCCCGAAGCCTTGGATTCCGATTCTGACTCCGATTCTGACTCCGATACCACAGATAGTAGCTCTAGTGCTAGTGATGACAGCGATGATAGTGACAACGACCCTCCAGAGGAGCATGACTTCAAAACCCCAGCACAAATATACACTCCGAATTAGTTTCGCAAAATCTCTGATGAGTGTATTCAGAAAGATAAGTGAATCCGAAAGAAATGCTAAGTCCACTTTATTCGTGGGGAACATCGACCCAAAGGTGAATGAACTATTGTTATATGAGCTCTTCATACAGTTTGCTCCTATTAAATCACTCAATTTACCTAGGGACAGAATTCTGAAAACCCACCAAGGCTTTGGGTTTATCGAGTTAAAAACTGAATCCAACGCAAAGTACGTCAGTCAGATAATCAAAGGGATAAGACTATACGGAAAGGTGCTTAGAGTTCGAGGTGCTGAAAATAAGGCCAGTAGTGGTCTGGGAGCTGCCACCCAGGCGAAACTGGGAACTAAAATTGATGTTGGTGCAAAACTCTTCATTAAGAACTTAAATCTGTTGATAGATGAGAAGTACTTACTGGATACATTCTCATCGTTTGGTACGATAGTTGGCACGCCAACGATAGATAGGACCGAGGACGGGGAATCAAAAGGGCAAGGATTCGTTACTTTTAGTGACTTCACCAGCAGTGATAATGCAATCAAGAATATCAACGGTAAAATCCTAATGAACTCGAAGGTAGTGGTTACGTATGCATACAAAGATGACAAAAGCAAATTGAAACACGGTGATAAGGTCGAGAGGTTGCTAGCATCGAACGCAAAAAAGAATAAGCTTCTTGACCCTCTGCCGCAGCCGAGGAAGAGGCAGAGAAATTGACTGAAGTTCAACATGAGGTTGCAACATGGCTATTTGAGATATAACGGCTCAACTGGTGATCTGCGTATAGAACTGTATATTAATGTAAATCAAAGTCTGGAACTACTGTGTAGAACTGAATAATATTAAAGTCTAAGTCTTGAGTTTTCATATCTGGTCAAGTCTTCCGGAGTTGCAACACCATACACAAAGTTTCCCTCATCGTTAGTGATGATGGCAAAATAGATCCCGTTATTGAAGAAAGCTGCCAACTCCTCTAAGGGAGTCCAAGGAGTCAAAACCTTGTATTTCTTGGCTTTTGGCTTCATTATCGTTCTGTTTCTCACCACTTCCACCGGTTTAATATCTTCTTTGTCGTAGCTTTCTTTGGATCGTTGGCTAAACCAGATCATGTGACTTTTTACTATTGGGTTTAGGAAACTCGACTTGAGTTTCTCGGGATTTGCTCTCAAAACACTCACATTCAATACCCCTAGTAACCTTTTGTTCTCTTCGTGAATAACTGGTAAGTAGCTGAACTCGTTTTCGAAGGCAATCTCCAATGCCACATTTATGGGAGTCGAAGGATTTATAGAAATAGCAGGCTTTATGTCTAGATCCTCGATGGTGGCCCCTCTATAATCTCTAACATGGAATAAAACTGGGTTGGTCATATTATGTATTAACTATAGTGCGATTCTCATCGGATTGGAAGAGTATATATCACGTGATCAGGTGTACTTTTATTTAGGCAGCTCCGGCACTTTCGTACTGGCGCTGGTTCTTCAGGTCGTTAACCTCGCCCTCTTCGTTGACTATCTTGTCCCACACCTCTTCCTCATTTCCCAAATCCAAATATCCGATTCTCATGGTGGCTAATAAGTTGGAAGCAGCTGTCAGATGACTATAGACTCCGCCAAAAAATGCCTTTGTCGCATCCTTTCCATGGCTAGCCTTCAATAAGGGTACACCTCCGGGGTGCTGGTCCATGAAGGGAGTGATATCATGGATAATGTTGGAAATAATGATATAAATCCTGTCTTTATGAGCTGAGGTGGAGATTAACCTTTTGAATTCGTCGGGTTTGATCAAAGGTAACTTAGAAATCGGAGTTCCCCAATTCAATTGTGATTTTAACCGATTTAACACCTTTTGTCTTTGTTGAATCTGCAACTGGGTGATTAAATCTCTAGGTGTTGTGCTGAGGTCTGTTATGATCTTTAGTTTCGATAACACAAACAAAAACCATTTCGTTGGATCAAAAGATATCGCCGAGGAGTCATTACGATAGTCATGGGGGAACTCGTGGTGAAAGTTTTGTTTGGCTTGCCCATAAGTCAAAATCGATATGATGGGATTGTTACAGTTGATAGAGGAGTTCTCATCGTTGAATGGTTGGGTGGGTATGGTGATATGGATTTCTTTGGAATGGCATATTGATTCGGTGCTTAACAAACATTGTTGGCACAAGAACATCCTTAGGATCCCTGGATATATTATTCCATTAATTATGGTGTCATCACAGTAAATTTTTGCGACTATGCCAGGAATAATGACCGTGGTCAACAAGAACAATAAAAAGTACCATTTATTCTGCCAGTCGACCAAAAACTTCATGTCATTCAAGTATTCCTTCTCTTCCGCCTTTACCTCTTTATCAATTTCATCGTCACTGGCATCAAGAAGCTCATTATCTACTTCATTATCAGGGGTTATTGCAGAGAAGTTCTCGAACAAATCTCTGTAGAAGGACAAGACCTTGGGTCTCATTATGAGCCATCCCCAATGGGAATAAAATAAACCTCGCTTCACAGAGAAGGGATCTTTTTCTGTGTCGTCAGTGAATTGATGGTGGGCCCTATGAAGCACTCCCCACCATTTTATCGATCCCAATCCAACAGAACTGCCAAAAATAGCAAAGTAATACTGCAAAATCCTAAAGTTAGACACAAACGCATTATGAGTGAAGAACTTGTGATATCCCGATGTAAATGATAGTAGTGTGAAATTGAAGTAAAACACCGAAAACCAGAAGGTTTGAGGATTGTTTGGTATGATCGATTCACTGTATTTTCCGAGATAAATTATCGAAATCACCGGTAATACCAAAATGGTAAATGTGTGAGTGTAATTGATTCTTTTAAGCAAATCTCGTTTTTTCTTCTCCATCTCCTTTTTAGAGTTCTTTAATTGTGCAGATGTGAACCTCTCATCTCTCTTCTTCTTAACTCTGTACCTCGTCTCAGCCATCACTTCTTTATGTTTTGTGAGTATCACCTTCTGGTTGCATTAGAGATCTGAGACCTGGCAGAACAGTGCGCGAAATTGAAAATTTATTCAACAACAACGATGTCAATGCCAAACTATAGACAGCCAGTTGGTGGTCCTGGTGGTAATCCTGGTGGCGCAGTGGGAGCTCCTGTTAATGCTAAACCAAAAGTAAACCCTTCAGCTGCTCCACTGACAAGTTACGCCCCAAATGAGTTTACCATTCCCGAAAAATTATACAATAAGGTGCCAAATTTGGAATTGTACAAGAAATTACTTGAAGCTGAAAGGAACGTCGATTTGGTTGCTACAAGAAAAGAGTTAGACTTTCACGTTTTGCACGCAAAATCCTTACAACCCAGCAATTTCAAGAGGAAACAAGGTGTTTTAAGGATATTCATCTATAATATTTGTGAGAACCAGCCATGGCAAAAGCAATTAGCACAGGAACAGGGTGGCAAGGTTGATCAGAACACCGAAGGGTCATGGACCTTAAAGATTGAAGGTAGATTCATTCCTGACTCGGATTTGAATAAGGAAAAACTGGGTGAATTGAACGATATTGTTGATAATAGGCTAAAATTTAGCTCGTTTTTGAACAATGTCTCCGTTGACTTGACACCAAATGAGAATTACCCCAACTTGAACGAAAACCAGTCAAATATCGTTGAATGGAGAGAGGAATTTCAACAATACTCCAAGATGTCCAACTTATTCGATGGAATTGATGTCAAAAGATTTGGGATCTTCAATTTGAACTGTAAGATATTAATCAATACGAGGAACGAAGTATCGTCAAAGTTGAAAGTGAGCGAAAAAATGAGTTATTTCATTGGTAAAAAGGAATCAACACAACAGGATTTAATCTACTCAATTTGGCAGTATATTTTGTATAAAGACTTGATCATCAAAAAGGATATCAACAAAATCGATGCCATTACCAATAATACCCCCGGTATAAATGAAATCAACTCCTTGAAGGACTCGGCTGAAAAAGATTTAACCATCATAAAATGTGACGAAGTCTTGAAAGATTTGCTTGAAGTTGACCAATTCAAGTTCACAGAATTATATCAACTTATCAACAAGCATTTCCAACCAAGAGACCCAATCATCTTAGACTATGAGGTCAACACCAAGAAGTCCTCCACTTTGGGCGAGATCATCATAGATTTACCTGTTGAGTTACCAATCGACTTGAGTATCTTGCAAAAGGAAATCAATGACAGAAACAAATCAATCTTTAATGACACCAGCTCAACCTTGGGTAACATATCCAATTTAAACTCCAAAATTGCTTTGGGTGTTAACCAGTTGAATAACTTGAATTTCAAATATCAATTCTACAAAGAATTGAATGAAAACCCCGTCGAGTTCATCAAAAAATGGTCTAAAATTCAGCTGGAAACTTTGAAAAGTTTGAAAAGCGATGAAGGCTATGACGAAGAAATAGTTAGGAGATCGGAATTTTTTGAAGAGAATCAAGATTTGTTGAAGGAAAAGATCGATTTATTATTAGGTTCAACTCATTATTAGAATATGTGAAATGTAATATATAATGTACTTTATTCCTTAACGGCGAATGCGCCTCGATGATGCTCTCGTATATGCTGCATATTGTTCACATTTTAGCAATGTAGCATGAACCGAAAACAAGGACGAGAGGAGATTTTGAACTCCAGGCACTCCAGACCACGAAGCGATAACAATTTTGATATGGTGTCATTCTATTCCAGTTATCTGCATTTACTCGATATTTTTTGACTCCATATCTCTAACTTGGCAATTAATTGAAACTACAAGCGAAGAATTGCAGTACCACAACCCGATTAGTAAAATCGCGCCAAAAGATCAGTGCCTCCATCGCTAAGAACTTCATAATTTCTCAGATCTCTGATTGGAGGATCGCCGATTGCCTTGAATGAGATGGTATTTTTTTTAACTACACAGTCTCAGTTCCCAACAGCAATGTCTCTAATCAACGCTCCGGTTCTTGGAGACATCTAGTCATCCACAACACCTAATACCTCGCTAAACTCCAGACTGTTCTTTTGCTCGTTCGATAACATCTAGGTCGTATCTTGAAGCTTATCGCCGACATTCGTTGTATGGTGATGGCTCAGCGATCAACAGTCCCAAATGGGTATTACCGCGGAAGTAAGGGAAAGCTCAGAACAATTGCCGTTAAAGACATTGTGGTTAGCGTCTCACTAGAAACAGAAATGTCGTCATGTTGCGCCAAATTTACTGGATGAATCTTATCAGTTCCCAAAAGCCGTGTACGATCAAATTGTTGATAACAAGATTTTTGTCATCGAGACGATGTTCTTAAATTAACGGTTAAATAGATTGGAAAATCTTCATTTCTTAGTATCTTTTTCTTTTAATAAATAGTGCCAAGCTCTTATTGCCTAGAACTAAATATGTCAAAGGAAACTAAAGATAATATTGAGGTGACAGCTTCACATATTGATCACAACTCCAATGATCTTGAGTCGAATAATAAATTCCACCTGGGAATACAAAACGAAGGTTTGAAAAGAGGCTTATTACCTCGTCATATCATTTTGATCTCCATCGGTGGGGTTATTGGTACCGGTCTTTTCGTTGGTTCTGGTAGTGCGTTGGCTACTGGAGGTCCAGCAGCTTTTTTTACTGCTTATTTAATTATTTCCCTTGTGGTGTATCTCGTCATGGTCATGTTAACCGAAATGGCCACATTCTTACCTTTGAAAGGTAAATCTATTGCTTCCATGGGTGCACGTTACGTGGACGAAAGTTTGGCATTTGCTATGGGTTGGAATTATTGGTACGCTTACAATATCCTTGTTCCAACAGAAATCACTGCTGCTGCCATCGTTGTTGAATACTGGACTCATTCAGTGCCGGTTGCTGCATGGATCACAATTTTCCTTTTTGTTGTTATCTTGCTTAATTGTATGCCAGTTAGAATTTACGGTGAGACCGAATTTTGGTTTGCTTCGATCAAGGTCGTTGCTATCATAGGTTTAATCATTTTGGGTGTGGTGATTTTTTTCGGTGGTGCTCCAAACCAGCATGGTGTCAGGGGTTTTGGTTACTGGAATGACCCTGGTTCTTTCGCCTTACATTTGATTCCAGATCACAAAAACACCGCCAAATTCTTGGATGTTTGGACTTCCCTCGTTAAGAGTGGGTTCGCCTTTGTTATGGGTTCCGAATTGGTGGTTATTGGTAGTGGTGAAGCTCAACAAGCAAGAAGATCTTTACCCACTGCAGCAAAGACTTTCGTTTATCGTGTTTTGTTCTTCTACATTTGTGGCTCATTAGTCATAGGTATCATGGTCCCATACAACAATCCTAATCTTTTGTCAGGAACTGGTACTGCCGCTTCATCACCATTCGTTATCGGTATCAAAAACGTGGGTATTCCTGTTTTAGATCACATAATCAATGCCGTTATTTTAAGCTCAGCTTGGAGTTCAGGTAATTCATACTTATACGCTGCCACTAGAGCTATGTTGAGTTTGGCTGATGATGGACACGCACCAAAATTCTTGAAAAGAACCACCAGCTGGGGGGTACCTATCACTATCATTCCTTGTGGTATTTTCAGTGTTTTGGCTTATTTGAATGTATCAAGTAGTGCAGCCAATGCTTTCACATGGTTATCGAATATTTGTACCATTTCTGGGTTCTTTTCCTGGATAACCATCAGTATCTGTTACATCAGATTCAGAAAAGCTGTTTTAATTCAAGGAATCTACGATTCCTTACCATACAAGGCTCCATTCCAACCTTATGGAGCATATTTCGTGTTGATTTTTGTTTCGGTTCTTACTTTAACCAACGGTTATGCGGTCTTTTTCGATTTCAACGCTTCTGATTTCGTTGCTGCTTATATTACATTGCCAATCTTCTTTGCCCTTTTTTTCGGCCACAAAGCTTATAACAGAATCTTCCACGGTTACACTAGATGGTTTATTCCTGCCGAGGAGGTTGATTTGTTGACTGGATTGGATGAAATCGAAGCTGAAGAAGCCGAACATCCTTACGTCGCTCCCAAAGATCTCAAAGAAAGAATATGGCAATTGGTTGCTGGTTAACTGTTGTAAAATAGCTGTATAGATTATTCACGTGGATTTAACATTCTCTCTCAATCTAGTTCTATAATCAGTTAGCTCTGTTAGGACATTCTACTGCCAACCATGCAGTCTCTTAAACGTGCTATGCCAATAAAAAAACAGTTGCACTGATAGGTGAACTGGTGAGTGAACTACTCAGGATAAAGCGAACTGGAGTTGGAGTCGTGGGATTCGTCTATCAACAACGCGGTTGAAAATTCATCAGCAATGGACTCGATTGATCCTTCAATTCAAGACACTTCGATTAACGAGGTCTACATTGATTCTTCTGAAGAGCCCTCCAACAACACTCAAACACCCAATATCGACCAGCTGTTCATAAATCAGTATATGAAAAATGATGAACCACAAGACTCCCAGCAGAACGACATGATGCTATACAACGAATTGTATATCGCTGAAAACGAAAATTCTGGAACCAAGGAAAGATCTGCCGGTCCTGTGAACGGGGAAGAGAGCCTGGACATCCAGTTGGTCGAATATGACCACGAAAATAAACCTCAAAGATTGGGGAGACCAAGAAATCACGGACTTAGTCACCTTAAAACCAGTTCTGAGGATTCGTCCAGGAATGAAAGTGATTCAAAATATATGAGATATCGGTTGGATGACTTACCTGTTGAAGGTCCTGGCTCTAGAGGGGGTAAAATTGAAAATAAAGTCAAAAAGGGTGCCATCACCAGCGACAAATTGAAGAAGATGAAAGACGAAAAGATGAAGCAATCTCAACTAGTATTCGGTAAAAACGGAATAGGTTTGGAACAAGAAACCCAGCTGGATCAGAATGCCAGCAGAACCAGTGAAACTGATTCTAGTGACAAAACTGACCTGCAACACCCCCAATTCATAGGCGAAATCCAGAAAACGGATCTTGAGCCTGAAAAGAAACCGGAAATACATGAAAAAGGACCGGAACCATTCGAAAGAGGACCAGATGGACTTGAAAAGAGATCTTCATCGATAGAGGTTCCACAACAACCTATTTCTAGAACGACGATTGTGAGTAACCGGAATAAAATTACAAGGCAGTTTCCTGGTCCCTTGATCCCCCTTGTTTATGACCTATACGATGACATATTATTAGGTCAGCATAATATCAATGAACCATTAGCATTGGGCTTTGATACAAAGAAAATTTATTACGGAGAAGATCTTATATTTTTGATTTCGTATTTGACAAGATTTCAAGATATAATCGGATTAGGCAATATTGGGCCACAAGATATTGAGGAGGGAATTGGATTGGTTTTCAATGAAGAGGATCAAAAAATTGATGATTTGCTACCTGTTTCTGATAAAATGAATGAGTTGTTCAGTAGATTGGTAACACTAGTACTCAATCGTAAACCGGAAGTCAATCCCAAATATCAAGGCAAAGCTGTTAGTGAATTAAAAGCAGTGTTCAATAACTTGGGAATCCCTAAAGAATGGCGAGATTCTCAAGAGCCTTTTGAAAGGTTTAAGTTAGATGAATCCCAACTTCAACCAGTGGATGAATCGCATCCTGAAATCTTGATAGAAGAATTCTACAAACCTAAAGTAGTGCAACATTATATGAACCCATTTATAGATAAATTAGGGTTTGAAAGAATTGGATTTCCTGGAATTCCTGATCCCAACGACAGATTAATTATATTATGTGCGTTGGCAACATGGTCTTTGACGTCATCAAACGAAATAAAAACGTCATTCAATGAATTGGTTCTGAAACAGGATGTTCCAGGTGATAAAGATACGTTATATGCATCGAGAGCAGTGTTAAATGGTTTCAAGCATGCGGAAGAACTAACTCGTGAAATCAATGACAAAATCGCCAAGAAGAATTATAAAGAAGATAATGAGATGGTTGCCAAGTATATTGAACCTTCGTCTAGTCCTATAGAACACAGTTTGAGATTCAGGTTGGAAGAATTTGTCATCGGAGACTTAGGTTTCAACATTGGAAGATTTTATCTTGTTAGAATGTCTGATGAAAAGAGTGGTCGCTTATCTTCAACCAAGAAAATGGCCAGTGCCTGGAACAAAGAAAATAAAGGAACCAACAGTTCAGGATTTAAATTATACGTGCAAGATGTTCACACCATGTTGACTGAACAACTATTCGAAGAAGGTCTTGAATTTGACGAAAACGGCCATGAAGTGGTTCATCAAAAGAAAGATGGCATCAACTCGTTCATTTATGAGGTGGCCTCCAATTGTGATCAGTTAGAAAAGTTCGTCAACCACTTGCAGCATAAGATCTCGAAAACTCCTATTGACTCAATCATATACAAGCCAATGAAAGATTTATATGAAATTTTGTCAAACCAATTGCCATTGTTGAAGGCTCAAGAAGCGAATCATAAAAGTTTAAATCCAAGATTGGGCGACAGATCCTCCAAGAAGAGGAAACATGACTACAGTGATGCACAGAATAGTAAGAAATTTAAAAACGTTGACGATGACGCAGAGGCTGCGGGGGCTGACAATGTTTTCGAAGATGACGACTACGAAGAAGTAGAAGATGTGGTGCAGGATGATGATGAAGACGACGATTACTATGATTAGTATGTACTATAATGTAGAAGTAACGCTCATTTTTACATACTCTTGCACACTCCACTAATTAGGTTCATTTGGGACAGCCTCTTAGCCTTGATACTCCAAAACAATGCCATAGTGATTTTTTGGGGATTTTTGGATGTATATTGCCATAGTAGGCGTTTTTTTTTATTCATATGTGTGAAATTTGCTATTCATAGATATGTGGAAAGAATTTATTATTTGAAATGTAAAATAAAAATAAAATCAGGATATTTTTTTCTTTTCGTTTCGAATTCTTGGGCTCTAGCCGACCCTAAATCATCCTAGTGATCCCTTCTTGACTATTCAAACAACTTACAAAGATGAGAGCAAAACAAATCACGTGAAAGTAACCACTATCAATATCGCACCGTCTGCAAAAAGTGTCACTAGAGCAGGGATGGGTTCCCTTAACTTTGTATCCACGACCGCACTTGTGTTAGCAGCGATCGGGATGATAGTGTATGGTGTGTATTCGCTACAGTGGAATGATGTAACAATAACAAACACACAGCTATTGAAAACTATCATATTTACCAATCTTATGATTGTCATTACGAAGGTCCTTAATAGTACCAAAAGCATCTTTAAAGTGCTGGATGAAAATAAATTCAATACCATCATCCAACCCACACTCAAGATCCTTATTCACTATGGTTTCCTCAGCTTCATAGCGTATCAGAATGGCCGGTTTGCGTTATCATCCTTACATATATCCTTAATTTGTGGTATATACAGCCTTTACATCTTTGTTGATTATTTGATCAATTTTTGTCCCTGTATCTACAGAATAGTCTATCATGATTTTTTGAAGTACTACGACGAAGCTGTTAGCTTGAGTTATCCAGATTGTACCTATGATGTTTCCAAAACCATTTCTGATTCTTTATCAAGAAATAGTCTTTCATCAGTGAACAGCGACGAAACTTTAGCAGATGTTTTGCCCAAAAAAATCAGACCCTGTTTCAACTCAGATACGTTTGAACCATCTCAAAATCTACAACGCCATAAATCGATGCCCATTTTAAATAGTGAGAAACCCCACTGTTACAAATTGGTCGATAAGTTATATTCAGTGTCACCCAAGAACACCTTTCATTTGATTACGGCGTCTGCGACTGCCATGTTAATTGATGGAATGAAACAAAATGACAATGACTCCGTTCGTTCGCAAGATACTCAATTTAGTGGAGGTGGAGGAGGAGGTTTGGAGTACACTTTACCCGATGGCTCAAGACTACAATTTGGAGGAGGGGGCGGCTTCAAGTATAACCATAAGCGCCACTCAGACTGTTCCCATAGTTCTGATCACTCGCAACATTCTCAGCATTCCAAACAACGTCAATCTGTTGAGAAAGTGTACCCTAGTTGCCCAGACTTCAATTCATCTTCCATGCCTGATAATTATTCTGGAAAGAAAAATTGTAGAATCATTGACTGGTTTAATCAAGGCAACAAGAAATTCAGTATATCGAGACAATTACAAACATTTGGTTTCCACAAAGACTCACGATCAAGTCTTTTGACCCACGGTGAACCCAATTATGGATCAACAGACGATAATGTTTCCATGAGCAAAGCCGCATATGACAATTATGTCTACCTATCACTAGGTTTGAATAAGTTCAATATTCGGTACGATCCAATATTCGAAAAATATAACAAGATCATTCCTGATTTGAATTGGTACGAGACATTGCTAATTTGCCTAAGCAGATTGTTGTGGAGCTTGGGCAGTTTGATACTCTTATCACTTCCCTATTTGGTGGGCAAAAATTTTATTTTGGTTATTATTCTATTCAAATTGTTAAGTGTGAACTACTTGAATAATTTGAAGCTAGAGTTACTTAGCAAATTTTTCGTAAAAATCGTTGCTAATTCTTTATTTATTACCACATGTATTATTATTTCCTTCTAATAAAAACTATTTACATATTATACATGTTCTACTTGATTCGTAGATATAAACACTCTATATTTTATTGGTTCTTGTAGTTTGAATAGTTATTTAAGAATTTATCATTAGTAAACGTGAAATCTTTCACATGGAGGATGTCGCTGTTTAGCTTGTTCTTGGGGGGTGTAAAATCCATTTCTGTGAACTGTTTATCAAAGTTTTCGGCCAATACAGGATTTGTAATAATAGGCAATATAGGAGGTAAAATTTCATCTGGTTGTGAAATCTTCTCCCACTCAATATTTCTGAAGAAACGGTGCTTCTTGATTTTGTCAAATTCTTGGTCATTATCCAAGTTTAATCTTTTATCCACGTTTACAATCAATAATTTTCTTAAAAAGTCCTTAGCATCTAATGAAAGGTAAAAAGGAAATTTCAAGTTCTTCTTTGAAGCCAAAATCTTTTCCGTGATTTTCTTATTATTATTTCCAGTAAAGGGAGGACTACCAGTCAACACATCGAAGGAAATACAACCCAAAGACCACCAATCGACTTCGTAGCTATATGGTTCGTTTTTCAAGATTTCGGGAGCCATATATTGGATAGTTCCGATAAAAGAATTGCTTTTCTCATCGGGATTGTGTAACTTGGACAATCCAAAATCAGTCAACACCAAATTGCCTTGAGAGTTCAACATGCAGTTTTCTGGTTTTAAATCTCGGTAAATAACGTTTAATTTCAAATGAAGGTATCTCAAGGCCAAAATCAACTGAGCTATGTAAAAGCTGGCGGATTTTTCAGGTAAGAATTGTTCCTGTGATAAGTGATAAAATAATTCACCACCATCTAGATATTCCAAAATTAGATACACCTTGTTGAAGTCCTGGAATGCATAGTATAGCTTTACTATATTCAAATGATTGACTTTTTCTAGTATCTTGCGTTCGTTCATCGTTCTCGTTAAGTTTTTTTCATTATTCATTAGCAAACTGACTTTAGTCAATTGTTTCTGGGCAAAAAGCTTACCCGTAGATAACTGCCTTACCAATAAAACCTTGCCATAGCTTCCTTTGCCTAATACCATGATAGGTTCAAAATCTTCTAATGTGGGTTTATAGAATATGTCATTGTCATTTTGCACCGACTTGGAGATAAATGGTTCGTCAGCATTGATATTCAAATCAACACTGAGTGATCCTCTTCTTGCTCTCGGTATGGTCATGGGCGTGTGTGGTTTGTAGTCAACTGGTTCTAATTCCAAGGTACCATCGTCATATTCATCGGCATCTATATCATCCTCGAAGTTGATAAATTTGCTTCCATTGGCAGAAGTGGGCTCAGAAGATTGTTCCTCATTAACCACTTTGTAGTTCAACTGATTCACCTGATCATTTAGATCATCCATATTAAACAAACTTGCCATATTCCATGTGGTACCGTGTAATAATTTCTCAATTATTTACCTACACGCATTTTAGTTTAGCATAGAGAAGACAAAATCGACTGAGCCATGTTAGCGTAGGTGGGACGCGGCAGGGCAGAGCTTCATAAGACCAACATGCTTCAATTATCCGAAATAATAAGGGCCGGAACAATTATGTAATCTTACGTTGAACGTGGTGACTGTGAAACTGCATTTGTGAAAGGTTAGTCAAGGAAAGAAATGCAAGCATCTCCATGTTAGTGAACGATGCATAAAGGTCACATCCATCATCTGATATTCTATCAGATTACAGGTTAGCACCACAAGAGGTACAAATAGAGAATTAAGATAGCGCATTTCGGTAAGATTGAGGCATCAATGTCTCTGACCGCCTGTAAATTATGCGGTTCAAATTCCTAGGGTCTAATTCCGTTTGCAGATAATTTGGAATGCATGAAAGAGCTGGCTAAAAATCAAATAGCTCAAGACTAGACCCTTACACTGCAGGAAATTGGCCAATATTTGAACTAACAGGTGACACAATGAACTATAGTCCATGCTGCCAAGTTTAACAATAAGCACCTCACAAAATACGATGAAGACCCTTTTTATTTTTAATGCTGCTAACAATGGATGCGTCATGTGAACCTTGTAGATACGCTTGATTCGTGCGATCTAACGGTGACAAGAGTCAGGATTATACAGGAAAAGCCCATAATCGAGCATAGAAAGCTTCCAAGGCACTTGTAAACATACATTGACCCACAAAAAATAAAAAACTAAACTATTACCTGTTGAACTGAAATATCCAGATATTTCTGAACTTGACGGATTTTCCGGAAATCATACAAGAGTACAAAATGGCTAAATAGCCTGTATGTAAATCTTGTCCTTGCTTAAAATGTAATCCAATATCAAATCCGTCATCACACCGTCAATTGGAACTGGTCTGATAGATTTGTTCTGGAAATGCAAGGAGAGATTGCTATACCTGGGAATTTTCAACCTTATTACATTCTCTAGATCTTGAAGGTTCTCCAACTTGTCCTTTCTTAGCTTCAAAGCGATATAATCCCGATTATAAAACACTTTAATCTTTAAAAAACGATTGTCAGTTTCAATGATATTAAAACTTTGATAGACCTTGTGGGTAGGTAAGTGGATAGGGCGGTCAGCGGACCTTTTAGGCAACACGGTATCAATATCCTTCATCGAGGGGGTAAAGGAACTTCTTATCGACCTCTTTATCAGACCCCTAACTGCATTGTTTGTGATTGTTCTTTTGCTTTGATCACCTGCGAACAAAGGGGGAGAATCCACCGAAGTCGGAGAACTCATGGAGCAGTAGCTATCCGAAAATAGTGATTCAATGTCACTCTCAGAATTCATCACAATGTTGAAGAATTATCACCTCTGCCATTTTATAAACAAAATAACCTAATGAGGTGTCCAAAACTATGATAAACTGCAAAATCGTAGAATGTCGTGCATAACCTAAAAATATCAGGATTCCTAGTTATAACAACACTTAAGACATGAGTCTAAACATGGAATATCCCACTCAAGCTGCAGGTGAGGACCTGTAAATGCAATATGAATTTCGTGGTCTCATGGACCACAAGCACAATTCCGAAAGTCAACAATCGATATTGACGCATTATGCCGCAAATTGCCCGAGAATCAAAATACAAACCATGCAGAGAATTAGAAAAGCCACAAGGACTTCAAAAGACAACATATCTAGATGGAACAGCGCCGCTTCAAGGAGGCAGGTGCAAGAGGCCAATTAAATACTTGTCATAATACATTAAAGTGAACCTCTACTTCTAACTAAGTTTAAATTCACCTTGAAATTTGACTTAATAAAAGTCAACAACTCCTCATCATTGTAGTTTTCACCTTTGACGGTTAATTTGTAATGATCTATTAGGTCATAATCTCTATAAATCTTGAAGGAGATTAATCTTTTCAAATAATCTAGCGTTTGTAAATGGGAGTTTTTTACTCTTAATACAATTATATCATTATCATGATTATTCAACATCACTTTTATTTTGATGTATTCGCTCAACAACACTCTATGATCAGTGGGATTGTTTGGTTTATCAAAAACAGAATCGAAAACAGGTGTTGAAGGAGTTTCAGGAGATGATTGTGGCAATGGATCGTCGAAATTCGACGGAGTTTTGGGCGAACTCGAAACATCAGATTCACTATCTGCATAAGCCTTGGATGCTTCATCTCTCTCATTATCATCACTAAAATCCTGTTCGTATCTGCTTATCAAAGATCCAATACTTTGTAAACTTGGACTGAGGACTAGCAGATTATGTTGAGAATCAAATTTTGGTATTTGGGCTTTAGGTGAATAGCTAGTTGTTTCTGTCTGAGTTTGGAGCAAGTCAACCAAGCTGATGGAACCTGCGATCAAGCTGTCATCTACAGATTGGTTTGGTGAATAAGCCGGGTTAGTCTTATTGGAATTTATAATCCACTCATGAAATTCGCCCGATTTTTGGTATTTGGAGATTTTTATCAACTTATTCAAATAGACATTCAACTCATTGCACCTTATAAGCAAGTTTTCATAGTGCTTCTTATCCATGTGTAAAGATTTGATTGGTTGGGGCAATTTGGGAAGATTTGGGATGTTCAATAGTGATAATGCAATATGGAGGTTATAGAAGTCTTGATAATACTTCGAAAGAAACAACGATTCTCCGTCACTCATTTTGACCTCAACTCTATACCAGAATCTTTCGTTGCATTTCAAAACATTGGACACAGACACCTTCACGGGAAAAGGACTCCTCTCAAAGTCGAATAGCTCATCCGATGAGGTGGACGTGTCGAAATCTTGTTCTTTGACCTCATTCAACCACTGTAATGTTATGGGATTGATCAAGTCATTTACGGCTATCTTGACATATGACGCTGGTATGATTCCAACCCTGTCAGTATGCACATTCTTGACTTTCAACCACCCATCTCCCGATCTATATAGTAATTTGACATAATCTCTTGCTTTGACGGTTAATTCTTGACTGGTTTCACCTTTGAACTCATATTTGCACCTCAATATGATCGTTCCGGGATAATCTAAATCCAGGTTTATTGATTGTTTTGCGGACGATGACGTGGAAGATCTAGACAAATGTCTTGTATAAGAATACTCCATCGAGTTCGACTTTGAATGTTTGGAGTTTTGGATGAAGCTGGAATGCATGTTGTTGTAATCGGGGGGTAACAAAATGGGACTTGCCAAATAACTGGTAGATAACATTGGGGGTGAAATAGTTAACTTCTTGAGATCCTTTTTAGATTTGCTTTGTTTGACTCTAAACAAACCACTTGACATCTTGTGTTTAGGGATGAAATCCAGATCTTTTGGTTGGTAATACAATTGAACAGCAGGTAAATTGTGAACCTGCCCGGATATGATATAAAAAATTGGTATTATACAAAAATCTTTTTTCTAAATATAAAAAGGAGAACTGAACGTATTAATATAAGGCTCGAATGTTCAGTAATGATCTAGGGGTTCAACTCTGTTACCAAAATAGGATAAATTTCGAAACAAACAATTAATTCAAATATGAATAGTTCAATAAACTTCCTCAAATTTATAACAATAGAGCATTCACTAGACAATCAACCATAAAAAGAAAAAACAAATATATCTCCCAATTGGAAAGCAACTTTTTTGGCAACACTGACAGCTCTAGTACCTATTTACAGGTAAAAAAAAAGAATGTTTTGTCGAAACCCACGCCAGTGAACGATAATCCGGCAGATTCGAACTACTCGGCTATTAATTTGAGCGCAAGGGTTCATTCCTCTAAACGATCCAGTTGAGCTTTTGAGAGAGACGAATTGATACTATAGGATACAGCATAGGCCAGTGGCAGTATATATCACCGGCTATTGTTAGAGGAGTAGGAACCTGTTGCTAAAATGCCATTTGTTTAGATAATAACATCCAATCTTTGGCTGCGAAAGGTTTGACAGTAACCTGCATTTTCTCCTAATTGAGAACTCGATTAACTGCGAATGTCGATTATCGGAGATTTTGTTGCGCGATGTGCGACATGGTTCCCAAAGTAGATATAACTGGCCTCAAAGCGGTAATGAGCGATGTCGCCGTGTCGTCAGTAGCTGATAATCCCGAACAATCATCACACAACAAGGCATAATGATTATTCGACCAACGTGTAGGTCACCGATGATCAACCAGTCATGGCCCCAATAGTTATATAGGTTGATTACATACAGAGCCCGAAACAAGCTGCGAAGAAATACAAAAATAAGTGCGAAATTCGTGCCACGACCATGTGCTTATCTTTGTAAACAGTGGAGTTTGGGTGAGATGAGCGTATGGCGCTCAATTTAAAAACAATTAGATGAAATTCTGCCCAGACTTCCCAAAAGTTCGATAGTTCCTTTCGATTCACTCGCTGGCCGATTTAACAATGAACGAATCTTTTTGTTGTTGAAATTGTGACGATCACTTGCAAAATAATGTTTATTTGCAATCCTGTGGCTAAAATATCATAACCATAGCTGCAGGGATTTCCGTAATATTCGTTCCCGTCTGGAATTTTTACAAGTTTAAGAGAATTGGACTTTTGCAGTCTGGTAGAGGTTACTCAGCCTGCACCCGAACAGTTGTGATAATTGTTGATTCTAAAATACACCCTAATATACACCCAGAGATAGAAAAAATTGATGCCGTTTTGGCTATTATTTCGTCAAGCATCATAGGTAAAGTGCTTTGTCGAGTACCCTTTGACAGTTGACCTATTCATGAAAGTCTTAGTAGGATCCTGTCACTTTGTTTGATACTATTCATTTCAATCTGCTCAATTGGTATAAATCTATCATTCGTCTTGATTGACAAGTTGTTGAAGTTGACGTACTGCCTTAATGAGCCCTTTAAACCATCTATTGAGGACAATTCGGGTTTGCTCAAAGTGATTGTGGTGATTTTGTTATTGTACATGAGTATATCAACTTCAAATGTTTGGGACATTAAATTCACAGAATCTGGCAATATGCGATTATTTAATTCATCATTGTTCTCCCCACATTGAATGGCATAGTACTTGTTGTTGGAAAGATTGATCCAATCCAAGAATTCTGTAAACCCGGAATTCAATAACTTATTGACGTAGTTATTCAACTCGCTGCATCTTTTGAACAAGATTTTTAAGGTTTCATCTATATTATCTTTCAATTCTCTGATGGAAATTGGATCAGGAAGTCTTGGTAGATCTTGATCTTTGTATTTCAATAATGACAATTGTAGGTTGTAAAAGTCTTGATAGAACTTCCCAATGGAAATATTCTCTTTAGGGGTTACAATATCAATTCTATACCAGTACCTCGACTTGTGAGTTAGGCAATTGGATATGGATATGGATGTTATTGCATAACCAGCCGGGTTGTAGCCGCATTCGTTGCCAATTGGTTCAAAGATATTCTCTGAACTGCCGATGTTTGGACTCATCTTTGGGCTATAATGGCTGCGGGGGGAAGTAACAGGAGAAGCTAGGGATCCTGCCCGGCGAGTTGATGTGGTTTCTTTCAATATCTTGGGTTGGCTCTTGAATATCTCTGGACTGATTGGACTGGGGGGAGCGGAATATTTATTGAAATCAGTGCTTATTCTTAGTGGTTGAGTTTCTAAGTTGGCCTTTGTGAACTTCGAAGCCTCTTTGCTATTCAAAATCATCGGAGAGCTCTTTGATCGATCTTTATGCCATTTTGGGGTGGGTGCATCGGGTGCTTTTGAATGTGAATGTCCGGATTGAGTGGAATGCTTATTACTATCAAACGACGTGTTCCGCAAAGGCGAAGGATTGATGCTCTGGGTGGGTGACGGCAAAAGACTTTGGAAGGTATCTGTGGATTTGTCCACAATATGGAAAGGGAACGAATTGCTTATAGGGCTGGAGGATGAGCTACCTCCTCTGCTTCGCTGGCTTGATCTAATAGGAACCGGATCCTTGAAATCTCTGATATCTTTTGAGTTGCCATCAATTGCATCACTACCATTGAGCCAATTCAAATCAACTGGAGATTTCGTGTCGTTGATAACAATGTCCACAAAGCTGGCAGGAATCAAGCCCAGGGAATCTAGTTTGTCCAAAAACTTCACCAATATCCAACCATGGTCTTTTCTCTCCATGAACTTGAGGAGATCGCCTTTGTTTATCGATAATTCATGGCTTGCCTCGGCCACGAAGTTGAATTTGGAAACTAGAATCACATTGACGGCACTGTTGGAGACCTCTACTACTCGGGGATTGGATATTCTCAAGTTTCTAATAGAACTTGCCATCGTCTGGGAGGTGAAGCTGTGAAGACAAGTATATGATGAAATAAGGGCAAGCCCAGAACTATAAGAAGTAAACACCCAGAAGTGACAAGTGTAAAAAAGAAGATCTCCACCGGTAACGACAGGTAAACCACAATAAAACCTAAAATCACCCAAACCACGGGAAAATAAGATACAAATACCACGAATAAGAAAATCAACTTACACAAATCCTCAGATGTTGGCCTGTGTGTTGAGTAAAATCGGCTCGTCTATTGTTCCCAAGGTCCCAAAGAAGTTAAAATCCCCTGACCCGTGACGAGGGTCTACGTGTCACGAAGATCATTACTGGTTACATTTACAGTTTGGTTCGCTCATCGGCGTCTTCTGTGCTTTGATGACAATTCTAGGTTGCAGCTTGGCTTCTCCCCTCCATGGATTTAGGTTTTCCATTTCCGCTTTTCGTTTGCACTTTAGCTCATAATTGCGTTTTATGCCACTGCGTCTTATTGGACCACACAGAGAAGTTGACGCAGTGCGGATATTGCCAGATCGCGATATATTTGTTGACAGTTGGCGTCAATGCCGTACACCATCTGTGATGGCATAGGATCTTAATTATTTGAGCGGGCATGGGCTATGTGACCGCCCTGTATCGAATTCCCGAAAACCTTAATTAGAGTTCGCAAACCCCCACCTTGATACCACAATTGTTCCCATCGTTCATTAACCCCCGTTATTTTTTAGGATCTGATTTCATGTTACGCGTTGTGTTCTACATACGAGGCACGAGAAAATTGAGAAATATTGAATCAATATGGAGAATTACGACAAACAGATCGAGACCCTTACAAAGACAAGGGGATTGTTGCAGTTGATCAATAACTCAACTAGTTCTATTTACAATGACTTATTAACTATAAAACAGAACAACGAAAAGTTTACGGATCTATCCAAACAGACTATGGAACTCGCCAACAAATTGAAAGAGTAGTGCTGGACGGCTGGGAAGAAGCTCGGATAAAGTGAATTCAATTGCCTCTGAATAATTTTGGAAAGTAGGGGTTGTATCCGGGTGCCGTACTCAAGCCTTCCACTGGCTGACTTAGCTCGAGCACATACATTACACTTGTCTTCATCAATGAATCGATCCACTTTTGTTGATATTCGTCCACGTCATCTAATTTGACATTTTTGGTGGACTTCAAATCTTTGAGGACCTCTGACATGTCTGGTGTTTCATTGAATGAGTCGAGGTAGTCCTCGAAAGTCAATCTTACCGGCACACCGATCGATTCAAAGCTCTTGAATCTAAGTTTGTAGATCTTTTCGAAATCAATAAGGTAATCCCGTGGAACTTCCTTGAAATTGCATTTGCCTTCATGATGGTAGTGCTGCAAGGCTTTAGTGAGGCTTGAGATAATGGTCTGCAACAATGTATAATAATTCAATTGACTTTCATTAAAGCTTATAATATTAGACAATCGCTGACGTTTGATATCAATCTCCATTTTCTGTTGATTGTTCTTTATTTTCCTCCTCTTGTTTACTAACCGGGTCAACTTGTTCTTGTTGAAAACCAAAATTCTTGTATTTACATGGTTAATTAAACAAATTAAAAGATGGTTACAATACCAGTAAATTGAATACATCTCCAACAGTTTGTACAAATCTAGCTCAACACCTATCAACAAAAAGTCCACCATCAACTGCAACTTCTTATAATAAACAAACGAGGTCAACGGCAAACTTAACTCATCCTGATCGTTCAATTTATCGTTTATCTTGAACTTTTCGTAAATTGAAAGCTCAAAATTTTCACAATTGAATTGTAGGGAATCTAATAGAATCAAATTCTTGTTGATCAATTGCCGTTGTCTGCATCTGTTATTACCTTTGATGGTCACCAACTGATACATCATGATGTCAAGATCCTTCAAGATTTTGTCATATTCTTCATTGATTAATTTTGAATCGCTACTGTTTATGTTCCAGTTTCTAGTGGTATATACCGTATTATACAAATTACAGTTGTTCATCAATTCGATCGAGAGGTCGCTCAACTTGAAAAGAGGAGACCCCAAAATCAGCTGGTCATCTCTAACCAAGTATAGTTGGAAGAACCCCCTGGTCAACACGTGAGATTCGCCTGCTTGCAACTGTATTTCATAATCAAGCCAATTTTCAAGATCAGTAAAGTTTTCCAAACTGGTCAGCCTTACTAATATGCTTTTGAGCTGGTGAAAAATGCTGTTCAATTCTTTCATTGATTTCTCCTGAGTTATTTCGTATAATTCACCGGGAATATTTCTGTTACTTAATCTCTTTTGGGCGTACTTCAGAAAACAGCCGTTCGGTATAATTTTATCATCTGGAATTTCAGTTGCCGATAGGAACTTGACAGTATCGATCCCATTGTCTAATAGAACATTGAAAAACTCATATGGATTGCCTTGGAATAGCTCGACTTGCAAATTGAATAGAATGGGGAGCTGCACCAAACACAAGATCAACTTGAGTTGGTTGGTCAATACTTCTCTCGTATGGCGATCTTCTATATTGGAGTTGGCCCACTTCAAACTAGTTTCCAAGCTCTCAATGACCTCGTCAATTAGAATCTCATTATAAAAGTTCATATCGAGACCCCTGGTTGTGATATCTTCTTCTTCATATAAGACAGTATTTCCCACGGTAATCATGATACCAATGAATTTGATAATCCCATTGACAGCGCTACTTAACACTGCAAGGTTTCCTTCGCCAAATTCAACGATTTTATTTGTCTTCAAATACTGTTCCACGGCATCTTCCACATATCTACAACTCAAAACAGTCACAGGCAAGGACAGGTGGTCCATCCAGCTGATAAGACTTCTAATCAACTTATTCACAATGGCAGAGCATTGCAGATCACTAATTTCAGCCAAACTATCAAAATCGATTTCTTCAGTAGTTAGAGGTATCAAGCCAGTGTCCAATCTCGGATTGCTCACTTCAATAGCTCTAGCACCCTCAAGCAAGTCGAAATACTGGCTTTGCACCACTTTGTTGGTCATTTCACTCACCGATGAAAAGAGATCATCAGTTATGTCTACAAGCCCATCCATCAAGATTTCGCATTTTTTGTTGCAATCATATTGAACACTTAAGACATTTGAAGTATTGGTGCCACAGGAACCTTCACACAGAGGCGGAGAGTTGACAAAGATAAAAGGACTTATAGAGTGTGGAAGGTCAAATTAATACGAAATGAATTATCTATTTAATTAATACCTTTGTCTTCTTCGTTGGCCTCTAAATCTGATTGTTTCTTCTTCTTTAAGAAATGGAACCCAACATAATAAATGAAAACATTGAAAGCCCTTTGCGGGAAGATCTTCACGACCCAAACGTTTGGTATGATTCTAAGAAGTAAACCGGCAGGAATCGAAACAAAGCCACACAAGATCGACGTTCCCCACATACCGGGAGTCATTCTGGTGATTGAAAAGGCTGCACCACCTACAAACATGATTAAGATCTGAATACCGCAAATCAACAATGTAATGCCAATGAAGTACCAGTTCCTAAATAAATGCAGGAAGAAATTCAAGTTGTAGGCTGTAATTCTCCCTCTTACAGTTGTGATATCAGAAGCTTCGTCGAGCTTTCTTGTTACAACCAACTTCCAGACTTGTAACCAAACAAACGCATTGAAGGTCATTGAGTTCAATGCTTTTTGATCGTGACTTGATACATCTTTACCAGGGAAGAAGATCTTCCCACCAGCAAAATGTAAAACAAACGTCACAATCAACTGAGTGGTCGATTGACCCAAGATCATTTTCCACATTGATACAGAGATCAATGGAGCACTTCGGCCAGCTGGTTTTTGTTTCAAAAACGAGTCATCTGGCTTATCAGTGGCCAAAGCTAATGCGGCTAAGGTATCCATGATCAAGTTGACCCATAACAACTGAACAGCAGTCAAAACAGAGTGATTGTCACTCGATGCCACCGCTGAAACAAACGTTAACACAACTGCAGTGATATTAACAGTAAGTTGAAATTGGATGAACTTCTTAATGGAAACGGCAACGGTTCTACCCCATTTGATGGCCTGAACAATATCAGTAAAATCATCGGTCATCAAAATGATATCAGAGGCTTCTCTAGCAACCTCAGTACCACTAATACCCATTGAAAACCCAACATCGGCCAATTTCAAGGCCGAGGCATCGTTAGTACCATCACCGGTGACAGCGACAACTTCTCCCAACGATCTCAAAGTTTCTACCAAAATTCTTTTGTCCTCGGGACTTGACCTCGCTAAAACTCTCAACTGTGGCACAATGTCTCTTCTTTCTTGTTTGGACAATTTTCTGAAGTCTGGGCCTTCCATCGATGCAAATTCACTGGTTAAATCATCGGGGGTCAAAATATAACAACTTTGCGAGATCGCTTTAGCGGTACGCAAATTGTCCCCTGTAACCATCCTGACCGAAACTCCAGCATCTTTACATTTCAACACTGCTTCAGGTACACCTTCTTTCAAGGGGTCTTGGATACCCACTAAACAGTCCAACACCACTTGAAGGTTCTTTTCGTCATAAACTGAGCTATTGACATTGATTAAACTATCAGGATTAGCCTCGTTCAGGTTGCCTTCAGATGCCAATTCTGATGGAGGCCACGATGTGATACCGGGGTAATCCTTGTGGCCAATTGCGATGCCTCGTAAGGCTTCATTGGCGTATTCATCAATTTTGCTCAAGATGGTATCTCTGGCGTCACGATCAATACTGATGACCTCATTAGTTTCCGGCAGATACTTGTAACCACAATTTCTAACAATGATTTCAGCGGCCCCTTTGAAATAAAATCTAAAGCCGTTTTCACGTTTTACCACCACTCCAGACCACTTTCTAGAACTTTCAAATGGAATAACTTGAACTACCTCCTTGGACCTTCTTTCTCTGATTTGCTCCAAATTCTCCTCGTCAAAAGCTCCAAATTTTTCTTTTGACAAGATCAACAATGCAGATTCGGTTTTGTTACCTAAGAACGGTTCACTGATATTTTCGTATTTGACAGTTCTTTTCAATTTTTCAAGCTCTGATTCACCAGAGAATATCCTTTGAAATAAATTCTTGTGTGGAGGTTTGGATTTCATCTGTTTGGACAATTCTTGGTTATAATCAGCATTGAAAAAAGCAGTAGAATTCAATGTTGCGTTGGTCAAAAACTTTTCCTTCAAGTCAGGGTTAAGTTTACCAACAACGTCGGTGGATTTTGCGTCGTATTTGTTAGACACCATATCGTTAAACTCCAAATCGTTGGCGAAATAACCTTTGACGATTCTCATTCTGTTTTCAGTAAGGGTACCGGTTTTGTCAGAACAAATGGCAGTAGCACCACCCATGGTTTCACAAGATTTCAAAACTCTGACAAGATTACCATTTTGAGCCATTCTTGTGGTGGCAAAAGCTAAGGCTAAGGTGACGGCCAATGGCAAGCCTTCAGGCACGGCCACCACCACAATAGTAATGGCGGTGATCAATATATCCATGAATTTCTTACCCTTTTCTGCCGATGGGAGATCATGGAATTTTCCGTTTGGTGCAATACTTACACAAAATCTTATGAATAACACCACGAATAATACCAAAGCAGCCAAGAAACCATATTTGGAAATTCCTCCTGCCAAATTGTCTAATCTAGCTTGTAAAGGTGTTACCTCAGCCTCATGATTTAAACTGAGCATGGTTCTACCGTGAATGGAATTTTCACCCACAGCAGTTACTATACCATGACCTAAACCGCTCAATATTTTGGCCCCGGAAATTAAAAATGGATCCTTGAATTTGATCTCACTCTGTCCTAAATCCTTGTTGACCTCACTGACATGTTGCTTGAAGAATTCAGTTGCTTCTTTGGCAGGTTTCTTCTTTATGGTCTCGCTTTCACCAGTCAAAGCACTTTCGTCACATTCCACTTCTCCACTTATCAAAACACAATCTCCCGGCACAACATCCCCGGTTTGAAGGTTTAATATGTCTCCTACCACCAAATCGTAAATCGAAACTAATTTCTGATTACCATTTCTTATGACAATCAACTCACGGTCTTCCTTCTTAGAATTCAATTTGGCAAATTGTCTCTCTTTTTGGTAATCGTTGGCTGCACCAACAACAACCACAATGATGACAGCCACTAAGATGGCTACCCCTTCCACCCAATCTAATTTTGGCATGGCAGCCCCGTCTACATCGTACATTGTGCCGGTACCAAAAGTCTCGTAAAGCCCCAAAGCCAATGAGATCACCGCAGCCACCGATAATAAAATCAACACCTTATCCTTCATGGCTTCGAAACAGAGCTGGAAGAAGCTCTTTTGAACCTTCACTGGCAATACGTTCTCTCCGTAATGGTGTAATCTCTCTTTATGGTCATCTTTATCTTCATCATTGATACCTTTGTGCAAGTTTGAGTTCAAGCTGGTGGCCAAATCGGTGATGCCCCCGAGCGAAACCAACCATTTCAACGATTTGGGATCATGGAGTTTTGTCAAATCTTCAGGCGTTATGGAATAGCTGCTGGTTAAAGGCGTATCGGAATTTATACTCCTGCTATCATTAGGATAATCAGTGGTGGAATTTTTTCCGTAGGGGCTCAAATGATCGACCTCTGGCGGGTCATTGGAACCATGGGCCGATTTCTCGTTCCCTGTGTGGTTTTCATCCATCTTCGTGGATAATTAATGCAACTGCAGCAGATTGTATTTGAAGCCACGGCGAATTTGATCAGATCCAATTCAAAGACAAACCCTGGTGTAGTTGGGTCAGATGAAAATTGTCGAAATATATCAATTACTGAAGCTATTCGACAGTTGAATATTCAGATTGGTAATTGGAGGAAATGTTCTGATGGTATCAGCTGCAGATGGAAAACTCAGTGTTAAATCGGATTTTGCGATATCTGACAGGGCTATGCTAAAAGTCTCAGGTGTAAAAATATTTAAAAGGATGATGAGAAACTCCAGAGTTTTGGATGACGGAAAATTGGCAGGGGCAGTGGGCTTGTTGTAAATTGGCCTGGGTATTCCTGGGTAATCCCAAAGAATGAAGAGGGATAGTTCTAAGGTCAGCTCTAGATTTTTGCAGTCAATTATTTCAGTCGCAATCGGTGCCATTCACTGGAAGGGAGGCTTTTTTTCTTAGGCAATAATGGCGATGGAATTGCAGGCATGTAGTCCGGAATTTTCGTTTGGTCGGCAGAGATATTTTGTTGCCACAGTATCCAAACGGAAAAAGCTTGGAACTAAAAGCCTCAAGGCGACCGGATTCGTATATCTATTCGGGCTTATGCAAGGCTTAGTTTGTCGGCTTTAGCAGGCGATGATAAACTTTCATCGATGATGAAGTTTGCTGTAGATGCATGCAAGGGCCGGGATTCGCTTGTAAGCTGTAATTTCAGCGGAATCATGGATTATGCCCCCATCTATGTAAATACTTGGTCCTATAATGGGCTATGAGCTGGGCCGGCCATTTGCAGCCGCACACTTGGTTTTGGCCGAAGCTGAGAAATATTCGACATAGCCGTGGTTCCAGGTGACAATGCTATGCGATATTGCAGTGCCATGGCCCAGCACCACTGCTGGGGTACTTCCGAAATTGGGTCGTTCACTCTGAAACAGTTGGGCAATTAATTGCCTAATTGGTCTATTGTTCCACGGATTCTTGGAATTACCATCTGACATCACTACCATCTTTTGAAGATCTCTGATATCCGGTTGCTGCGATCGGGGCTGTACTGCGAACAATATCGTGGCCATAGCCACTCTCTGTTGCCTTCCTTAGCCGTGTTTTGCCATACATGACCCTGGTGTACCGTTTTTGCGATGGGACTCCGCGGGTGTTCAAGGCTCGAGAGTCATGAGCAAAAATGCAAGCCACAAATGCACTATGCCTCCCCTTGATGGTTAATATATAGGTCGGTTTGCAGCTAATCCGGTGTTTAGATTCGCCCTGCTGGCCAAACGGTTAAGGCATCCGCCTCCTATTCACGAAAGCGGAAGACTCCGGGTTCGAGTCCCGGGTAGGGTTGTTTTTTTGGAATTTTTCCAAGTTTAACTACACAAGTGAAGGCCTTTATGTTGAACAACGTAAATTCGGGGTAAGTTCTCAGCTCAGAATGTGGAGGGAGGTGCAGGCTTAGTATAGACTGCCAAAGGCCAAGAAATCAATGAGAGGTGTTTAGACTCATATCAGCCGTGTACAACTTTACTACACCAAGGTCGTGAGGGGATTCCAGCAAACAGTCACCTGTGCTGATATAGGCTCCATTGTTTGTCAACTCAATTTGTAATAAGCTGCAGTAACACTATCGCTTCAAGCCTTAAGAACCTCAGAATCAGTCTATCAAACCAAATACCAAAAAAGTGTTTGGATTGGAAATATTCAACACAATATAAATAGGCTTATACTACAAAACCCCCACTCACGGATTATGATCCCTTTTATGTGATATGAACAACCTTCGACAAAATGTCTTTGATCGGGTTTGTGGCATATGCTCAGATACAAACGAAGTTCAGTACATGGCTGTTGGCGTTCGCACCAACACGATCCTGATAAATATCAACACTTGGTTGGCAGGTTCAGCCATGCAGGAGATGATTATGTAACAGAATGGTATAGGTGTTCTTTTCGCAGCCCCTAGTAATATCAGATAAGCAGGATAGATAGATTTACTCAATTTTATTAACAGCATGAAGCTACGAGGGGGCCAGAAACTTGGCCATAGCAGGCGGTATCTGCCTTCACAGTCGTGACCTCAATATCGTGTGACCAGGAAAAGACAATTTGACGTAATATTTAAGCGAAATTCTATTGTTTATCACTATGATTACGTAATAAATTTCAGTGGTCCTCGATCAGTATAAAACTGGACGTTCCCCGGGCGTAAGTGATAATTTCAACACTACACATCAACATGGACTTTTTAAACAAAGGGAAAGAATTCTTATCATCAGAAAAAGGTAAAGAATTCACCGAAGACGCCAAAGAAGGTTACGCCACTTTCAACAAAACCGAAGGTACCACCTTAGATAAGGCTAAAGCTGCCTACGAAGGTTACCAAAAAGACGAGGAGGAAGACAAAAAGAAGAAAGAGGAAAAGAAGTAGGTCTGGTATAGATAAATGTATGACTGAATAACTTCAACTCTGTGGTCGTAAACGTGCGGGTTGTAGTAGTCATCAGTTGATATGAGATCAGGAACGAATTCAATTGAGTTAAAGTCAACTCCATAAACAAATTGAGCACACCTTCGGTGAGCTGGTGTCGACAATCATGCTTCTTGATATATTCTTTAAGGTTAAGGTCCAGATTCATACATAGGCGTTGATACCTTTTGAGTTAAGATTAGATCGCTAAATAACTAGGCGTCAATTGATTTGACTTGAAGTTGGTGGATCTTATTCCTCCCAGGAGTTTCGATGACCAGTTGTGAATCAAAACAGCTGTACGTATCTCGTGCTATAATAGACCAAGATATGACCTTACTACTGAATGTTCGACTAGTTTCGTCCTATATGCTTGTGAGGTTCAATAAAGCATTATTTAACTGGCATGAACCATTGTGTTAGCTGATACAATGTAATCGATCGTACTACCGTCTATTTAGAATGTTTTCCCGTCATCTAGTTTCTGAAAGAAGTTGTTAGAAGCCAAAATCGAATGAGCTCATGTCAGGTTCTTCAAAAGCAATTTGTGGCGGTAGCTGTTTAACACTGGCGTCGTTCATGGCTGGAACAGTTCTTGACTGAGGTGGTGTGAATTTCCAGTTATAAAGTAATAGCAATGCTAAGTAGTCACAGCCCAATTTCTCATAAATCTTGCAAATCTTTAAAAGAAAGCTCGACTCGTCAACTAGATCGGATTTCGAGGGCACCTCCAACGATTTGTAAAGCAAAATTAACGCAGGATCATCATTCAAGAACTTATTTGACGAAATCTTGAGGTTCAAGTTGTTGGAGGTTTTCAAAATCTTGCTTTTTGAGATCACCAAAGGCGATCTTATCAAGGAGTCAACCGACAAGGAAGTTTCCCCAATTTCCCAATATATCCAACTATTGACCCACTTGTTCCCGTTTTCAATGGTCTTATCGATCAAAAATCTTTCAATCAATGCCTTATTGTTCGGCTTTTCGTGTCTTCTTGCAATTTGGAATAGCTTTGAGACTGTTAATGATAACTCAAAATCATTCAATTTGGTATCGAGAATATTTAAACAATCATCTAGCTTATTCGCTAGGAGGAAGAAATATGATGCATCAACATATCTGTGTTTACCCAAAAGAGCGAATGCATTTTTCATGGCAGCCACTTGCCAACGGTGTTCACTGAAATCGTTGGATAAGAATTTGATCATTTTATCTTTTTCTTTGTGACTAACAGTTCTCCATAAGCCGAGTAGGATTTGCTTCTTATTCAAGGTGACAAAAAACAATGAGATTAATCCCTGTGGGTCTCTTGACAGGCTGAATTCATTTCTAGCAAAATTTTCAATTAATTCCAACAATCTTCCTTCGTCTATCCAATACATCAACTTCAAGCTTTTAATAAGATCCCAAGTTAAAATAGGGTAGCTTTCCTGTATGATATTGAAAAGAGCGTCTTTGTTCCTACTATGCAAGGCAAAGTTAACATCTCTCATGTTCATACTTGGTTGCTTACTCAATTCAAACAATTTGAACCCAATGAGGAATCTAATACCATTCTCATCCATTGAGTTATGGTATTTATTGATCAATACTATGATGCTGATTATGGAAGTCAAGGTAATTTGTTGATGTCTTGTAATGAATGGAAGAGAAATCTTAGTCAAATTGTTTATCAACAATTTTACTAAATGGTCATTGAAAGTTTCGAAAACGTCACCGTTTTCAATGTCATCGATTTTCTCGTCATGAACAGAAGTGAGCACCTCATGGATAAATCTAATTCCCAAGTTCCACTTAATGGGTGTGTCATTCCTCAAATTTTGGAATAGTTTGATGAGTATCTTCTTTACCAAGTAAAATTCATTCATATAAAGAAGCTGTATCAAGAATTGAGGATGGTATAAAGGTAAAGGACCATTGATTATCCTCACTATATCACTTATATCGAATGTGCTGCCTTCCACCCCTTTAAGTAATTGATTTATGTGAGAATTTAGAAAACTATCGCTGGAACTTCCGAGTTCGAACCAACGGTCATCAACAAAGAACTGGTTTCCACAACCTATGACTAGGTATCCGTTATTTATCCAAATGCTATCACCAATTTCATGGGTAGTAAAATCGCTTATATCGATTTTCTTCAAAACAGCATAACTTGGAATTTTGTTAGTATAATCATAACGGAGCTCAGTATATAGAAGAACATGACGATCAAACCCAATCGACAAGAGCAAATTATCACCTTGATCTAACGATTCAATCAAACACCAATCGATGTCTCTAACTGGGTTTTCGAAAGTTTCTTCGAATTCCAAAATCTCTGACTTTAAGTCCCAGATGTAAAGCTTTTTATCAGACTGGTCAATTATGGCTAATTTATTGATCTTAGACGACCCCACTAATTTAGAGCAGTTGGGAATATTAGTGTTCAATGAAAAGGTCTCAATCCACTCAACTGAGTCGTTATTTATCTTGATCTTGAATATTTGCAAGTTTCCAAACTTGTCAATGACTGACACCAAGCTCTTATCCGGTTGGTTAACCAAAGTCTCGATCTTTGTAACCATTTGTAGATCCGGAATATCGGGCAAGGAATTTATGGCGAATTTTTTCATTTCAATTTTCAATTTGTACTTGAAGATTGTTAACTTCCAACCCTTTATATCGTTCAAGTCGAAAATGACTATTAGTAGGTATTGTTTTAGGTTTTCATTCAGTTGAATTTCGACTAATTGAAAAACTAGAGGCTTTTTACCTTGATAACCTCTTAAACTTTCATACCGGAGAAGGTCAGCTGGTTCGTCTTCTTTAGCACCATTACAGCTCCACAATGACAAACATCCTAACTGGTCAAATGTGAGTACTAAATGATGTCTTTTAGACGATTCAATTATGTCATTGATGATGGCTGCATCTATTATTTGGTTGATTTGACGTGGTCCATTAACAAGCCAGGATTGGCCACCATTCTCGCCAATGGTTTCCACAACTGGACCATTGAATTCATCACCGCCGCCTTTGATCAAACGCAAGTCGATTTGGAATTTTTTGGTGATGATTGTTTTAGGATCGGGCTTGGTGAGTACCAAAGGTTGCCAAATATAATTATGCTGAGGGAAGTTCAGCACTGATAGAAGAATGTTTTCCTTATTATAGAAGGGGTTCGATTTGATTAACTTCCTTATAGATTTTTCATGGCCTTGAAATTTATTCACCAACTTTATGTTGAAAGTTGATAAATTAAGCGAATTCAACTTGATAGTTGACTTCAAACGATTGTGAACAAGGAACGACAAGTGGTGGTCGCTGAACATGGAAATTTTAGGGATGACCACTGGATTACAGTTGAGTTCAAAATTTACGGGATCATCGTCCACGTTATAGGGATTTGGCTTAATCTTCAGATAATTATCGGTGTTGAGCTTGAATAAATCACCAATGGGCTCGAATGTCACTGATTTATGCGGTATTTCGGAGATATTGTGGATCTTAAACTGCTTGATAGTAGCGTCGTTGGTAATTGCTAGGAGCAAATCATAATCCGCTTCAACACCAAACTTCTTGATGTAGTAACTGTCCACAACTATCACATTGACGACTTCTGGTAATTCTATTTGACCCCAACAACGGATGTGGTCATGTCCACTGAATTCAAATGTGGTCCACACACTGAATACTTTTTTGTAGGAGAAGGTATATAAGGTATCTGACTCTTGGTGGTCACTGTCGATATAATGACTAATATTTTTGATTTTGGCCATTGATTCATCGGTGATTTTCACTGGAGAAGTGTTATATTCTCTGTATCTCCATTTGAAGTCGAGGATAAAGTCACCCATGGCCGACGGGAGAAAATTTAACTCGAACAATGTGTTGTCATCCCCATAGTTGATCCTGTTCCATAGTTTAAGTATACCATCGTAGGCACCAGTTTTGGCAACAATACGATTGGAGTTAAACGTGATTTTGACATTGGTCACCGGTAACGGCTGCGGCTGGTACCACCGTTCGTGAAATTTCCAATCACCATATTCTTCGAAGATCTTGTACAAAATAATGGAATCGTCTGTGCCCACCACTACTTCATTCTCAATTGGTGCCCATTGGAGGCAATTTATCATGGCATTGGCATCGTCGATTACCAAAGCTTCTAGCCATTGAGGCTTCGACATGTACTCGTTCATAGGCTTGTATATTATGATGGTAGTATCAACACTGATACTTATGAAACCATTAATATAATTGAAATCGATAGCTGCCGGATCTTTATCAAGATAAATGGTTTGAAGGTGTTCAGAAACACGGTGATCCTTCAATGTCTGACATGATATTATAAGATTGTTACCTGAGCCATACACAACTATGTAATGGTTTTTCCATCTCCCATGCAGAACAGACAATTCACTTTGATTCACTTCCCCAGGAATGAAATTGAGTGTCATGTTGAGTTCGCACTTCGGCTGCGCATAAGAATGCCAAAGCGATCAAAGTGATCACCCTAACTCACGGGGTGATGGGGTCGATAACATGGCCTAGTTTCCGGCAGCACAACCATTGATCCGAAATCTACTGGTGCTAAATATCGTGACCTCAGAAAATTCATATCCATAGAGCCACAATTCATTCGAAACAGGATTTGCAGCCACTGACCCATATATTACCTCATAAAATACATAAAATACATCTAACTCATAAAAAAACCATATAGAGCCAATTAGCTGGCAAAAGTGGGAAAGGTGTTTAATAATTCATGTTTAAGTCCCAATTTGTATTTGACTAAGATATCGTCGGTGGAATCACCACTGATCCGATCAAACTTATCAATCAACAATTTAACATTATTCAAAGAATTCAAATCATTGGCTCCTGATAATCCTAAGAGACTCAAATTGTTGTTGTCCTGCATGAATTTCAAATAGTTTAAAAGGAAAATTCCCCCAAAATAGAAGCAAAAAAGCAACTGGTCCGATAAGTAAGCAAAGTAAGAATCATTATTGATCAAGGTAATGAAATTGGTTAGAACGTTTGAGAATTCAAATAGTTTTTTTAAGCTTACCTCGTCGCAATGGCTCAAAATGAACTTGATATTGTTGTTATTAAACAAATCGTTGTTGTTCAAGTCGTCGACATTATTGAGGATCAAGTATTTCTGAAAGTTATAACTATAGTAGATTAACAAGTAACAGAAATTGTAGCATAACTCCACGAATTGTAGTGCTGGCTGCTGGAAAAGGTATTCCCATTGATCATACCATAATTTAACTTCGTGTAAAGTGTTGCGGAAATTGTCATTCAACCCTTTGAGGTTGTTCTTTAAATTCAAATTCGTTTGGATATAATTATAAGTCACAAGCAAAATGCTTATTTCACTGACCATTCTGCCATCAAAGTTGGTGGAGGAGGGCAATCCCAAAGTGATGTTACAGTAATTTAACCTAATTTCGTCAACTAAGCACATTCTTCCGCTGAAAATACTGCTCATAATATGGACTAAGATCAAGTGGTTGTAGATTCTCATAAGTGTTAAGGTCTGATATTCATTCAGGTCTAGTTCCTCATCGTACAATATTGTGAAAGGGGAGTTATCCAATCCACTTGGCGATGTCAAGGTTGAGTTTTTGGGTAACAAATTACCCAAGGAGATCTTGGATATGAAAATCGTCAACGCCATTCCAGATAAATGCCATGGATCAAAATTGATTTGGTTCAAATTGATGTTTAAATCTTTCAAGCTATTATTACTCAACTTTAATTCGTAATGATTGGAATATATTATGGATGTTAGGGATAATGAGTAGATTGAAATAATGACTAAGCTTTGTAGGAACTCAATGTGGCCACTTACGTTACTGAAGCAATTTACCTTGACGATGGAGGCGTTTAATTCATTGATTAATTGTTTGGCGATTAGGTTAAAAGTTGTTCTCTTTCTAGTGAGATTGTTGATGTCACCGGGATTGAGATTGTTGAACAGATAACGTAATGACATTGCACAACAAGTGGTTAACAATAGAGGGGATTTTTTGATCAATCGTTCCACCAATATCTCTGTGGGCAAGTTCGAGGGAAACGAGATCCAACGACCATAATTTCTCCTGAAATCGTTCATTAGATTAATCGCCTCGTTCAAATTTAAGATTTTTAAACTTAATATGTTGGGCGACGCCGCTTCACTTTCTACAGTGGATAAATGTAGCAAATTTTCTATGGATTTTGGCAAAAAGTTCTCTGGGATCATGTTGTGAATGACTTTGAAAGGTGCAATGGATAAACTGTTATTTGGAGATTTGAAGTTGGTCTGGTTCTCAATATCAATGGGGTTCATGAGTCTCTCCTCCGTAGGAGAATCCTTCATTGTGTTAGCTGCTTCCAAAAGGAGCCTGGCATCGTTATTGGTGATTTTATTGACATTGAAGTTATTTAGCCCCAACATTGGATTATTAGCACCCAAACCAACCGTGGTCAAGGGAAAATGTGTATCTGCGACCGAAGAAACCCCAGATGTGGTATCAGCAGACTTTAATATAGATAATACCTCAACAACACCTTTATAGATCAAATCCAATTTGTCTGTGCTGCTAGCGTCAAGACTGGAGGACCCTATGCTGTCACCAGTACCAAAGGAACAGGGTTTGTTCATGAATGAGCATCGGAGACACGATGGAGAATCTTCATTGACTTTGAAACATCTTGTTTTCTGTTTCCTACACAACTCACAGGCCTTTAGCGTTCGTGTGGCTTGGGCATTTTTCCGATTGTCGTTTGGCCTCGATTTCTTCTTATTCGGGTCTTCCATAGTCTATATAGCCCTTGAATAGTCCAATTGGTGCCGCAAAGGTTTCAACTTATTTCTGACAATATATTCCAAATACGATGTACCTCAGATTTGGTTTGATTTAAGTAGTCGCGCGAAATGTCCGGGGAGCTCCGCGGGAAAATTAGTTCGAGCGTGAAACCGGTCCTCCGATAATGAGACACCATGACCCTAAATCTACGGAACAAAAAGCAATAGGGGGTAAAATTAAAGCCCGAATTGGCAAAATTCAGTAGATCGAAGGGCAATCCAGACCTCTACCTGAGGGAGTTAATTGCTGCTCTGGTAGAATATTTGGTAGAAAATTTGACAGGGTTGTGAACTGGTCCGCTATTGAACCGGCAACGATGGACACAGCCAAACAATAGTGGGAAACGGCCTATTGTTTGTGGATACTTTTTCGGGTGTCGAAAAGCCTCGCGAAATGGTGCTGTAGGGTCTAAAATACCTTTTTCGTAATTAACTCCGAGCAAATTTCATCTCTTTGGATACACTTGTACACCACCCCTCTTTGATTTCTTGGTTAGATCACTTTGTAAACTCGATCACCTTCGATTTCAACGGTGATGTTATTGAATTTGATATCGCTATCATCAATCACCCCGTCAAACCTGACTTTCCCGATATGGTCTAAATCGTATATACCGAATTCCCCAGTGAAAAGATACTCTATATCGTGGGTGAAGGTGATTTTAGGCTGATTAAGAAGAAACCTGAAACTGTTGCGGTTTAGCACTTTGATGGACCAGTTGTAGTCGATATCTATCCTTTTCCCGGGCCCCTTGTCTTCCAGTTTTACATGGGGATCACTCTTATCGAGAACTTTCAGTATTTCGCTGGCCACTGAATCATTTTGGCGCAAGAGGGCACCAGATTCCTTCGAAGAAACTCCAGAATCCAGTTCTTTGGCTGTTAAGTCCACCGCCAATCCGCTGATGGTGGGATTGTTCAATATGAACTTGAAGTCGATGTTATTCTCGATTATCTTAAAGTCCTTTAAGTTTAGCAACTTGAAGTTGACAATGCAATTCGAAACTTTGAAACTGATTCTTCTTTTCAAATTGTCCAAGTCTATCTGATTGTCCAAGTACCGTAGGTTTTCGATATTGTATCTTGTTTTGAGTAGATCGAAGTAATTGAAGCTGATGAAAAAAGGTAGGAAGATGGTTTTTTGGTGGTTGGGAGATTTGTAAAATTGAAGCACATGGTAGGTCAAATAGAAGGACATGGAGCAGCTGGAAGATAGGGCTATCAAGCCCGCAATGGTTTTTAGGGGCAATGATTTGGTTTTGAGTTGGTTCATGGGGGTTCTCACTTTTCAGGGTGTGAACCACGCCATTCTGGTACGTGGTCCATAGGCTCGATATGCGGTAGCCGCATACCGCCAGTGCTCGCTTTTTGGGCCGATGTTTCACTCGCGCCAGGTGGCACCAGCTCGAGCCTCGCCGTGTTACCATTTCCGTTTAGCCTCATCTCGCTATTGGCTTCTCCATTGGATTAGCCATGTCTTATGTGTCTGAAACGTTTATGACAAAACGTTGGATCCTAGCTTGATTCTATGGGATATATAAACTTGCAATAGAGGCATGGCCAGACAGTAAATCCAAATCTCGTAAATGCTCTACATTTCAGATATCTTATCCCGAATCACTTATCAGTTATCAGTAAAGTGTGGCGACACATGTCGGCTTCAGAGAGGATATCTCGGATAAACCCGGCGAAGCGACTCATTCTACCTGAGGACGTACTAAAAAAATTCTGGGTCACCATTCACCCACTTACCAGCCTTTTTCGCCCATCAACCTTCCGTCATACCTATATTCTTCCACCCTCCTTCACCGCGACATCAGAACACGATGTCGTGTCCTTAGAATTCATCCGCACCCGCACGACCATCGATGGATTTCTCAAAAAAATTTCAAAAAAATTTTTCAATTAATCTGATAAGGGATAAGATATCAGATAAGTCGTTTACTTGAATAACCACCATCTACTTGATAGGCAACATCCACTATATTCTATATATAGAAACTATCATTCGAAAGTCACAAGCTTGTCTTAATCGCTACAATTTGCTTTGATTTTACCCGGAGTTATCGTTATCAATTCTACCCAACTGATAAAGAATCTCACCCATTTTTTCATTTTTATTCATAACAAACCCGATTTATCAATAATCAGAGAACCGTTCGCAGCATGAGTGACATCCAACGCTTACCGGGCCCCACAGTGGTCGACCACCAGGACGAAGCCGCGTCCAGAAATGGTCCTTTGTTGCCGAAAATCCAAATGAACGGTGTTATGAATTCAGGAGTGATGAATCTTTCGCAGCAGTCGGGCCCGCATCCCAGCCAACAACCACAGGAGCAATCCCAGAACCAACTACAACCACCACAACACAATGCTGGCCAGCCTCAAGGTCTTGGGCAATCTATGTCCCCCAGCCAATCACCTCCCTCCGGGCAAACACCCCCAGGAGACCATATAAACCAAAGAAACAGGTATCCGGGACAGAATCCTCCCATGCATATGGTGTCACAATCAGGGTTCAGCCACCCTAATGCCAAGACTACCACCCAAGTGAATAATGGTACCACTACCACCAAGACAAATATCGGCAGTCCCGTATGTCATAACTGTAAAACCCAAACCACTCCCCTCTGGAGACGTGACGAAACCGGCCAGGTGTTATGTAATGCTTGTGGGTTGTTTTTGAAGTTACACGGCAGACCTAGACCTATTTCCTTGAAAACCGACACCATAAAGTCCAGAAACAGAATTAAGCAGCTGAACAACAATTCTCAAAAATCTTCGGCTCCAAACACACCAAAGTTGGAAAGCAAGGATTCTTCCTTGTCCTCCTCCAACAGCAACGGCAACAATAACAGCAACAGCAACAGCAACAGTAACAGCAACAGCAGCAACAACAACAACAAAAAGTCACCGAAATTGAAAAAAGTCAATTATAATCATACTTTGCAAAATGTGAACCACCCTGTTCAGCCCTTACATTATCCATCATCGACCCCAACTCAGTTTGCTCCCGGATTGCAAAGGATAACTAGTCCTTTATTATTATCCAACACTTCGTCCATATCAAACACCAGAAGCTCCAATATCATGCAAGCTGCCGGGGCTTTGGAAAATATGTCGGGATCCAGCGATTTAGGTCCCAGTGCCACCTTCAAGAAATTTCAGTCCAACAGCCCCACCTCATTAATCAGCCACCCCACACCTGCCACAACACCTTCGGCCAATCCTTCGTCCAGTATTTCCAAAAGTCTTGGTGGCAATGGGGTGAAAAGAGAGGGATCTCCAGTGTTTTCCACTCCTTCATCTGCCCTCAACTACCCCAGACCAATCAGCTCCCCCAGCTTTGGACCGCAATATCATTTGTCGAACAATAATAGCAACTCCGAACCTTTGCCACCCATCCAACAAATCGCAAGCGTGAAGCCTAACTTGCCACATATTTCAAACTTGACGGATTTGAATGGATTACCACCTCCCCGGAATCAACAATCGCAACCACAAGGCCAACAAGGACAGACTAAAGGCCAATCGCAACATAACACCTCACCAATTTCCAATAGTACCTCCTCAAACGGCAACGGTAATCACGGTGGGAACGGAGACGAGGTCACGTTGTTAAAAACCAGAATTAGCGAGTTGGAATTGGTCAATGATTTGTACAGAACCAGAATCATGGAATTAGAGGCCATGGAACAAGCAGCACGATTAAGAGAAACATCGATAAGAAAAAGATTGGATGAAGTCATGGATTTAGAAAATAGTAAACGTCAAAGATTAGAGTAGTGTATAATAGAATAAAACAGAACATCAACGATCGCTTCTCCAGCCCAATTAACAGCACACTAGGCAGACTCGGTATTTGCATAATTTTTACATATCGCATGCGGATCAACTCGTCTGAAAGGATCAGGTACGGACATCAGGTTCATCTCTGCCAATGAAATCATTGAATTTCAACAATTTCACCACAAATTTGATATCACTTGCTAAGAACTTGTCGACAGGTTCGAATAAGGTATCTTTCGAGTACTTTTCTAAATACAATCTGATGGTTGCACCGGATGAGCCGGTTCCCGATAATCTCAAGACGATTCTCAAGCCATTGGTGAACTTGATAAACAATCCTTGATTGGACGACACACTACCGTCCAAATCGGTATAAGAAAAGTTACCACTCTCTTTGATTTGGTATTCTGAGCTGCCCAAGGTCTTAGAATCAACGATTTCAGTCAATAAACCGATAATTTTGTTAGCACCATCAGAATCAACGTTTTCAAAATCGTATCTGGTGAAGTATGTTCTTCCATACTTCTTCCAGAATTTGTCTTGGACAGATTTGATCGAGGTTTCCTCGTCAGGGAATTGTTTGTTGAAGGAGGCTAAGACATTTAACCATGCAACGATGGCCCACAAACCATCCTTTTCTCTGATGTGGTTGGAACCAGTACCAAAACTCTCTTCTCCACAGATACTTAACTTCTTAGAATCAAACAAGGAACAGAAAAACTTCCAACCGGTAGGAACTTCGTAAACATTCAAACCTTTATGTTTGGCCACCAAATCAATTGCACCAGAAGTAGGCATCGATCTAGCAAGCCCGTACACCCCTTGTTTTTTAAAGTAAGGGATGGAGTCGCTATATTCGGCGATAATAGCCACCGAATCACCTGGAGAAACAAAGGCGTTTGCCCCGTAAATCATATTACGATCACCATCACCATCGGAGGCGGCACCAAACTTGATACCTTGTTTATCGACCTTATCAACCAATGTTTTGGCATAGGTCAAGTTTGGATCCGGGTGTAACCCTCCGAAATCCTCCAATGGTGTGTAGTTCTGAATTGAAGATAACGGCAATCCCAATTCGTTGATGAAAATCTCGTATCCGTAAGGACCAGTCACCCCATTCAAGGCATCAAACAAAACAGTAAAGTCGGGGTTGGCAGCAATGAAGGACTTGATCAAGTCGAAATCAAAAATTCCCCTCAACATTTCCACGTAATCATTAGTAGAATCAATAATCTCGATTTCCAAGTCACCGTGGCTAACAACTCCAATTTTACTCAAATCAATGACGGGCAAGTCATTATTGATATGAAACTCAGATATTTTGAGACTGTTTTCGAAGATCTTGTTGGTGACCGATTCTGGAGCCGGACCCCCGTTTTCTAAGTTGTATTTGATCCCCAAATCGTTGTTTGGACCACCGGGATTATGCGAGGCAGTCAAGATGATACCACCAGTAGCTTTTCTGATTCTGATGACATGAGAAGTGGCAGGAGTCGACAAGATCCCATTCTGGCCAATAATCAATTTTTTCACGCCATTGGCGCTGGAAATTTTGCTGATCAATTGAATAATATGATCATTGTAATATCTTCCGTCTCCCCCAATAACCAAGGTGGAGTCCTTTGATCCTTGGGGAATTGAGTCGAGGATCGATTGAATGAAGTTCTCAGAGTAATTGGGCTGTTGGAAAACAGTGACTCTCTTTCTTAAGCCTGAGGTACCAGGCTTTTGGTCGGTGTAAGGTTTAGTTGAGACCATGATATTGAGGAACTTCTGGATATTTTGCGCATCACCTCACTAATCATCACCACACATTCGCCCCCGTACACCAAATGATTTATGGGTTGCTGAAAGTTCCCCTCTGTGGCCAGCAATGATGTTGGTCGGTTGAGGGGTTTGGTAGTCAGGGGGATTTCCGTATTTGAACTTTTAGGCTGTTCGAAGTGGTGGGACAGCCAAAAAGTCCAATGGGGTAACCTTAAATGGAGTGTGGAGAAAGCGGAGAATACGAGAAATTACAGAGGGGCGAATTGAACCGATCCGAGAAGCAAGAGGAAAAGAAAACTCACATCTATTACTTGTTCCGGTTTTCATTATTTTGATTCTCTGATCACCTTATTCATGGCATCAGCTAAATAATCAACATTACCGTCATTGACCCCGGAAATGGAGAATCTTCCATCTTCAGTGGCGTAAACTGAATATTCGTTTCTCAATTTGACAACTTGGTCTTTGGATAACCCGGTGTAGATGAACATACCTCTTTGTTGGTTCAAATGCTCCCAGTTGTAGATTGAACCATCTAATTTGTTGAATAATTTGGTTCTAACGGTGTTTAGTCTACCAACGACATCATTCAATTCACCTAACCATTGAGACAATAAGTCTTGGTTGCTGAAGATGGTTTCGACGATTTTAGAACCGTGAATTGGTGGCGATGAGTACATTGGTCTGATCAACTTCTTTAATTGGGATTCGATTGATTTTGATTGGTTGGCATCTTCAGTGACGATGGAAATCGAACCAGTTCTTTCACCATATAAACCCATGTTCTTGGCGAACGATTGGCACAAGGAATAGGATTTAACCTTTCCGTCAGCTACCAATTTGTTTAATTTTCTGATAACCTCGATATCTTTGTATGGGTCACCAGACGAGAAACCCTGATAGGCCATATCAACCATTGGGTACAAGTTCTTTTCGACAATAACATCCAACACCTGATCCCACTGCTCGTTGGTCAAATCCATACCAGTTGGATTGTGGCAACAAGCGTGTAACAAGATAACAGTCTCATCGTCGACGGCCTTAATTGAGGTCAATAAGTTATCGAAATCCAATCCGTTGATTTCAGTGTTGTAGTAATCGTAGAAGCTTGGCTGTAACCCAGCATCCTGTAAAACTGCAATATGATTAGCCCAGGTTGGTTTTGGGACAATAATCTTTTTTGAGGAATAAAATCTATTGATGAATTCAGCAATCACTCGGAGGGAACCCGTACCACTGATGGTTTGAGAAGTGACAATTCTGCCGTCATTGATCAATTTTTCACCGTTGGCATCTTTGCCGGAATTATTGAAGATGAAGTTTCTGACCAACGATTGGAACTTCTTGGATCCTATGATAGGGGTATATTCCTTTTCGGTTTCGGCGTCCAACAACAAGATCTCGGCTTTTTTGACACTGGGGAAAATAATTGGCTTTCCGAAGTTATCTCTGTAAGCTCCAACCCCCAAATTGATTTTTTTAGTATTATCATCGTGGACAAAAGCTTCAGTGATCCCCAAAATCTTATCAGGGGGGGCCAATGGGATATCGTTCCATTTGGCTAATCTGGTACTAATGGAAAATTGTCTAACGGTTTTTGTGGTTCTCAACATTTTGGGGTTTTTCAGATTATGGATTAATTTTCCTATTTATATTTTGACTCCACCGTCAACGGAAATTCCCACTTTCAGATGATTCTCAGGAAAATACTTGACTCACTTTTTTCCTAATTTTCCAGATGTGGGGCTGCCACTACTGGGCGGCGTTCAGCTACAGCGTTGGTCAGATGTTTGGCTTTTGATCAGCTGTTTAGTGGACATGAACGATACCTATCAAATTGTTGTGTCATCGGTGGGACGATCTCTTCTCCGCTCACCCGAGGCGTTAACCCCATTGGACCGTCCTGCAACGCGGTGCGACTCGATGCGATCCTAAAAGTTCCTGTGAGGGGTATTACCCCAATTATCGGTGATATATCGGGAATTGACTCTGATGGATTCTCCGATCAGAGATTGATCAATGGAGTGATAGAGGGTCTTCCATGGGCACACTGGAACGGCAATCTACATTTCCCCAACTGATGGAGCATGTAATTCATTCTTTCATATGATAGCTTATCACCAAACATTATTGACAGCCGACAGGCCTTGGAGTTGATGAGATCCACGATTATTGACGGTAAGTTACGGATGTCTTGAAACCAGTTACCCGAAAGTTTGGATTTCTGGTTGTTTCTCACGTCGTGGACATACTGTGTCAATGCGAACACCACCTTTGGGGGCTCGATGGAAGTTAGAATTTGGGGCATTTTGACGATATACCCATCTTCGATCTCTATGAACTGATGAAGGTGGTCGTGGTGGTCTAGACAGGGGATCTTGATGGAAACAGACACCAATTGCATATCGTGGAAAAAGGACTCGAATAGGGCCTCCACTCTGATTCGTTCATCCATTGCATGCTGGTCGATGAGTAGAAGCTGACTGCCCAGCTTGACCAAGATAAACTTGTTATCTATTTGGTTTATCACCCGTAGTTTGTGTAACTGAGACCGATGTATATGAGTTTTGATGATCGCGGGGTGTCTTATTTGCGGCTGAGATGTTTGTGGCTGCAAAGAGGATGATTGGGGTTTTAAGGGCGACCTCAAGTGTCCACGAGAGACCAGTTTCGGCGACACCGCCTCACTGGACACCACCTTGGTCAAGAGTGCCACCAAGTGCCCCTCATGTTTGGACAACCATATTTTTTTGCGTGGGTCCTGGAATAGCTCGCTGACGATGACCGGTCCTTCGAAATACACCATGCAGATGTTTTTGAACGGTAGTTTTAGGTCGATGGGTCGGTTGTTGTAAAGAACGAACTGATATCCCCGTTTCATGTCGTGGCTAATGTATGCCTTCATCCTATACGGTCTGGCCGTGGTCTGTACTACCTTGAATTTACTGTGGAACCCGAAGATGCTGTTTATCATGTTCGATTGCGGAGTCAAACATATTCTCAACTCCTCGTTCACAAAGAGTTTCAAATTTCGAGGTGGTAACATCACCATCTGTTTGCGGATGTCGAACGTCGTTTGTCGTTGTCGTAGTTGTCGTACGGGGAAATTGTAGAATATGTTTCGTGCAATCACAATTGTGCCTTTGGTTAGTGGCTGCAAGTGGTAAAAGTTGTTGTTGCAAGGGTTGATTAGCTCATCTTCAAAATTGAAAGGCACTGCGCTACCGCCATATCGCATGGCGTAACTCTGGTCACATTCTCTAGTCTTCAGGATCATCAGTAACCTACTTACTTGGGCAATGCTGTGGAGCAGTTGGCCTCTGAATCCATAGGTTTTGCACCGACCAATTTCCTCCAACGAGTGCGTCTTACTGGTAGTGTAGGCTCCGAGGGATTCCATTTGGCCGGGGGTCATACCGACGCCGTTATCGATCACCATCACCGTGTTCTGGCCCAAATGCACTTTCACCACGATGCTGTCGCTATGGGCATCTAAGGCGTTCTCCACCAACTCCATGATCGCTGTTTCGATACTGTCGATGTTATATGCATTGATTCTGGCCTGCACTTGCTGTTCAAGTCTCTTCATAGCCCATCACTCCGTTAATCTGTTAACCTGATGCGTTCGCAAAAGTTACCCGGACCCCACACAATATAAATAACTCATCGAGAGAAAAAAAACCTCAACGCAAATTCAACAGCCATAGGAAGTTTCTTAATTTATGAGTTTGACCTTGGTCAAGATCAATGATAGTTAAGATCTTATATAATTTAATGGCATGTGAGAAAAATTGGTCGATCTTGGGTGCAATGTTTCTTAGGAACTTCCTTCGTGAAATCCGTATGAGAGGGATTGCAAGGATTGACTGGACAACGCTTTCTTATTTTGTAGGCATTTACTGGAGGGGTTTAGTGTCTCTGATGTATCTCTGTATGTCTATGACCGATATGAGTGTTTTGCAACGCACACACGGGCAATGACCTCGTCGTATAGACAGTTTAAACGATGCGATGAGATGAGAATAAGAGTTATGTCGGATTTGAGATGCACAGGAGCTGACCGAATCGGGAACCTGCTGAAGGTGAGCGTACGGTTCTTGGCGACTTGGCGAAACAGGCTATTTCGTTCAATATGCAGCTTTGGGATGGCCAGAGAATAATTTCAGCTCAAAAGGCCACCGATTGCCCCTGTACGGTGGCCATAGCCACCGGACGAGCGCCGGTACATCTCAATACTGCAAACCACCACCGCATTTGACCATATAGGTAATTCCGACCTTTAATTCCGTGAAATCACCCTTCCGTGTCCTGTGAAATAGAGATTTATCTTGACATTCAACATCCGACATCCACCCCAACGTCACAGCTCTCTATTGGTCTTTGATAGGATCAGCCTATCAACGCACCACCCCTCCATATACTCTATTCTATTTATAGCGCATTCCTGTTTTGTGTTTGCCTTCCGGCTTGTCAGGGTTTGAAAAGTTCCGCATCCTGTGTTTTCGCAATCTCACTAATCCGGTAAACAATTTTGATATGCGATGTTAAGAGACCTATTCATCAAAGAATTTATATCTGACACCCAATGTCGGGATATAAACCTGGTTGAAGACCAGTGTGACTACATAGGTCAATGCTTCGAGAAAATCGGGGTTTTAAACTACCTCAAGATCTACTACTGCCACAAACTTCCGTCTGCAACAGTGGTACTAATTACAGCGTCTTTAGTCATAAACTTCATATCAATAGGACGGGTAGCCTCCGACTACCTTTCACCGAGCTTGCATTACATCTCCAAGTTTTTGAAGATGCTGGATAATCTTTCGGGGTTGACGTTGCTTGCATTGGGCAACTGTTCGCCAGATATACTCACGGGCTACAAAGCGATGTCAATTGGGGAGTCTAACTTGGCCTTGAGCGAATTAATAGGGTCCTGCTTCCTAGTGACAACTGTGGTTGTTGGAATCATCAGCATCATCCATCCATTTAAAGTTCCTGCTAAAATTTTCCTCAGAGATGGGGGCTTTCTTTTAATAATATTGATCACCATATTCATCCTCCTTTGCAATGGATATTTGAGCATTGCTTCATCGATATTCCTAATTGCTTGTTATGTGATCTACGTCGTTAACATAGTGATCCACCATAGCGTGTTGAGACTGAAAGTGGTCCGAAAACTACGAGAAGATCGAATAAGGAGTCACTATTCCAATGGTATCCGCGATAGCACCGTAACGGAGGATATGAATATCGATATGGCCAATCTTCCAGCTATTGACGAGATTAACTTGAATAGCATCAACGAATACGATGAAGAGTTCCAGAGAGAATTGGTTAATGAATATGACGAGTTCAGAAGAATAAACATTGACGATATCAATATCAACAGCAGTTCATACGGAATAAAACAATTGATCAAGGAATTGACCAATCATGGCAACAGTACAATTCAATTGACCCACGAAAGACCTTTATTCGTGAACACTCCCATAGAATTAGAGTACGGTCCCGAAGAAGGGGTCGCCGTTCCACATAACTTGCATAAAAAAGACTTTCTATACATTAATCGTTGGGCCAAGTTGCTTGAACTTGACACTTTTGGCGACCGAGCTTGGTATGAAAAGCTTTCGTTCGTCATAACTTATCCTGTTTTGATTGCTATCAAATTAACCACTCCCGTTGATGAGAGCTTCGAGTTACCACAGCTAATCATGAGCTTTGCATACCTTAATTGTTCTGTTTCCAGAAGCACTCTCGTTTTCACCATTCCCATGTCTATAGTCCTGATTGCTGCCATTTACAAGTTTCCTCACAGAATGGGCTATTCCGTATTGGGTTTTATCGTCTCCATAGCATGGATATCTTTTTTCGCTAACGAAATCATAAATGGCATAACGTCCATTTCAATAATCTACCAGTTAAGTGAAGAGATCTTGGGTTTCACGGTCTTTGCCATAGGTAATTCCGTCGGTGATATCATAGCCAATTTCACCATAGCTAAAATGGGAATGCCCATCATGGCCTTCGCCGCTTGCTGCGGCTCACCCATACTTTCCTTGACTTCTTTGGGATTGAATACTTTGATCATCCTTTGTCAAAACGAAAACTATTCCAAAGACTACATCAATGATTTCGGATACTTGATCAACCTGAAACCTCTGTTGATAGTGCTATTACTCGGAGGATTGATTAATTTGATAGTTCTAATGATGCTAGTGTACATGAATAGTTGGTTCTTGGATAAGCGTATTGGGTACGTGTTATTATTCAACTGGTGTTTAGTCACAATGATCTGTGTGCTATTAGAGTTACGAACTTAGATGAAAAGACATATAATATAAGAGATTTGGCCACTGCCACGTTTTTAGTGATAGTAAACAGATAACGATTTATGAAAACATTTATTTACCTACACCCTTTTCATTATATTCATCACGAACTGAACTTTAATCGACCTCTTCAACAGTTGGTCCTTCTGCACCCCCTGCAGCACCTGGAGCACCTCCGCCTGGAGCGCCACCTGGGAACCCAGCACCTCCTGGCATTCCGCCTGGAGCACCACCTGCTGCTCCATAGACACTGGACATGATAGGGTTGGCAATAGCTTCTAGCTCCTTTTGTTTGTCACTGTATTCTTCGGTTGCAGCAGCTTGGGAAGAGTCCAACCAGCTAATAGTTTCATCGATAGCTTTGGTCAACTTTTCTCTGTCGGATTCTCCAATCTTTTCTTTCAACTCTCCTTCAATTGAGTTTTTCAAGTTGTAAGCGTATGATTCCAAGCCGTTCTTGGCGGAAATTCTAGAAGCTTCCTTTTCGTCTTCTTCTTTAAACTTTTCAGCTTCATTAACCATTCTTTCGATATCATCCTTAGATAATCTTCCTTTGTCATTGGTGATTGTGATCTTTTGTTGTTTTCCAGTACCTTTCTCCACAGCACTTACATTCAAAATACCATTTGCATCAATATCAAATGTGACTTCGATTTGTGGCACACCTCTTGGGGCTGGAGGAATTCCAGATAACTCGAATTTACCCAACAAGTTATTGTCTTTAGTTTTAGCTCTTTCCCCTTCAAATACTTGAATCAACACACCAGGTTGGTTATCAGCATAAGTTGAAAAGGTTTCTGATTTTTTGGTAGGAATGGTGGAGTTTCTAGGAATCAATTTAGTCATGATACCACCAGCGGTTTCAATACCTAATGACAATGGAGCAACATCCAATAACAACAAATCCTGAGTCTTGGATGAAGTATCACCAGTCAAAATAGCAGCTTGAACGGCAGCACCATAAGCAACAGCTTCATCAGGGTTGATGGATTTATTTGGTTCTTTACCGTTAAAGAAATCAGACACCAATTTTTGAACTTTTGGGATTCTGGTAGATCCACCGACCAACACAATTTCATTCACTTGGGATTTGTCCAATTTGGCATCTTTCAAAACTCTTTCAACAGGGTCTAATGTCGATCTAAACAAATCTGCACACAATTCTTCAAATCTGGCTCTAGTGATGGAGGTGTAGAAATCAATACCTTCATAAAGGGAATCGATTTCAATTGAAGTTTGAGCTGAAGAGGATAAAGTTCTCTTTGCTCTCTCACAAGCGGTCCTTAACCTTCTTAAGGCCCTTTGATTGCCAGCCAAATCCTTTTTGTGTTTACGCTTGAACTCTGCAATAAAGTGATTGACTAAGCGAGAATCGAAATCTTCACCACCCAAATGGGTATCACCGGCAGTTGCTTTGACCTCAAAAATACCCTCGTCGATAGCCAACAACGATACATCGAAAGTACCACCACCCAAATCGAAGATCAACACGTTTTGTTCTCCTGAAGTGTTGGATTTTTTGTCCAATCCATAAGCAATGGCAGCAGCTGTAGGTTCGTTGATGATTCTTAACACGTTCAAACCGGCAATCAATCCAGCATCTTTAGTGGCCTGTCTTTCCGAATCATTGAAATATGCAGGTACGGTAATGACGGCGTCATTGATCTTACCCCCCAAATATCCTTCAGCTGTGTCCTTCATCTTGGTTAAAATCATGGAACTGATTTCTTCAGGGGTAAAGGTCTTGGTTTCACCTTTGAATTCTACTTGAATAACTGGTTTTTCTCCCTTGTTTATAACTTTGAAGGGAAAATGTTTGATATCATTTTGCAACTGTTCCTCATTGAATTTTCTACCAATCATTCTTTTAGCATCGAAAACGGTATTGGAAGGGTTCATAGCAGCTTGATTTTTAGCAGCATCACCAATCAACCTTTCGGTGTCATTGAATGCCACATACGATGGAGTTGTTCTATTACCTTGATCGTTGGCAATGATTTCCACTCTATCATTAGTATAATGGGCCACACACGAGTATGTGGTACCTAAATCAATTCCAATAGCTTTTGACATTGTGTTATAACTATATTCAGACTAATGTATAATTGTATTGAATACTAAACTTATTCGAGGATGAACAGCGGGATATTTATATTTGCAGCCAGTGTCATAAGCGGGTTAGATTAATTAGTTGCGAGATTCTAGAAGATTCTGGAAAAGGACACGACTTTTCTAGATGGATCGAGTTTTGCAGCATTTTTTCTCAGCGTTTCTACGGGTTGTTGTTGTTGGTGGTAGGGGAGTGGTGGACTCGGCTGTAGAGTGATTGCGTCAATCGGAGAGCTATCTTTCGTTGCGTAATGCGATACACAAATTTGCTCCAGTTACGGGTAAGGCAGGAGAGGTAAAACTGTATACAGGTGAAGGTATAGTTACGTATATTTGCGACTGTGCACAGGTGGGCCAAAAGGTATGCTTCCACTTGTGTGAGTGGCCCAGTCAACAAACTGTAGAGGATTTATACCGCGTGCATTGCTTGCACTCGAGCCATGGGTATCCTTCTAACTTCTGTATTTGCAGCCTTAAGATGATTGTCGCACCTTTAATCCCCATCTCGGAAAGTCAGGGTCGGGCCGCAAATTGCTAACAGCTGATACCTCCTAACCCTGAATATCCGAGTTGATCAACACTGCCGCATTCCGAAAGTTGCCGGTTTTAATTTTCGGTTGGGATTGTCGGAAACAAGTCAATAGTTTGATGGTGGGGAATCTTTCAGATTCTGATACAAACCATTAACGAAGGAGGTTCATAACAATCAGAATCAATGCAGCTACCCGACCTTTACGAGGGATACCCCTGTTCAATGATACATCGAAAGAACTTTGTAAATCGAAGTTCACCGTCACACATGCAAAGATATTCACCAAGAAAAGCACTCACCAATAGAAATTCAATTGTCTCCTATCTCAAATGTGCGGGGCTGAAGCTGGCTACTGAAATTACCAGGATACTGCTTCGACAATTTGAGGAGCGAAAACGTTCAAGAGCTTGCATACTTTTTACGGCTCAAGTCGGAGTCCCACACCCCTGCTTCTCTTTTCATTCCCTGCCGTAGAGGGTCAAATGCAGAGGGTCAAATGCGAAAGAAGGAAAAACTCGTAAATTACGAACTTCGCGAAGCTGGCGATATTAAATCCTTAAAATGAATAAGTGGAGAGCTAAGGTGATTAGAAAAATTAGGCACACCAAACCTTCATTTTACTTGATATTCATTGGGTTATTGGTTGTATACCATCTAATTCCCTCTTCGACTGCGGCGCCCGGTTTCTCCAATAACAAGGCTGTAGATAGTTATTCATCGAAGGTGTTGAACTTATACCGAAATGGGTTGACTTCGGTAGATTTTGAATGGGATCAGTTTTTAGACATCAATTCATTCGTGGAAGCTAACAAAAATTTAGTGGCCCCATTAACCTGCGAAGAATTTGGGAATAGAATCAGAAAGTCCGACAAGACAAGGTACAACTGCATTGACGACCCTGGTCATAAAATCCCCATAACTTTGCAGGAAAACGTACTTCTATATGTTGAAGAGGCGCAAAGAAAGATTTTTGCCAAAACTCATCTTTTAAAGAGTTTCCCTAATCCTTCCAAGCTAATTTACCTTTTTCATGATGGTAAAATTGAGGTTGACGTCAACAGGGAATCAAAGCCTTTGAAACACCCAGAAAGTGATTTGGCCAAGGAAATAAAGTTTTTGACTAAATTCCAGCAAGATTTGTCCACCAGATTTCCCATAGATTTGGACTATGAACAATTCAATTATAATGCTTGTTTGGAAAAGTACAAGGAACAGTCCCCAGTGAAACAATTGCACGAGAAGTATAAGGATACTAGAGTTGCAAGAAAATACTTCAGCGAGGCCTATCTTCTCAGTTATCAAGGGAAGTTCAACATCGATTGGAGATTTTTGAATAGTCTGGACATTATGGCCGAAGAGCATAAAGATAACTACAATGCAAAAATAAGCGGCTTGATTAGAGGCTGGTTACATTTTTGTGAAAAATTCGGTATAAAATCTTTTATAAGTGACGAGAATCTAGTTGGTTGGGTTTTCAATGGGTTGCATCTTCCTATGGGATCTGATTTCAATTTTCATTTGCCCATTGACGATTTGATGAAAATCGTTGATATGGGATTCAATCAGTCGGTCATTTTCGACTATAGCGATTACAATCAGGGAGTTTACGGACAATACTTTTTGGATATCAGCCCTTATTTCAAAATGAGAGATAGGAACAATCAAGAAAATACAATCGACATGAGATTGATTGATATTGACTCCGGCCTTTATATTGATATCATTGCCTTGGTTAAATTCTCCTACGAGAAATTATTCAAGTTTAAATCCAAGCCGATTTTGCAAAGTTTGAACGAAAACGATTTGCTCAAGATAGATAACAAGATCAAAATCTATCAAAACAAGAAGGAAGGACTCCTTTACTCTAAAGATCTTGATATTTATCGTTTTGAAGCCCTCAAGAGATTATTTCCAGTTAAATTCGAAAATGCCTTGGGCTTTATCCCTCATGAGTACATGGAAGTGTTGACCGACCAATACTTCGAGCCCTTAAAAGTGACTAGAGATGGGTGGCGGTTCAGAGACTTCTTGAATGCTTGGGTTCCCTTGGAATGGTGTAAACTCCCTGCTTTTGTGAGCACCCCAACCAAGGATGAGGATTACGCCTGTTTGAAACACCCCAAAGTCAAGAAATTTTATGAGGACATTCAAAAGTCTACCAAGTTCCACGATCAGTTCATGAACTCATTTAGAGACCTGGATAAGACAAACTATCAGCTCGACCCTGAGGACTTCCTGGCTATTAAATACATTTAGATACGGTAGAAATACATTATGTCGTCATAACAGTTTTACTCAACCGGCTATCACCATATAGAAGCTCCCTATCACCCTGTCCACTGTATCTTGTCACGGCTTGGCACCGCTTCCTCCTGGCCCGCAGAACCCAAGTTACACAAAATTCATCGGTCGTGTGTCACACCAAAATTGGGCAAAAAAACTGCGAACTTCTCAACAGTCTCATCATATTGATTGATTAGACATAAAGGAACATAGATTGAAAAAGCGGTTAACGCTTATGCCATTAAACGAGAAAAACAGAAAATTTATCGTTAAATTAACACGGATTCAAATAACTGAATAAGTTGGATAAGCCATCGACGAATCATGAATATCAATGGTAAGTTCCAGCCAAACATCCAAGCACAGCAAATCCTTTTACAACAATTGCAACAGGGACAATCACAACCTCAACAGCCCAACCAAAATCAGTTTGATATGGAAATAAACCAATGGGGCCCCAACAATAACCAGTTCTTCCAGCCACCGGGGCACTTCCAGTCGCCTTATCAGGAATTCAACCAAACTAATCAACCCCATCAGCCCTCCAACCAAGTCCCTCCAGGTCAAGCAGTGAACCAGGTTTCACAGGTACCACAAGGCCAAGGCCCAGGAGTAAATCTGGGACCAAATCCAGGGTTTGGGAAGGTTACCATCAATGTAGATAACCCCAACTCAATGCATTGGCAATATCAACAGCAATTATGTCAGTTATCACGATCATCTAACGTCCCCCACTATTACGCCAGGCAATACGCTGCCAATTCGCGTAAAACAAAGAATCCCTACAATGATTTGAAGGCTGTAGGCTTGATTGAAGCTACCAAGAATATTGTAGCTCAAATAGAAGAACAAGAAAAGGCCAACAAAAATACCGGGGCTACTCCCACGGCAAACGCGGCATTGTTGTACAATAAGAAGACTGTTGGAAATTATGAGGATGACGGCTTGCACGAAGAAGAAAGAACCAAGTTGAAGACCAATGGACAACAGTTATGGTGCCAGTTGGATTTGAGCGGTCAGGGTTTGGTGAATTTATCACCAAAATTATTTCAATACGACTTTTTGGAAAGCCTTTACCTCAACAATAACAAGTTGAGTACCATTCCGCCAATTATTAGCAAATTAAGAGGGTTGAGAACATTAGATCTTTCCCAGAATAATATCAGCGTGATTCCCAACGATTTAGGCTTGTGCTACAACTTGAGATACCTTTATTTGTTCGATAACAATATCAAGACCTTACCAAGCGGATTTGGTAACTTGATCGAATTATTGTTCTTGGGTATTGAAGGAAACCCCATGGACTTCCATTTGGCCAATATCTTATCAGAAAAGGGAACCAAAGAGCTCATTCTTTACTTGCGAGACTTGAAACCACCATCATTACCTAAACCCAGACCAAGACCATGGATCTTATTGGAAGATGATGGGGAGATTATTGACGAGACCGTTAACCCGTCAGCTTATGCCGACGATACAGCTGGGGGCGACGACGACAGTTTTACATTGTTATCCTATAACACCTTGTGTCATCATTATGCTACTTCGAGAATGCATAAGTATACCCCAAGTTGGGCCTTGGATTGGGAGTATAGAAGACCGTTGATAAAAGAAGAGATAACGAACTTGAACACCGACATCGTTTGTATGCAAGAAGTAGAAACCAGGACGTATCATGAATTCTGGGTACCTTATATGCAACAGTTGGGGTACAAAGGTCTCTTTTACAACAAGACCAGATCCAAGACCATGTCGGATAATGATGCCAAGAAGGTCGATGGATGTACCATATTTTATAAAGAAAGCAAATTCAAATTGATATCCAAGATCAACTTCGAGTATAATAGTGCCTGTATGGGCTCAGATAAGTACAAAAAGACCAAAGATTTGTTTAACAGGTTTATGAGCAAAGATCATATTGCAATCATTGCATATTTACAACATATAGTGACTGGAGAAAAGATTTGTGTTGTAACAACCCATTTACATTGGGATCCTTTGTTCAATGATGTTAAAACCTTGCAAGTTGGGGTTTTATTAGAGGAATTGAAGGACATTTTGAAGAAATTTCTCGAAACAAATGCCATCGATGAGGTGAAAAACGCTCCCCTTGTTATTTGTGGGGATTTCAATTCCACCACTGATTCGGCGGTGTACCAATTGTTTTCGACCGGTGCAGTCAAAACTCATAAAGATCTTGATGGTCATGATTATGGGAAGTTCACCGATGAGGGGTTCAAGAACATATTTAAGATGAGATCCGCATACCTGTCAATTGGAGAATTGCCGTTTACAAATTGCACCCCCGATTTCACCACAGCAATTGATTACATATGGTATTCTCCGGGTAGTTTGCAAGTCAAAGGTTTATTAGGTAAGGTTGATGAGGAGTATGCCAAGCATGTGATCGGATTCCCTGATGCCTATTTCCCATCAGATCATATTCCAATTGTCACCAAATTCCAAATCAAAAAGAATAACACAAAAAGACCTGATTTCAAGCCGGATTTCAAGGGTTCCTCCAGAAAGACTTAGTTTATGTATATTAGTCATGATTATGATTGGTTTAAATATAATATTGTTGAGTTCTCTCTCGTTTATGGATCTGCATGTCGCGCGACACGGGGTTGTCTCGAGTGAGGAGTCGTCGCGAAGGGCGGCAGTATCGTTAGCCTCGTACTGAGCGGTGCGAATATTGTCTTTCTCGTATCGAAGCGCGACTGCCTCGGCACCGCTTGTGAGACATTTTAGCAACACTAATGATGCCTCAAAACGGTAATTACATTTAAGCTTCAAGCAACTGTTTATATAGTGATAGATCCATGATGGATATTGTTTTTTACGGTTTGCATCATGAGACTCGTACTTTGGTGGTGTTTGTCCATCGCTACTGCCATTACATGGCCTTGGGAGGACAAAGAGAGAAACCCTTACGTGCCTTACTTCACTAACTGTCCTCAGGAATCGATCCTTCGAGAGGCCGACGGCATTAATGATTTGGAGAAGGAGTACATTACGAGGCGAAATGAACAAACGAATGAGAATTTAATCGATTTTTTGGAGAATGTGGCCAGGCTCGACGGTTTTAACGGGTCAGAATTCATCAATGATTATGCGCCTGAGCACAATATTTCAATTGCCCTTGCATTTAGTGGGGGAGGCTATAGGGCAATGTTGTCTGGGGCGGGACAATTGTTGAGTCTCGACAATCGGTACGAAGATTCCAATTCTAAAGCCTTGGGGGGCATTTTGCAGAGCTCGAGTTATATCAGTGGACTTAGTGGCGGCAGTTGGTTGGTGGGGTCGACAGTATTAAACAACTGGACATCCGTGGCAGATATTATCAGCGGGAAGACCGATATTTGGCATTTGGACGACTCGATTTTCAACCCAAACGGCATAAATCTCATAAAAACCGGGCAGTATTATATGGATATCAATACGTCGTTGAACGACAAAGAAGATGCCGGGTTCCCAGTGTCGCTAACTGATGTTTGGGGAAGAGCCATCTCGAACCAATTTTTTCCGGGGGACAGCAGAGGAAACAACGTCACCTGGTCAAGTATTACCAATTTGACCAACTTCCAGAATTTCGATATTCCCTTTCCAATCATGCTAGCTAACGGGAGATATCTGTACACCCGGATTGTGGATTTGAACTCCACAGTTTTTGAGATGACTCCGTTTGAATTGGGGTCCTGGGACCCCAGTTTGAAGGCATTTGTTGACACGCAGTACCTAGGCACGTATCTCGATAACGGGAGAACGAATTCCACCAACAGCTGTGTGGTGAATTTCGACAACGCCGGGTTTTTGATGGGCACGTCCTCCTCTGTATTCAACCAATTCTTGACTAGATTGGGTGACTATGACGTCAACAAATACTTGAAGGATATAGTCGACAGGATTTTGCTGTCAATCAGCAGCAATGAGAACGATATCGCGGTATACGACCCCAATCCATTCTACAATAGCGATTACGGGAACCTGGGCAACCTTCAAGAGTCTACGGCCTTGCATTTGGTAGACGGTGGCGAGGACCAACAAAACATACCCTTGTATTCATTCATTCAGCCTCACAGAGATGTCGATGTTGTTTTTGCTTTTGATAACTCAGGCGACACCGAAACCAATTGGCCCAACGGAAGCTCAGTGATACACACATTTCAGAGACAGTTCAGCCCTCAAGGGAAGGGTTCTCCCATGCCTTTTGTTCCTGTTATGATATCAGAGTTCCTTGAATTGGAGTTTGACAAAAAGCCGGTGTTTTTTGGCTGTGACGCTGAATTCTTGGATGATTTGGTGACTTTAGGAGGCAGCGATATCAATGCTACCGATGTTCCGTTGATTGTTCATATACCGAATCATTATCAGTCCTATGACGCCAATGTTTCAACATACAAGTTAGATTTCGACGACGAGGAAAAGTGGGGAATCATCCAGAACGGATTTGAAACTGCTTCTAGGGCCAATCTTTCGGACGAACGCCAATGGCCCACATGCGTAGGATGCGCAATAATCAGAAGAAGCCAAGAGAGATTGGGAGTGGAGCAAAGTGAAGAGTGCAAGAAGTGTTTTGAACAATACTGTTACGAACCAGCAAAGAACTCCAGCTTGGTGATGGCAATCGCCAGTTCTGCTTCTGAAGTGAGAGGCGTCTCTTCCACATCGTCTTCGCAATCGTCAACGTCGGGCGTTGCATCACACAGTGCTGAATCGGACACCAGAAGCGAGAACACCAAAAGTGTGGACTCAACATCCACATATGCAGCCACAGGCTCAGCTACGACTTCATCCACGAGTACTAGCTCACTGTCCCAGCCAGCATCACTGACCTCCGACGACCTTGGGTGGAACGTTTCACCTTCTTGGAATCTTTTAGTAGCTCTTCTCTGTTTAATATAAGATCGTCGCGAAAAAATCTCATCGCATCTCAGAAGCACTAAATGGTTAAATCCTACGACAGATACGAACAGGAGACGGTGTTCGGGGTCATAAGTTCCCAATCGAATATAGTATGGCTACCACCATCAGATTCGCAGAGTAAGAAATCAGCGGGAAGAGCCTTAACCTCTGGCATTGAAGAGATTCTAGTTTGGGATATAAAGACTGGTGAAATATTGCAAAGATTGCAGGACGGATTAGTCCCCGGTGCCTCAAACGCACCTACCAGTCTGGCACCTTCTGCAGTCTCCTACCTCACCTATGATGAAGCCTCCAACATCGTGGCCTCGGGATATAATGATGGGAGCATCAAGATATGGGATTTGAGCTCATCGTCAGTTATCATGAAATTTCAAGGCCACAAGTCTCGGATTTCGGTGTTGAAGTTCGACAACACCGGTACAAGGTTAGTGAGTGGATCTAATGACTCTTGCATAATATTATGGGATTTGGTGGGAGAAGAAGGTTTATTCAAGTTGAAAGGCCATAAAAGCGAAATAACCGACTTGAGCTTCTTATCCCAAAAATCCAAAAAGGAAGACGAGTTGGACGACTATATAATCAGTGTTTCCAAAGACGGTTTGGTTAAGTTGTGGGAATTGAGCTCTAAACAATGTATTGAAACCCACATTGCTCATTCCAATGAATGTTGGTCCATGGGAATCAACCATGATAACAATATTATGATCACCAGCGGCAATAAGGACCAGGTGAAAGTGTGGTCTTTGGACTTGAAACAACCGGACATGTCGAAACTACAAGAGAAAGGTGTGTTTGAGAAACAGAGCAAGAGTAAATGTCAAGAGATCAAGTTTGAAAAGATCTTGAAGAGTGGCGAGGTCAACGAGATTTTCTATTTGCAGAATAACGATAGAACGATCGAAATGTTCAGAATCAGAAACTGGCAAGAGTTGCAGAAAGGTATCAAGTCCAGAACCAAGAGATTGAAGGAAAAGGGTATGGAAGACGACGAGATTTTGGAAAACATCAAACAAAACGAGGTTGGAATGATGATTACTCCCTTCACTACCTTGAGATCGTTGGCAAAAATCAGATCATGTTCATGGGTGAAAATCGGAAAGTCGTTAAGCTTATTGGTTTCATTAATCAACAACTCCATCGAGTTGTATAGCATGAAGTTGCCAGAGAACATCAGGAAAACCGACGAAATAACCCTCAGTAGAGTCAATGTCATTGATAACCTTGGGCACAGAAACGATATCAGAGCCATAGACATCTCCAAAGATAACGAGATGCTTGTTTCTGTATCTAACGGCGAGTTGAAAGTGTGGAATTTGAAGACATTCAACGTCTTGCGAAGCTTTGAAACAACTGGATATGCATTGTGTGCGCAGTTTCTTCCTGGTAGCACTTTAGTGGTGGTGGGATATAAAAGCGGGGACTTGGAGTTGTTTGATCTTTCCATCTCTGCTTCTGTGGATAGGATCGAACAGGCTCATAAAAATAACGATGCTAACAACACTAGTGAGGAAGGAAGCGCCATTTGGACCTTGGATTTATCCCCTGATGGTAAAACATTGATCACGGGTGGAAATGATAAGAATGTGAAATTTTGGGATTTCAAGTTGGTGGAAGAAGAAGTTCCAGGTACCCAAGAATACGTACAGAAGTTGAAATTCCACCACAGGCAAACCATGGAGTTGAGTGACGAGGTGTTGTCGTTGAAAGTGTCGCCCAATGGGAAATTATTGGCCATTTCATTGTTGAACAACAACGTCCAAGTGATATATCTCGATAGCTATAAGTTATTTTTGACGTTATATGGCCATAAGTTACCTGTGTTGTCTATTGACATCTCACAAGATAACAAATTAATCATCACGTCTTCTGCTGACAAGAACATCAAGATTTGGGGGTTGGATTTCGGGGACTGTCACAAATCGATATTCGGTCACCAGGATTCCATCATGAATGTCAAATTCATTGGAGATAGCCACAATTTCTTCTCCAGTGGTAAAGACGGGTTGATTAAGTACTGGGATGGGGACAAATTTGAGTGCATTCAAAAGCTTCCTGGCCACCAGCTGGAGGTTTGGAGTTTAGCTGTCAGTAGTGACGGATTATTCATGGTTTCAGCCAGTCATGACCATTCTCTCCGGTTATGGAGTGCCACAAATGATCAAGTTTTCTTGGAAGAGGAACGGGAGAAGGAATTGGACGAGATATACGAAGATAATTTGCTCGAGTCCTTGGAAGGAGAGAAACCCCTCCAAGAAGGTGATGATGAAGAAGGAGAGGAGGGAGAAGTGGAAAAGGTCAACCAACAAACCACTGAATCATTGAAGGCCGGTGAAAAATTGATGGAGTCCATCGATATCGGTTTTGATGATTTGACCAAGCATTTGCAATACCAACAAGAGTTGAAGGCTTCAGAACAAGGAAAGGTCGCCAGACCCGCCAAACCCGAGGTCAATGCCTTGTTGAAGGCCTACAACCTAACCGGAGAAGCTTACGTCTTCAAGACTGTTAATGAAATCAAGCCATCGCAGCTCGAAGATGCATTATTGATTTTGCCCTTCTCCTACACCTTGAAATTGATTAAATTGATCGAGATCTGGAGTGACAAGTATACCAACTTGACGAGGTTGCAGGTTATCTCCAAGATATTGAACTTCTTGATTAAGATGAACTTGAAAGAGATCATAAACCAAAAAGACTCATTATTGAAAAACCAGCTAATCAACATCAAATCAAAATTCAGAAAGCAATTGCAGAACAGTTCTGATAAGATTGGTTTCAACATCCAGGGGTTGAAGTTCATCAAAGACCAATGGAGCTTGAATCACGAATTTGAGTACATCGATGAACAAGAACAACAAAAGCATCAAGACGCCAAAGCCATCAAGCGTACCTTTGTAACTATATAGAATATCAACGACCCTTTTCTGCGAAATATCCCTCTCTGCCAAAGTATTATGTCGATATTACTAAAACCTCATTATACATTACACAAACCTAAAAAAGCCTAATGTGGCATTAATTTGGAGAAATTTTCTCCTCCGTAATTTTCTCAATCGAATTTAAAACCAAGTGATTCGAACTCGGTTGATTTAAAATAGAGACTCACGGTATTCTTCAAGTACCGTCGGATAGCTATCGTCTGTTTGACTAGTCTCCGATCTTTTTACGATTCCTGAGGGCTTTGTACCAGAATATATTGACTTATCGAGATCAGCGGCTAGTTTACAAATCAGTTTTTGTACTCAGTTCTAGCAGTTGAGAGAAATAAACTGGCAGAGAAACCCAGGGCACATTCTGGAACTGGATTCAAAAATCACCTCGAAACACCTTCCTGATTGGCGCCAACGTACACTATTGCACCGAATTAATATTTCAGATTGATCGCACAAGTGAGTTAAATAATTTACGGAGTTTAACCTTAAGTGACAACCATCTCAAATTGAAGAGATGAATATAAATCCACCCGGTCCCAGGACATGGCACTCCATGTACCCGGATGCGGATAGGGAGAAGGTGGTTCATATATTGACCAACGCATTGAAGGATTTCCAAGGCGCTAACTATAACGAGCAGAAAGCGTCATCTATGGCCACCGAATTTGAAAAATACACATTCATGAAAAGTCAAAGCAGAGATGAGTACTTACGAATCATCAAGCAGAAAATCACTCAGTTGCGGGCCAGTGTTCGAAATCCGGGGATGGTCAATGGGAATATGAATAATGGATCGGGCAACGGGAATATGAACATGGTGAACAACAACATGGGCAACATGAATGGTTTGAACAATATGGCTAATGGCATGAACAACAACATCGGTAACACCAACAATATGAATGGGACGGTGAATAACAATATGAATAACAATATGAATACCAACATGAATCCTAATATGAATATGAATAATATGAATGGGAACGTGAACGGCGGCATGACCAGCAATATGAACGGTAACATGACCGGTAATATGAACAATAGCATGAACGGTAGCATGAATGGTAACATGAACGGTAATATGAACAGCAATATGAACAACGGTATGAATATGATCAACAAAAACATGAATAATATAGGCAGTAACATGAATAACGTGAACAATAACGGCATGAACAATATGAATTATGCCAGAAACCAACCTCAGAATACTCCCCAAAACCCGTCACAAAACAAACCTGTCAACAGAAATCCTAACTTGTCACCACAACAGCAGCAGCAAATTCAACAGATTTCCAGCATTATCAGAAGTGCTCCCATCCCTCAAGCATTGCTCTCGAAGTTACCCAACTTGCCACCAAATGTCAATACCTGGAATCAAATATTTGAGTTGTATTCTAAAAAGGTTTTACCTGCATCATCGATGCCTTTGGTCAAGGAAATTCACAATACTCATCTACAATTGGCTTTGCGTCAGCATCAGCAACGTAAAATTTCTCAGCAAAACCAAGGGAACCAAGGTCAACTTGGTCAAAACCAAGTTGGTCAAGGTCAAGTCGGGCAGGTGGTTAATCAACAAGGGCAAGGTGGTCAAACCAATCGTTCAGGAAATTTCAACATAAACAATCTAACTCCTCAACAAAGGCAGCAGTTATTACAAAGACAAGCCCAACAGAAATCTCAACAACTTCCCCAGCAGACTATTTCTCAACCACAACCGCAACTGCTACAACAACAACAGCAACAGCAGCAGCAACAACCTCAACAACAACCTCAACAACAACAACAGCCTCAAGGTCAGGGCAATTTGAAACCACCCAATTTTCAAATTACTACTCAGGATATTCTCAAGTACAATTCCGAAGCAATGGCGCTTTTGGGAGGGCTACAAGCCAGGGGAGCGATTCAAAGTAATTTGGATAATGCTCAAAAGGATGGGTTCATCAGGAAATTCATTCTTCACCAAAAAACCTTGCAGTGGAAACAAGAGAATGGGCTTGGTGCTAACAATAATATCAGAAGGCCACTGCCACTTATCAATAATGCACAGATTCCTAGTCCAATGATGAAACAAGGACAAATTTCCAGCTCTCCGGTTTTGAATCAACGTCCACTTTCCCAGCCACAACGACCACCATCACAGCCTGCTCAAGTTCAACCCAACAGACCAGCCAGCAGTGGACCAAACAATTTACCCCTGTTAACGGAAGACATGAAGATCAAGTTGCGTCAATTAATCGAGGAGGTATCTCGAAATCATGTGAACTTAAAAGATGTTACCAATGTATTATCACCTCAAGACAAGAATATTGTCAAGGATACTATGCAAAAGGTTTCTCAGCAATATTCCACCGTGGACAGCATTATTAGCTACTTTTACATTCTAACTAAGAATATTGAAGGAACCAAGAGGTTGATCCAAATGAAATATATGACAAAAAACATCATGGAGAGCTTACAAAGAGGGGTTTTCTTGGCCACCCCTGATTTGACCGAAAAATTAAGAGTACAGTACGCTAAGTACTTTGATTATGTTAGGGAGCAGTTCAATAGTAAAAGACAACCAGATCAACAAGGACAACAAGTTCAAGCGCCGCCACCTCAACAGCCTCAAATGCAGCAACCAGGACAGGCTCAAGTCGGACAGCAAATGAATATGAGGTATAACAACAATGTGAACTTGGGACAACCAAATCAATGGCCTAATATATCACAGCCCAATCAGCAGCAACGAATGAGCTCACCCATAATGGCTAACTCCCCCGTAATCGGTAGTACACCTCAAGCACAAGCTACCAGAGGCAAGCCGGCTAAACGTCCATCTGCCAGTGGTCAGGGAGGCAGAAGAAAGTCCACCAAAAGCGGTTTAACACCTTCAGGTTCAGGTAACACACCAGCCTCGACTAACAATCCTGCCAAGACTCCTAACAGTATCACAACACCACAATTCCAAAGCAGTAAGAATACCCCTACGGACCAATCTCCTAATTACAATAATAAGATTGTGGGAGGTAAATTAAACGAGAATACTATCGGGGATATATTCAGAAACGATACTAATGAAGATCTGGAATTAACCAAAAGAAGAGAATTGTCTAACTCAGATCCAGAGAAATTTTTCTTTGCATCGTTACAGAATCTTCTCGACTTGGATGAATCAGTAGGATTGCTTACTCCTACCAAAACTCCAAAGAGTGAAGCTTGGACTGCTGCTATCAAACCCGAATCGATCGTCACTGCTTTTAAGCAGGTCAGCCTTATCAAAGAGGCCACTTCATTGGACATTTTGAAGCATTGTGAAGATATTGGTGTCAAACAGGAGCGAGATGAGGACATTGACTTTTTGTTCGAGGATACAAAGGTTAAGGTTCAGAACCCGTTCTATGAACTGTTGGATTTTGACAAGTGGAAAGATTTGGTATCTACGTGATTTATTGTTTGACCATCTTGTAGTTGTATAGGTTTGTCACCATGTAATATATGTGTATCTTTATGCTTCAGTTCTCAAGTTGCCAACCTCCGAATCGAGGTCGCATTAAAAAAAAACAGCTAGAAAGTGAAGATGGCGCTGAAGGATACGGTCAAGTTGACGAATCACCTGCTCAACCTTCTTTCAAAGTTGATAGAATCAGACACTCAGGTGTCCACCATTGACTTAAATCTCCTCGAAAATTTGAACACAAACCAATCGCTTAATTACATCAAATTGGAAACCAATTTGAATCGAATGGAGAAAAACAGTGAGATTATGACTACTGTCGGCGAAGAGTACATGAGGTATCGAAGCTTGATCAATAAAATTGACGAAGAATCGGCGAAAATCGAGAAATTGGTCAACGAGTTAGATCAATGGTCGAAGGATCTCGAATTGAAGCTTTGAAACTTTAGGATGAATGCGGGCATTCAGGGACGGCACTCGACGCCATAAAGACTCACAAGAAACGAAAGAGATGGAATATCAGGTAATTTACATATTATACAGATTTCAACTTCTCCTCCACAACTCTCACCTTGTCAGCGGCCTTTTGAACCTTATCAGTTCTAGTACCGACTCTAATGTCGCTCTGAATTCTCACAGTTCCATTGTCGTGCAACAATTGGTGCAATTCACCGATTTTAGACATCACTTGGTTCCATTCTCCCTCGATGGTGGTGCCGGCGGAATGTAAGGTTACAGTAAGGTCACCTTTGGTGTCACGGAGATGTTTGGTGAGCAAAGTGACTTCGTCGGACACGGATGCAGACCCGGTACCAATTGGTACGATACAGACATCGGCTAAGCAGTGCATAATCTGGTTCTAGTGGGATTGTTGATTTCGCTGGGTTTACTTTTTCGCGATCTTCTTCCGCCTATTCCTATCCTCACGTTCGAGGTCACCTGTTACTTTTTGCAAGTACTGCGGAACAGGCAACCCAGATTTGAGGAAAAACATCTTCCAATTTCGGGCTTTATCTTTGAGTTGTGTTTGATTACGATTTTTCAACGTTTCGTTGATCTGACCCCCAGGGCCAAATAGCTCGAGGATATTGGACCAGTGGGGCCCTTCCAATTCCAAGGCTTGCCTCAACGCCTTCTCCTCCTCTCTGGTCCAAGGTCTACGCGACGAGATCCTGCTTTTGGGGCCCGGACCATTGGTCAACTGTAGCTGGCGTTGTTGGATTTCCGAGGGAAGTAAATCCTCCTCGAATTCTGCCACGGGGTGGTTATATTGTGGTGGTTGGATCGCTGGTTCCAGCGATTGTATTTTGAGATCGATATTGGGCACTTTCTTGTTGCCCCAGATGAGAAATGCCATGTTTTTGCTGATGAAGTCAAACAAATTCTTCAAGAATTGAAACCATTCGAATTCTTGAGATAACGTGGTGTCATCTTGATGATTAAGTAACGATAATCTCCTGGTTTTGCACTTATCAATGAATTCCAACTCTGACTGGTTCAATGTTTTGGTTCCCCGTTTGTCTATCAAGATTTCTTGCAAGTTCAACGGCAAAATATCGTCCAAAATTTCTTCACGGGACTTATCGCCGGCTTCAATGGCCGATATATAGGCCTGGGTCTTCAATTCCAAGTATAGTATGGCCTGGTGTTTGAAGATTTTTCCAATCTTGTCGGATTCTATGGAGATGTTTCCCTGAATGATCTTGGGGTTCATTTGACAAATGGTTGTTTCGGGATCTATACTATCCAAGGGACAAAATATGCTGAGAAACGACTCGTTCAAGTAGTAGAACCCTACTTCTATTATGCCTAACGTGGCCAATAAGAACGTTGACAAATTGACTTTTCGTAGAGTGGACTCAATGCTCTGTTGGTAGTTTTTAAAGAAATTTGTCAATTTTCCCTCGTTCAAGTTGGGTATTATGTGGTTGACAGTCAAGAACGGATCATCGTTATAAAGCTTCTTCGTGAACTCGAAAATCGAAGTCAAGTCTCTGAAAGTGGCCCCTTTAGGATTCTCTAAATTCGATGCTAGCTCGATCACCTCTTGATAAGGGCCAACGGTGAAAATCCGAAGCAACTGCGTCGATAAGTTATCCAATGTCGGTAAGGTCTGGATAAGCAACTGGAGGCGGGGTGACACCAATTCAGGGGCAATCACCGGCAACGGCAACGCTGATAAATGGGAGTTTTTCATCGTAGGGATGTGGGTAAGGTTAGACACCTCCGTGTAGGAAGTGAAGGCCGAATTGGAGTTCAAAAGCTCGGAATCGGCGGGAATCTCAATTCCTTCGTGAATGACAGTCTTTCTGGGATATGACGAATCCAGCACGTCCTCTCGTTCCAGGGGTTCTGTTGCTTCAGGTTGATTATCTTCGCTCTGTTCTGCGCTCTCTTGGGGGTTTGGGGTGGCGTCAATATTCTCGGAGGGCCTGGAATTGCCACTGGACCCTGTGGCATCGCTGCTATTTGTGTCGCCTCTCTCGTTTTCTTCTCTTTGCAGCGATTCCTCCTGTTGTTGATACTCGAACTGGGCTTTTGGGCGTTTATTGGGCTCTTCTTCGTCATCCATCTTCCGTTTGCCCGCAGATTTCAAATCATCGCTTAACGGTTGCGATTGGTTCTGTAAATCGGGGTCGATGGCCTCATTGTCTATGGAATTTTTAATAATCTGGTCAAGCTCCTCCAAGGTTATTTTGTCTTTCATTGTTGTTTATTTTGGAGATGAGGTGCGACTTAAGAGTGAGAGGCTAACAGGGATCACCAGAATGCCGCTGGTGTGTGACGGGATAGTGGATGATCTTGGGGAGTATATCGGCCACCAGCTTTCTCCTGGTGTTGTTTTCACGGCAATGTGTGCATTGAGTGCTGAGATTCCACTATTGGTTCTGGTTGAGGCCCCGTATACGACGCCAATTAGTGCCAGTAACACTCCGCTGGCCTCGCGCCAGAACCGTGGAAAAATACCAACACTCAATATCCTTCATATAACCCCCGGAGCCTTCCGTTACGTAGGAGCGGTGTCTCCGCCGCCCGGAATCTGTATTCCTTCGCAGTAGGTTACTTGATTTGATGCTAGCGCAATTTGCCCAATTAGGCAACCGCCCTGCGATTGCCGCTAAGTCCCAAATATAAGTCTGATGAAATCTCCAACTGATTAATTAATTCAAATGTCACAAAAGTATTTCCCAGACGAACCTTCTGCGCCAAAAATAGTGGCAGACGTCCCAGGACCCGTCACTGCTGCTCAAAAAGAATCCCTCCACAAAGTATTTGACAGTAGGGCTGCTTACTTTGTTGCTGATTACGATAAGTCTAAAGGTAATTATATTGTTGATGTTGACGGTAACACATATTTGGACGTCTACGCCCAAATTGCATCGATTCCATTAGGTTACAACAACCCCGCATTGATCGAAGCTGCCAAATCGCCAAAAATGATCAGTGCGTTGGTCAATAGACCGGCTTTGGGTAACTTTCCCTCCAAGGATTTAGAAGAAATCATCGGCGGGTTGTTGAAAGTTGCTCCAAAAGGTCAAAACCAAGTGTGGTCAGGTTTGAGTGGTGCGGATGCAGTGGAATTGGCATTTAAAGCTGCTTTCATGTGGTATCAATCGAAAAAGAGAGGTTATGCTACTGCATTTTCAACCGAGGAAACCACTTCAGTCATGAAGAATCAGGCCCCTGGTTCCCCTGAATTAGCGATCTTGAGTTTCGAAAGATCCTTCCACGGTCGGTTATTTGCTTCTGCTTCTACCACCTGTTCCAAACCAATCCACAAATTGGACTTACCATCGTTTAACTGGCCAAAAGCTCAGTTTCCCTCATACAAATATCCATTAACTGAAAACGAAGCTGCCAACAAAAAGGAAGACGAAAGATGTCTTGCTATTGTTGAAGATTTATTGAAGAACTGGTCATGTCCTATCGCTGCCTTATTGATCGAGCCAATCCAGTCTGAAGGTGGTGACAACCACGGTTCTTCTTTCTTCTTCCAGGGATTGAGAGATTTGACTATCAAATACGGCTCTTTAATGATTGTCGATGAGGTGCAAACCGGTGTTGGTGCCACCGGTACTTTCTGGGCTCATGAACACCTCGATATCACTCCTCCTCCAGATATGGTCACTTTCTCCAAGAAGTTCCAAACTGCAGGTTACTACTTCCATGACCCTGAAATTGTGCCAAATGTTCCTTACAGACAATTCAACACCTGGTGTGGTGATCCAGCAAGAATGATTTTGGGAGGTGCCATTGCCAAAGAGGTGGTAGACAACGATTTGACCGCTGTCTGTAAAAGAGTAGGTGACTACTTGTTTGGTAAATTGGAAGCCTTACAAATCAAATACCCTCAATATCTCAGTGATTTGAGAGGTAAAAACAGAGGTACCTTCATTGCTTGGTCTTTGGCGGATGGTGCTGCTAGAGACAAGTTCTTGGGCGATATGAGAAAAGCTGGTGTTAATATTGGTGGATGTTCTGATAATTCAGTCAGGTTGAGACCCACCTTGGTGTTTGAAGAAAAACATGCAGATATCTTGGTTGAAACTATCGAGAAGGTTTTATCTGGTTATTAATAGGTCTCCTGGTATTTTGTCTGTATTAAATATATCTTGGATATTCTTCGATATCTATATGTCGCTATGGCTTATGATTTATGATCCCCTCAACAGCTTTCAATACGTTATCGAAAACTCCCAATGTCGGAGTTTTTTCCTTCGTTAACGCCTCTCCTCGATACACCCCTGTTCTAAGCAAGCAGCTCTGCCAACCAACAAGGTTTGCTCCTTCGATATCACTGTTTGGGTTGTCTCCCACCATATACACAGTTTCACCGCCTACGAGGTCTTTAATGAAGTCATATTGGATCTTGAATGGTTTCCCATAGATGGTTCTCTCCAAGGGGTACTGGTTGATTTCCTTGTACACGGATTCCACAATCAATCTGAATACTCCTTGCCCGAAACGAGGGAGTGGAAACTCGTTGGACCATTCGAAATCGTTGTTGCTGAAAAAAATCGGCACTGATGGCTTGGGCAGTTTGATGTCTCTTCTAGTGCCGATGGCGCCGTTTTCGGAATTCAAAACGTCTAAAACGATCTGTAAATCAGCCCCCATGTCACGCGGGTCGTTGAACACCATTACCGCATCAATTTTGTCCCCGCTCCAGGGTTTGGAGAAGTTTCTGAAGTCTGTTTCCTTGTACATGTGATGAGGAGCAATATGAGGGTTGTGGTGAATAATATCAATGGGCATTACCACATTTTTGAACCCATAGTCCAAAGCAGCGTACCGAGATTTATCTCCTTCTCCACCAACAACAAGAACGTTCTCGAAGTGGGTTAGCTGTCTCATCGGCGTGTGGGATTGAACCAAGTGGTCAGGGGAGAACTTGTACCCAATTAGGTTGGATAGGTAGTTTGTCCTGTCGATTTCTCTGTTACCGCCGCCATTGGTGAGAAGAAGAAATGGAATTTTATGGCGGTTTAGGAGGTGTAAGGCCTCGAGCGATTGAGGAATGGCCTTGGAACCGTGTATCAACACTCCGTCGATGTCTAACACCACGGATTTGGTCGTTAAGGGTCGAAAGTTGACCACTCGTGCTATCGATCGAAACATAGATTTCGCGGAGAACTCGATCGAGAACTAAACCTAAGAGTTTGATCAAAGAACTTGACCAGAGAACGCAAAGTTCGTCCTCTACGACTGATTCCAGGACTCAGTTCTGATATGACCTCAGAGGTATGAATAAATATATGCATTATGCGGTTTGATTAGATTTTAATAGGCTCGGTGGAGTTTGCAGCTGTTATCCTTTCGGTATCGACGCCAGCCAAAATATCACAGGCAAAGCCTGCTATCAACAACCCTGGGGGACGAGAGCCAATTCTATCCATAACGTCTGCTACGTCACCAAGCTTGCATCTTGTGACTCTTTGATCGATACAATTGGCCCTTTCCACTATACAACTGGGCAAATCCATGGGCCAGCCTTTATCTTCCAAAGCCTTTGTGAACTCTCTGGCTCTGTGTAGCGACATGAGAAAAATGGTGGTTCTGGAAATCACAAACTCGGGAATGTGAGGCAATGCTCCACGACGACCGGTTCCGGTACATATCAACACCTGGTCAGCAACATCCCGATGAGTTACAGGGATATTAGCCACCATTGGTGCACTGAGAGCTGAACTTATCCCCGGAATCACCTCCACTCTAAACCCGCGCTCACTAAAGTATTTATACTCCTCGCCCCCACGGCCAAAAATGTAAGGGTCTCCCTGCTTCAATCGCACCACTTTTTTGCCCTGTTGCAAGTTGTCAAGGCCAATTTCAAGCAACTCTTGCTGCGCTTGTTCAGCGTTGCCGGGATACTTTTTGGCGATGAAAATCGGGGTCGTTTTGGGTATCAACTCCAAAACTTTCGCTGGAACGAGCTTATCGGAAAGAATGAAATCCGCAGTGAGTATCTCGTTGACGGCTTTAGTTGTAAGGAGATCAGGGCTCCCTGGACCCGCACCCACAAGAGATATCACTCCTTTCTCGAATGCGTGGGCTGATGGTGGCGGGGACGGCGAGCGGCTGTGTTCGAAATCTTGTAATGTCACCTCTTTCAACTTTGTTAACGGATAGTACTCTACTATTTGGCTCAACCATCTGGCCCTTCGCCTCTTTTTGTCTTCCTCGGACATTTCAAACTCCTTGACGAGCTTGTTATCGAATTCCTCATCCTCAACGTCATTGAGCTCGTCCATTTCCCTTATTTGATCCCGGAGATCAGAGACATGGTTGATGATGTCTTCGATGTCATTAGGCAACGACGACGCCACATGGCGCTTGATTTTGGATGCGAGTTTACACCCCTTTCCTGAGGTAGACACTCCTATTTTCAAATGGCCTTGTGTGTAGGTGCTGAGAACAGTGAAGCTGGAATATTGGGGTTTATCGGTGGTGTTTATGGGGATTTTGAGCTTTTTGCAATCCTGGTAGATTCGAGACACCAATTGGTCGTCAGTGGATGTCACAAACACTCTATCAACTCTTTCGCCGTTGTAGAACAAATCCGTGGATTCATAGGTTTTTATAACTGTTTTTATATCAAAATGTGATGGGGTATCTGATATGAGTATGGGAGTTGCCCCGGACTCGATTATTTGGTTGATTCGATGGTTTAAAGGGGTCCCTATGATCAAATGAACCTGCTCAAAGTCGTCCGTACTGATCAACATGCTTCTGTTCTCCTTATGCTGTGTTAGCGAGCCTTTTACAGTATTTTATGTCTATAAGATACGACTTAATTTGAAATAATCACCAATTTTTATCTCAATTCACGTGATTCGGAGGGATGAGACTTTGCTTATGTAAGTGGTTGGTAATCAACAGAGATGAGATGGGACGATAATGAGAACATCAACTGAGACTACACATGGCTAAAAGACAGTTAGGGTTATCCAAAGCCCATAAAAATAAGAAGCTCAAGAAGGAAGACTCTGCTGAGGCGGCATCTGAACCGCTGGCGGAAGAATCTGGTCAAACTCTGGGTCAAGACGGCAAAGGAGATATGGTGATTGAGTTGCCAGCCAACATCAATCCCGATAATGAAATTGATTCGATTAAGGGGCTCTGGACAACGTATAAAAAAGAACGCAACGAATTGATTTTGAACGGTATAATACATGAATGTGACAGAGTGTTGAGAAATAACGGCAAGGTGAACGATGTATTCTATTCCTTGTACAGTTTGAGTATCGCCGAGTTACTGAAATATCAAGAGGAAGCCGATGATATTTTTGCAGAGGCTTTGGAAAGGGTCGAGGATGGGTTAGAAAAAAATCCTGATTCCATAAGTCTTAAATTCACTGCTGCCAAGATCACCATTTCGAAATATTTGAGAGGAGTGTTCGCCAATGATGTGTTGAAGGTATATGAGGAGGCTGAAAGCCTAAGTGAAGGTTCCAAAATATATGAATTCCACAACGAGGATAACTATGAATTCTTGGAAATATTGAATGTCATCATCCAACAGAGGGAGGAATCAGATGATTCAAATGAGGACGACCAAGAATTGGTGCAGTGGCTTGTTGAGCATACAGAGACCTTTTTGGAAAGAGCTAACCCGGAACTCAAGAAAAAAATCACCAAGGACCTCGGAACTTTATACCTCCAGATATCTGAAGAACCAGCTGGAATTTTCACCACCTTAGAATATGAAGACCACCCCGAGCCCACCATAAATGGACTCGCCAAGGAGGAAGCTCAAAAAACCGCTTTAGATTACTTGAACAAGGCCGTGAAGTGTTTTAGAGAGGTTTGGGAAGACGATGATGTAGAAACCTGGGTCGGTTTGGGTGAAAGCTTGATCAGCTTAGGTAATATTGACGGTCAGCACCAGGAAGAGTGGTACGACGAAGCAGAAAAGATTTTGATCAAGGCCAACAATGTTACCAACGGAAAGTATAAGGACATTCTCGACCAATTGAAAGAGTAGAGATGACAGAAACGGCAGAAATAGGTGTAGAGCGAAAATAACAATAATTTATCCATTATCCCCACAGTTTCGATTTGCTGTATCTGCTAATTAGTCATTCATATTCATGCCGTGTAGGTTCTTGGCTCGATTTCGATCCTCTTTACTCTCGGTTGATTCCGCAATCAAACCTTCGAGCTGATAGTCCTCTCACTTTCTAATTTCATAGCGTTCTTCTGATGCTCCAACAATTTGTATTGATTGAGGTAGTTGCAATTATGATTCTCTAATAATCTATGTTTGTGGCAATACTTTCCTTGACAGTACTGGCAATCTCCAACCAATTTCAACTGGTTTAAATTACATCCGATGTGGTAGCATTTTTTCTTCTTTTTGGTGGGACTGTCATTCATCAAGATCAAGTCACTAATGCCCTCCAATGATTCATCCGAAGTCAATCTTTTTCCTTGATGGATCAACTTAAATTTGGTGGGAAGCTGGTGATTGGTTTCTTTGATGAGCAGAATTAATTGGTCGACATTTGTTGTTTCGCTGATTTCCAATTCAATGCGTTCTTCCGTCGATAATCTTATTGTCAAGTCCTTCATTTGAGCGGTTTCTATTCTGTGGCTGATTTTGTGAACGCTTGGTGGTTTTGGTGGCATTTCTGGAATTTCGCTATATTATTGGTTCTCTGGACACTCAATATAGGCCTATATAAAATATAAATCGTATCAATCACAAGTGTGTTAATATGACAAATATCCTTTGAGAATTGCCACTGATAACGATTACAGTGTCATGGATTTGTCGCGCACACGATCAGTCATGGTTCGGTGTACGGGGGTAAAGTGAAATTCTGCGAGAGATTACATCATTGAACCTAACATTACTGAATATATAGACAGATGTCTTCTTATTGTTCCACAAAACAAACTACTTTTCATGCATAATTTTGATAAGACTACTAATCAATTCGTCTAATCCTTCTTTAACCGCCTTCTGTAGGCACTACTGATCTTTTGAGTCAACACTTGTATACTCAACTTCTCCTTCTCTATGTCCTTGGCTTGCGTTCTGTCGTCTTCACTTTCGGAGGAGTGGCCAGATTCATCACCAAAAATTTCCACATCGTTATAGTTGATATCCCCATCCTCGATATTGTTATACTTGTGATAGAATTCCTCATAATCTTGAAATATGTCAGGGCCGTAATTATTACAGAAATCTGTCACCTTGTCACTGAGTGCTGATCTCATTTGTTTCAACTCGTTGATCTGTTTCCTGGCTTGTTTTTTCGAAAGGGAATAAAGTAACGGGATAAGCGACTTGTAGTAGTCCATCCCACTCTCTCCTATTCTTAGTGATGCATAAGTTGTCAACACTGACCATCCATAACATACTATGAATATTATTGGTGTTGGAACCAGCAAATGCTGTCTCAAGTACATTGTGCCGATGATGGAGTAGAAAATGTATAAACATGGAGCTATGACCAACGCTACCAATACTTTCCAGGTCCCCAACACATCCTTGGCTTTGATTTTGACTGTCGAATTGGCTAACGCTTCGGCTTGCTTCTGTTTACTGATTCGACTACTGATAATAAACACTGGTGAAAAAAGAATCGTTCCGGGTAAACTTAAACAAAAGAAAAGCACTGTTTTGAAAAGCCTCCAACTAAACTCTTTTAGTACTTTGAAAAAATCAGAATCATCAATAATATTAACCTGATAGTCGTGGAGCCCTACCAACATCAACCTTCGTTGATATTCCATCACACTATTTTTCAAATCAATGATGTCTGGTTTCTCTTTATTCAATTGGTAGCCTTTTATGAACCTCCTGTTCATCTCTACTACCAACGGCAAAGGAATTTTATCTCTGGATTCGTTGGTGAAAAGTCTTCGAGCCGCCTGAAGGACTATCAAGGTGTCGTAGTCGTCACAAGTCACACAAACTTGTTTCAAACTCAAAGTAATGTAATCAATCAATGAAGAAACCTCCTTTCGTTTATTCTCTTGATATCGTTCACCCATTGCTTTCGTAATTTTTATGGGTTCACCAAATTCTACAACAGCACGAGACCGGAACCGATGAGGGTGAAAATAGTTCATTCCCACAGGTATAATGTTGATTTCCTCTTCAGCATTCTCCTGAGACATTGCCCCAAGAGCCATTATGGCGACCCCTGGTTTCAAAGGAAGCAAGTCGGTACGGTCATGACTACCTCCTTCGGGGAATATTCCCAAAGCTTTGCCTCCATTTAAAAAATTGAAGACATTTTTAAACAATTTCTCATTATCGACGTGGGGAGCTGTTTTGTAATCAGTTCCTTGTTGAAGAATATCCTGCTGCTCTGGTTTCTCCACTGGTTTAATCTTAAGCGAAGTATCACTGTCAATAGACAATATTTGAAAATTCCCTTTAGATTTTGGCAATCCAATTAACCCTTTCACTTGACAGTCCTTAGTGAAACTGGTGCCTTCGCCGAAAATTTCGTCGTTAGCTCCAGGGTTCAAGTAAATCTTGCCCTTTGCTGGCTTTAACAAATCTTGAGCACGTTGGACGGGTGTGGCATTGGTTAGTTTGGCCATAAATCCGATGAATCTGCGCTTATAAGACTTATCAGCTATCAAAAATGAAATTCTTCGGTTGGAGAACTGTTTCACCTTAGATATAACAATAGCTCCGTCCAAAAACTGATTATGATGGGGTCCAATCACGAATATGATGGGCCCTTTTGAAGGAATATTGAAGGAACCTCTTACTTTGATGTCACGAAAAAATGTGTGGATGATCGACTGGCAGAAAAGTACCACGAGATCATAGAAGATGATCTGGAATATACTCAACATTTCCTATTTGATCGTGACTTGAGACTAGATCAATTCCTTTCAATTGATGTGATAGATCTAATTTGGCGTAAATTTAAGGAACAAGTTGCTGCTCAATTGCGAACCATTGGTGGAAGAAAATGAAGCAGGTGCGATTCGAACCGGTGAAATCCACTATGCATTAACTATTTAGAGAAAAGGATGGCACCCGATCAGCATATTTGTGTTTGTTAGCTCGATCAAAGCTTTGTTTGACGTTTCTCCCAACACCTTCCGTTGTGCTGGCTTCCTAGATTTACTCAACTCTATACCTATTCCTCTCCAGCTGGCACTTCATCCTTCAAGATCTTATTCAACTTCAATTTCATCTCAGTGTGCTCGTCGCCCCTCAATGCATCTTTAATAAACCAACAATCAACGTCCATTTGCACCATTTGTAATGCGCCTCTCAAAACCCCACAGAGCACTTGACTAAACCATAATTGTTTCATATCCTCATTCAACTCCACAAACTCAGTCAAGGGGTTGTCCACCAAAATTAAAGACACTGTCTTTCCGTCGCTTGACCAGTTGGCTACGATAGGCTGTATATCTAAAAACATTTTGAATCCTATCTTGGATATCACCTCGGCTGTTTCTTTGAAAGTCTGACATCGTTGGACCCCTGTTTTGGCGAGAAATTCTTCGATCAACCGTATACCTATGTTATAACCCATCTTATCTAAATGACTGTTTACTTGAGCGTAATCGTTGTTGTAATCCTTGCATAATTGGGAAACTAACGATCCATAAGTCAAAGTGAACAACTCTGAATTCTAATTTGTTAGTCCTGAAACGGTTTTCCTTTCCTGAAAGGGCGCTAGGATTATAAATAGTTCTTTAGTATCCAGTCTGTCCTATACGCCCTAGCAACTTTAACATACTATCTTATCGACGTTTGATTTCCAAATATCATCACCTTTCTTCGTCATGTTCGCGGTATGAATTTTGATAGCCCAATCGGATATACAAAGAACCCATTACCACCACGTCTGCATGGTGAGTTGCAGCAGATAGAACGTGCTTTTGGCTCCTCTGGCTCACTTGAACCTCTGGAAGATCTGGGAGAGCTTATCAGACCTGGAGAGGGGATACTAGCTTTGCCGATCGAAATAATTCTCCTGATAACGTCCTATCTAGATCAATTCAGCATAATTTCCCTTTTGAAAGCCAATAAGCAGCTTTATGGCACAGTTAAGCCTTGTTTATATAAAATTGTCGTCATTGATAGCCGTTGGAGCCCGTTTTTGAAGGAATTCCACCATGGAGTCACCTATATCAAAAGCAGCTATAATTTCAAGTTACTCATTCAAAGTGACGTTCGAGGGTTAGTAAGGAGGTTGAGAGTCGTCAAGTTGCCGGATTCGCTAACTTTCGACAGTATCAGACAATCGGTAGCGAACTTCTGCAAAGGCTTAACCTTGACTGAATTGGTGTGGAAACCTCACTTCAAACTAGAATTTTTGAGAGATATGGACCTCAGTGGAGTCCAAGGGCTTGATGTTGATATAACTGAGGATATTTTCTCGGGTACCATTGATTGTGGTGTATTTAGCCAGTTAAAAGGACTAAAAAGGTTGAGCATTGGGCCGTACACTCGACTGGCAGTGATCAGAGACATCATGTCGCTTGTGCCTGATCTAGAGGTGCTCGAACTTCGAAAATTCCACAACGATCTGATAGAACCCCCTAGTAAGAAGTTGCTAGTGACGCATCCCACCGAGTTAGATTATGATTTGGGCGAAATCAACGACTTAAAGTATATTTTTCAAAAGCAGTTCAAACTCAGGAGATTGGCTCTTCATGGGATCATCTTATCTCCTCCACAGGTGCCATTTTTGAAAATAGACCCCAGGCATTTGAAAGTGTTGATCTTAAAAGTTGTAGAATTCAATTATGGCGGTGATAGCTTTTTGGGTGACTTGAGATTTCCTAATTTGACACAATTGCATATCGATTACCGTCAGGGTTATCAGGATTTTGTACCTAGGTTTCTATCCAGACACAAATCCCTCGTCAAGCTAGATTTGGTCATTCGAACCAACGACACCTATGTTTTTAATGAACAAGACTACCAGGTACTTAATTCAATATCGCTCAAATCCTTATCGCTTGAGATCAACCAAGAAAAGAATTTGAACTGGATTCATCTTCCGGTGGATCTCACAAAATTTGGCTACTTTCAGCTGTTAGAGCTAGAAACATGTCGTTTTAACTCGTCAAACGAGCACACTCTCGAATTCATCAAGTGTCATCCACGGTTGACCCATTTAGAAGTTTTTGGCCAGAGGGCCGGAGGCTCGCCTCACTTTGCCTTGAGTGTTATGCACCCCAACGTGTACGACGAATGGTTTAAAGTGCAGCATGTGGCGATGATTTACGGGAAACACAGTAATTTGAAGTACATCAAGATCAACCATTGGATTTTCGAATGCAAAAAACAAGAAGGAAAAGTAGATTATCGCGAGGTTTTGAGCCTTGTTGACAGTGAGTATACCTTGCCGAGGGGGCCAGGGGAGAATAGAGTTGTGGTGGAGCCCAGAGATGGTATTGACGATTGGTTCATGGGTTTAGTCAGGACCTTGTAGATTACTGAGAATAGTGGTGCAGGGGGGCACAAGAGGATAATTGTACAGGAATCAGCAATGCGTAGATGGAAACTTACATGCATAATTTGGTTAGTATATAGCATTTGCGTATATAGGGGCTGGAATCGTATAAGCATAACATAGGTTATATAGGCGTTAATATAGGAGAAAAATTAGTGCGACTCTCCCGGAACCTGCCACCGTTGCGGTGCAAATTGGAAATATTCACCGTGGAGGAAATCCATCTCATGACTTTCTTTTTCGTCTGATGACATTTGACCGCTTCGCGCATTTTATAAACATCTCATTTTGATCATTCCAAATATAATAAGTAATCCAGTAACACCGGTGACAAACAGAGGAAGACAGTTATAGCAGGATCGGATAAGATGAAAGAGGCTTACTCGAACTTAACTATGATATCATCGGAATTGCGTCCTCAAGTGATTATTTCCCGGAAACCAGATTTGATCGAAGGCATACCAGATGGTATTTTGGCTCTAATTGCCCCAGTGTTTCTTTATTGGACTTATTGCAGCATCTTCCACATTATAGATGTGTACCATCTAGCCGAAAAGTACCGTATCCATCCTAGTGAAGAGGAATTGGCTAGAAATAAGGCCACTCTCAAAGATGTTATCTTTGATGTTATATTACAACATATAATTCAGACTATTGTCGGTTTGGGAGTTTACTCTCTTGATGATGCTCCGGTCACTGGGTTCGAATGGTTGGAAATGTGGCAGTTGAAGCAATCCTATAGCTTTTTACCCAATTTTTTGGTATATTTCATCTACATGTATGGAATGCCACTTTTCCGGATATTCATTGCATTCATGATCATTGATACATGGCAATACACCCTACATCGGTACATGCACATGAACAGATGGATGTACAACAGATTCCACTCCCGTCACCATCGTTTGCAAGTGCCTTATGCTTATGGAGCTTTATATAACGACCCTGTGGAAGGTTTCTTGTTAGATACCTGTGGAACTGGGTTGGCCGCAATCATAATGGGTTTGACTGCTAGAGAAAGTTTGTTTTTGTACAGTTTCTCCACCATGAAAACCATCGACGATCATTGTGGTTATAGGTTGCCATATGATCCATTTCAAATGTTTTTCCCCAATAATTCAGTGTACCATGACATCCATCATCAATCTTGGGGCTTCAAACATAACTTCAGTCAGCCTTTCTTCACCTGGTGGGATACTGCTTTAGGTACCAAATATCAATTCGTTAATGAGTATAAGGACTTACAAGAAAAGATTACTTTGGAAAGATACAAGAAGTTTTTGAATGATAAGACTGTAAAGAAGAACAAATGATCCCCCAGCCTTAACCGGTCTTAAAAGAACAATAATATCTTCAGAATCGATGATTTGAGACGTTTGTAAAGAGGAGAAATAGTAATGTGAACTTGTATATGATAATGTAAAAAATAATTTACCATTTACCATGATTTGTATTTCCATAAGCTTTGTCCTGGGTTCAACAATTCATTTTCATCACCTGAGAACAAAACCCCGTGGTCTTCGCCGGAACTGTAGTAAACGAATAAAGCTTGAACCAAGTTGTTGAGGTTGGATTTCAACACCTCAATTTCATCTTTGATGTCAATTTGTTTGATTTCGAATTTTCTACCTTGTTCGGCTTCAATTTTAGCAATCACTTCCTTCAATGGGAGTCTACCGGATCTAACTCTGTATTTGCTTTGGACTTTGGAAGGTTCAGTGACGACAATAGCAGCGACAAAGTTTCCAATGTCCTCAGCAGTAGAGAAGTCAACTACCTTTGAATCTAAGTCACCAGCAACTTTGACAACCCCCTCTTTTTGGTTGATACCAACGTGGTCGGTCAAACCATACAAGAAGATAGGTGGGATTCTGAAAAATGAAGTACTAACTCTGACCACTTTGATGCCTTGGTCCTCTAATCTTTTAGCGTGGTCAAGTTTGTTCTGTAAAGGTGTGGAAACTATGGAAGGGTCAAGTTTGTCATTTTCGTTACCGAACTCACTTGGAATGTAGAAGTTTGGTTTGATGGTCACAACGGCCTTTTCTAATTTTTCCAATAATTCAGGAAGGGGTGGTAACACTGAAATCAACACATTGGTACCTTTCAAGGATTCAATTAAAGCATCATCGATTTCTGATTTGATGTAGTTAACCTTATCATTGTTTTCACTGGATCTGTCCTTAGTGGTGATGACTTTAACTGGTAAAGAAATCTTTGAGCTGAAAATAGGGCCAGTCAAAGAGTCAATGATGGCTTGACCAACCTGTCCACCGGAACCGAAAACTGCTACTGAAGTCATTTCTATTAATTAATGTGTATGTGTCTCTATGAAGTAATTGTCAATTGAGATGAAACTATTGCAATTGAGTAATTGAAAGATTGAAGTAATTTCATTGCAATTTATATGTTTCGCAACTAAGGAGATCATTTGTGTAATCCCACAGTAAATTTGTAATTGAGCGGAATACTCACAAATTATCCGAGAATATTTATAATCAGTCCATGCCGGTCAGCCACGCCATACATATTTTTAGAAGTAGCAAAATCTTACAAATGTGAAACCACAATTGAGGCACTGGTGGGTATTTGACCCTCCCCGTATTTGAAGTGGGGTCTGGCGGACATATCAACTATCCATCCGTATATGTGCCGGTTCCGCGCCGGTTGCGGAGCTCCCCACGACTCATATCTATAACTATTTAAGTGACAAAATTAACCTACATTCCCCAATTATTCAACATGGCAACATACTCCGACAGCTCTTTCAATACTGGTCATTACGACAACGCCAGACCAAATTACCCCGACTCGTTCTACAACACAGTAATGGAATACCATAAGGGAGACAAGGCCGAGGCAATTGACGTTGGCTGTGGATCAGGATTTGCGGCTTTCAAGTTGGCAAATTATTTTGCAAATGTTATTGGTACTGATCTCTCTCCTGTGATGATCAATCAATGTAACGAGAAAGCTGAAAAGAACACAAGTTTTAAGGTGGGTGCGGCTGAACAGCTTGATTTCGCGGATGAATCAGTTGACTTGGTGGCTAGTGCTGAAGCCTTACATTGGGTTGATACTACCAAATTCTTCCCAGAGGCCTTCAGAATCTTGAAGAAGGGTGGCACGTTAGCCTATTGGTTCTATATCGAGCCAGTTTTTGACAATTCTGCTGCAAACAAGTTATACGACGAGTTCGCTTTTGGACCAAGCCATTTAGGACCTTATTGGGAACAACCGGGGAAAAACCGTTTACGTGAGAAGCTCAAGAACGATGATCCCTCCAAATTTGGGTTCAGTGACGTTATCCGCAAGGAGTTTGACCCCTTGGAGGGAGGTTCCACCTCCTTGTATATTTCCAAGACTATAAACTTGAGAGACTTGACCGATTATTTAACCAGCTGGAGCGCCTACCACAGTTGGAAAAAGGACAGCAAAAATGACAATAAGAGAGACATTGTCGATCAGTTCATCGATGACTTGCGTGCGGTGATCGGCGATGGGAAATTCACGGTTACGTGGGGTACAGTGTACACTTTAGCCAGAAAATTGGCCTGAAAATTGACTTTTCAGGGGTATCACCTTTCTTTTAGACAGCCACTGGTACAGTGGCATAATATGAATGTATATTATCTTGCTATAAAGGCCAAACTTACTCAGTGGCTAGCTCGTCAATTGGAGTGAATAATATTTTGATATGTCTATCTTTGTGATGAATTAGCTCCAAAAATCCCTTATCAATACCATCCTTTAACTTGATTTTGCTGCTGATCAACAACCTCAACTCCTCGGTATTGATATCACCTCTTTCAATGGCGTCAACCACCTCTTCAAAATCAGATTTGACAAAACATATCAGACCCGTGACAATTTTCTCGGACATCGTGGTCTCCATAGGAGAATAATCGATATATTTGTGAGCCCAGACCGCAACATTAGTGGCAGTGCCTCGAATTCTCAAAGTTTTGATACTGGCCTTGAAAGTTTGGGCAACTCCTGAGCAGTCGTACGAATGATGGTATCCATGGTCGTCTCCGCTCAACGCCTTTAAATCCTCGATGCACTGCTCAATAGATTTACCGGAGGGATCGTAAACCTCCACTCCCAATTTCGCAGCCAATTCTCTTCTTGCAGAGGAGGGCTCGCTGACCACGATTCTGGATGCCTTGTGGCCCTTCAAAGCGAAAATCGTCGTCAATCCAATGGGCCCCCCGCCAAGAATCAACGCTACTTGGCCCGGTTCGAACCGCGAAACCTCAACTGCGTGCCAGGACACTGATAACGGCTGGATCAACGCCGCAATATCCATAGGGATCTTATCCTCGTCAAATTTAATCAACTTCTCTTTGGTAGTGACCAAATACTCCGCACATCCTCCATCGCTGAACCCTAAACCCGTGAGGGCCAAGTATTCGCAGCAATTGTAGTACCCCTCCTTGCAGGGATGACATGATTCCTCGTCTTTGGTGGGGGATTCCAAGTATTTATACTTGTCTTTGCAGCTTCCTGTAACCTCTACTACCACTTTATCACCCTTGGCAAATTCGCTAACGTTGGACCCTACATCGACCACCTCGCCGCTGATTTCGTGGCCCATCACCATAGGGAACTGCAAGTTGGAGATCTGATTCGTGGAGCCAGGCTGGTTGAAGAAAAACGGCCCGGAGGTGTATTCTTTCAAATCACTTCCACAAATGCCACAATAATACACTTTAATCTTGACATCGTTTTCGTGGCTCACCTCTGGTGTGGGATAGTCGGTCTCATATTTGAGCTGTTCTTTTCCGTGGTACACGATTGCTTTCATTTGCTACTAATTGAAATGCAGTGCTGGTAAAATCTCCGACGATTTGGTCAAGGATGTTCGCAGCTAACCTGGTGTGCATATTGGCCATAATTGCTTCCGCAGATATCCGTGTTTAGATAAGGATGTTTCGGTTTAGGGAAGGATTGGCAGACTGAGAAACATGAAGCAGTTGAGCTGCGCAACCGGCGGAATTACTGCTAAAGTAGGTCTATTGTTATTGTGCGGTCTTTAGGAGGATTGTTGTCCGACATAAATGCCACCCTCGGTTTTCACATGATAGGCCATTTTTTTGTTCGTACCAATGCCGAAGCTAGCTTATCAGACAGTTGAAGCAGCACATCTGGGGGTTACCTCCCCTTGTCTGTGCTTAAAGGAACTGTCTGCATTCTCAGCTGCAATATGCGGCCTGTATATAGGTATCGAAGCCACCTTCTGGCCCGTCACCTGAATCTAGAGTCTCTGCCACCGCTTCGTCTTTGTGGCAGACTCTCTCAACTACTTTGTAGTGAGTCTGCGAGGGATTGACATGAGTAAGCAGGTACGGTTTGATTGGGTGAAAAGTGGGCGATTTGATAATCGAAGCGCAATGTGACAGTGGCTGTGTTACTCATGCAATTTAATCCGAGTGGCTCTTTTCGATCAAGACGATCATAAACCGAGATGCTGGAAATGTTGTTCGTTAGAGGATGGCCTAATAGCCAAAGGGCGAAGGTATTGGCCGAAGACGACCCTAATTGGTCACTGGTCGATTTTACCAAGGACTAATTTATGCTTGCTTTGTAATCTGTTGGCTTTACACCTCATAGCCTGCCTGTGATTGTTATCGGGTAGAGATGCTTTTGTGAGTTTTCGTCAATTCTCGTCGCACTAAAACGGAATTGTCCCTTGCTTCCTTGGTCGCTATTACGTAATTATATGTCCATGACAGGCTAATTGATGGATTTTCACGTCGGAGTGAAAGAATAGGTCAATTTGGGGTGATTGTCGAGGCGATTGTCGAGTTCAATGGGTGCCTTTTTGTTCTTTCTTTAGTTTTTGCCTGATGTATTGTTAATAACACCTAGGCTATTGAGCCTGAAATATACCCCAAGCCACAATAGAACTTGGGCCAGTCTTCAATGTTTGTATCAGCGACGTTTGATATGGCGGAGCAAGATCAAGAACCTTTGAATCCTCATGGCCTATATAACACCCACCTTTCCTCCTCTCTTTGTAGTGTCACATCTTCAAAGAACCTTGAAATCTCAAATGAAGGTCACTACTATCTTCACTTTATCAGCCCTTGCCCTTGGTGCTCAATCGGTCCACATTCCAGGATTCGGCAGAGGAAGTGCCCCCAAAGCCACCAATGAATCATATGCCCCACTCCTGGACCATCCCTCTCAATTGTACAAAAGAGCCGTCAATGGTAGCGATGCTATTGCCTTATACGAAAGAGGGGTGAACAGTACTCAGTGGGATAAAAGAGGGGTGAACAGCACTCAATTGGAAAAAAGAGGGGTGAATCACACTGACGCCACCATCAAGAAAAGATTCGCCGAAGCCGAGGCTTTGATGGCTAGAATCAACCAACAAGGTTGATTATTACATTTCTGTTTCTGGCGCCCTATTCCGAGATCTTGCAGGTTCCTGCATTTAAATTTTTTTATCAATACATGTGCACAACCGCAAATTGTTATTGCTATGACATCTCTAAGACAGTGCCACAGATTATGGAGGGAATCAGGACGAAAAAACAACACAACCTCAACCTGCAAAGGCTGTGGCTTCAGTGAGGGACCGGAATCGTCAGAGGTTGCGAAGGATCAAAACCCGGGAATTTATGCCCCTCCTTGCGCGCATGTTCCGTGCCTGAATTTAGCTGTCAATGTCTAGCCCCTTTCACCCCAGTTGTCCGACACGTTTCTTGAACGAGAGGTATCTGTTGTAGTGGAATTCAAATGCAATGACCTGCCTTATTGCAAACCTCGTGGCATTTGGAAATCAGATTAGATTGTGTCGTGCGCTGGCCCATTTATGTAGGAAACAATAGATTAGTAACAATGTTACTAGATCTGTCATATTAGTTGCCTTTATCAGATGAGTACCTGTATGCCACATGTACTAGGTAGCAGATCATGTAATACCGGTGCGTGTCAATTGCTTGGACTTCAAGGGAACATGGGGCGACGTTACTAATGCTCTGCTAATATCGAAAACTCTGAGCTGGAAAGGTCCATTCACCACGGAAAGTGCTGCGCCGTTATTCTCGTTTAAACCAACAATGCACCAATTCGAAATGGAATTCTAGATTTATTTGTCCGGCACTTGTTTCTCTACATTGATATGATCGCCGTTGTGATATCTTCGTTTGCTCAATATGCCTGACTTTTTGCAATATCCTCCTCTATGCAGTAGCCCGAAGAAGGAGATAAGGTACCGCAGCTTGAAGTTACAGGCAAGTATGGCTCACTTTTTGCAGATTACCTTCCTTTTCGGCCCCCTGTTTGTGTAGCATTCTAATATAAAAGGCCACCACAAGTAGCATTTTTTGCTTTATCTTTATCATACCCTCATAGATTTATCAGCTTCATACACCGACATGAGATTTTCCACCTGTTTGTTAGGCTTGTTAGCTGCTGCCAATGCTAACCCAATTAGTGACTACAAATTCAAAGAAACTGTTGCTAAAAGAAACATCTACAACAGTTTGAATGATGTTCTCGATGAATTACCAACCTTGGTCAAAAAGGAGCTAGAATCTGACGTGCAAACCAGAGACAACTTGGAACCAAGATTCTTTCACGACCCACCTCAATGGTTGAAAGACTGGTGGCACAAAATTCACCCTGGTTGGGGCGAAATTCCATGGAATGGGACTTGGGGTGACTGGCCCCATAAGCCCGATGGACCTGGCAAATGGCCCGGAAATTGGCCCAATGCTACTCTTCCAAATGGAACCTGGCCCGGATTGCCTCACGATCACCACTGGCCTCATCCTCACAAGCAATCTAAAAGATCTGTGGGCTCTTTGGATGAAATTGACGAAACCATTGAATCCTTGACCTTGAAAATCAGAGATTTGGGTAAACTTGTAAAAAGAGATGGCTTTGAACTTGCCCCTGTGTCTTCAGTGTCGATCAACAAGTTGTTCAAGGTCAACCATGATTTGCTCGTCCAGTACATGGCGGCATTTGAAGAATCATTATACTCCAGCAGTGTCACCAAGCAATCAGTTAATTCAAATACCAACAGATTATTCGATGAACTTTCACTTACTTTGAACAATTTGATTGCTCAAGCTAAAAAGGAGGGAAACAAGGATGTGCTTGAGCAAATCAACCAGAAATTAAAGGACTCTTCCGCTTTGCTTACTGGTAAATTGGCTGGTGTAAAGTCAAAATTGAGCGACAACAAATATTGAGTCTGGACTCAAATTTGATTTTTTTCGATAGTATGGTTATTTCGCTGGTAGTTTACCTTAATGTATATTTTCTCGTCATGTGTGTTTCAAATTCCATCTTTCTGCGTTCTATTGTGTTCTGGGTTTCATCTTGAATAAACTTGACTAGAAACAAATTTTTGCAACCACCGCGAACGCGTAATGACAATGGAAGAATCGATACAAGAGATAGAATTCATATCCCAAGCCCTTAAGGCCGACAAGATAGTCACCTATAAGGCTATTTCTCATAGTCTAGGAACTACTTATCATAATTCCCGGATTATTTTGTACAACTATTACAAATCGAACAAGTCATCCACTGTGGGACAGTTTATTATTAACGGGAAAAGGAACGGCAAAAACATCATAAAATTTGTGGAATCAGAGGCATTAGTGAATAAACTGATCGACAAAATGGATGATGTTACTTCGGTGTATTGCTATTCCGTCACCCTGTTGAAGAATTATTCTTTACAAGACTTTGTTATCAGTAATATCAGCGTTACTGTGGACAAAGACGAGAAATTTCATAAATATGGAATGATAAAGGGCCCTGCATTGGTGGCCCAGTCCCCACATGAGAGCTCCAACGCTGCTGTTGTGAGACCCTCCAAAGTCAAGCCAAGTTCCGCCGCACCAAGTTCTGTCACCCCAAGTTCAGGCAAACCAAGTTCAAACAAATCAAACTCAAGCAGGAGTACCGCCAAAAAAGGAAGCACTACATCAAAGAACGTTTCTCAGCTGAAAGCACAATTGAAGAGACCATCGACAGAGCTGCCCTCTGGATACCAGTATAAATCAAGAAAAATCGACACATCCGAGAAGGTTGTGATGTCGGAGCCCAAAGATGAGTTTGATGAGTTTGATGAATTTGACGAGATAAGCACAGATCCGCCTGCAGAGCCTCGAATTCCAAAAACCAAGCTCCTGGATATTTTTAACGACGATGACCTGTTTGACGAAGATGACAAAGGAGGAGATTCTCCGGCTGAAGCAGAACCGACTGATGAGCCGAAGTCTACACCGAAACCGAAAGCTGCAGAATCCTCAGAGGCTATGCCTGTATCACAGGAACCACCAGAACCAGAAACTGAGCCTGTTGAACTAATTGCGCCTGAAGAACCCCAATACGATGAGGACGGGTATCTAATCACTTACAACAAAACAAAACCGAAACCGAAACCCAAGTCGAGGAAGGTAGAAAAAGAGCCTGCCAAAGTAGTCAAGCCTGCTACAAAGCCCACTTCCTCCAAACCAAAATCCAAACAGCCATCAGTGATGAGCTTCTTTGGCAAGAAGAAATGAGTTGCGAGCTACCCCATGAACAAACTTATAATTTCCTATTTCATTGAAATATCGTATATTTAACCCCGTCTTTAATAAACGACTTACCAAATGCATACTCCACCCCAACTAATTTCCCTTTCAGGATATATAATAACCTTTTGCAACACCAAATGCAGAAATAGCTAGATATTGTCGGTCGTGTTCGCACTGTTTTTAAATTTGAGAAAATTCCTCTTTAGGAAGTGTAATGGGATTTTACCATTTGACTGCAAAAAGTATAAATTATGAAAAAATGGCTTTAAAATTGTTCCAGATATATTCTTAAGTCTCCACTATTTGTAAGAGTCCCCATCTAGACCTGATATTCAGACACTCGTTATGAAATTAAGCACTACCACATTAGCTGCTATAGCTTTGAATATAGTTATTGTCAATTCTGCCCCCACAGTCGAGAATTCTAACGAGTTGGTTAAAAAGTCCGATGATGAGTTAATGGAATTATTGAACAACTTGAACAGCTACAAATCCAAGAGGGACGAAATCTATCAGAGTTTAGATAAAAGAGAATATCAGATTGTCACTGATGTATTGAGTGCCTTGAATAACACTCAATTGACCGAGAAAATTATTCACTACTTGGCCACTAATCAAACCTTACAACCCATTGTGATCAAAACCCTTGTTACCGTCTTGAAATCCAACTTGATCAGTTACACTGCTTTGTTCAATGCATTGGATCAAAGTGGTTTGGTCACTACTGTTTTGCAAGATTTGATTGGTGATTGTTCTTTATATGTCTCATTGTTCAACACTGCTTCCAATGTCATTGGAGACTTGATTGATAAGGTTCAAGCAAAAATTAACAATTCCAAGAGAGAATTATTGGAATTGGACTCCTTGCAACCGGTCAAAAGAGATATTGGCGAGGTATCGGTCGATTTGGAAGCAAGAGCCCTTGATTTAGATGAAATTGTTGTCAACTTGTTACAATCGTTGGCTAATTCTGGCTTGGCTTCATCAGTGGTCAAATCCATCATCACTGATCCCTCGTATATTCCATTCGGGTCTGCTTTAATCAAAGCAGTGTTGCAAAATGATGCTTTGAATCTAGGCGAACTTATTGATGCTTTGAAGGACACTACCTTGGCTTCAAACTTGTTGAAATCAATCTTGAATGCCCAAACGTTTGACACCGTGATCACAAATGCTTTCGCGGCTTTCTCTGGAGACTGTGCCTCCGGAGGTTCTGGGGGAAGTTCTGGGGGTTCCTCAGGCGGCAGTTCTGGTGGTAGTTCTGGGGGCTCTTCTGGTACTGCTGGTTCCTCTGGTACTGCTGTTGATCCTTGTAAAAGAAGGAGGAGAAGAAGAAGAAGCTACAACTACTAATGAAAATAATAATGATGTATACCAATGTAATGTACCGTAATCCTAACGTTCCATATTTTCTCAATTCTCAATTGACCCATTGTGTCCTTCGTGCTCAATAGGGAACCTCTGGCTCCTTGGCGCCCTGGAGAAATTCCTAAAAGGGTAATATGATTGAACTGTGTCGTTGTCGCGAAGTCGTAAAGCTGCAAAAATTATTACCTAAATTGACAAATTGTAAACATGGATAATTTAGAACATTTTCAGTAAAGAGAAGGATTTTACAGAATACTTAGTTTCATCTATACTGTTGTGATACCCTCCCTATATTTTCGGGCCTTCAAAATGGACAGAATAGAGTCTCCATCAAAGTTGTCGATATTTCGGCCAGGCAGCCCGAGAAGAGGCTCCAGAGGTTCCTCCAGTTCCACCATTGCATCCCCAAGTCGGTCTCCCGTTAGATCGTCTTTTAGGTCCCCAGGCAGATCTCCTATCAGATCTCCTGGCAAATCACCCGCTAGGTCACTAGTGCAAGTGTTGTTGCCTAAATTCGCCCAGTCCCATACGTCAGAACAGTTCAACCAGGCGGAACTGCACACGGAAGCTGTAAAAACCCCAGACGTGACATCGGACGATTTCGCTGACACAGCCAGTGAATCTAGTGACAGCACCAAATCTCAGGCAGAAATAGATGCAGAGTCGTTGGAGGACATATTCAGGGAATACGAAGACAATCGTAAAAGCTTCGTCTTCAAAGAAGATTTCGATGATAAAACTAACTCCACCATGGATCAGTCGGGAGATAATTCGTTCAATACCACAACTTCATATAAGAATTACGAAAGGAACTTTGAGCGGTCACTCGACAGGTTGCGAGACTCGAGAACGTCCACCTCAGATCCTAAGGGTCGGTATCAAAGAGCTGCAGAGACTTCTGGTAAGTACGAGATCAGCTCCACTACTGATGAAGACCATAAATCATCATTAAGCAATGGGCTTTTTGATAGCACTGGGGGCCGCACCAATAATACCCATATTGATACCACCATCACCGACACCAGCGCCCTGCAAAACCACTACAGCATCAAATTCAAAAATTCCATGATATCTTTGAATTCAGAGGAGCTTTTAAATAAGTTGGACAACAAATCGGTGAATGAATTGCTGGATAAATCGGACGAGGAGTTCTTTTATGCAGCCCACGAGAGTTTGGGATATCCAGGTGAAAAAGACGGCAACTCCGTGTCCGAAACACCCATAGTGCTTTACAGGGCTACCGATAATACCTCGCCAAAGTTGATACGTATTGGCACCCCCGAAGAATTGGAACCGGTACATTTTCATGATTCTGATTTAGGTTCCAAGAATTCCATTTCGATCGAATTACCCACAAAACCGTATACCAATGACGCCTCAGCACGAAACGTGTTTGGCCCACCAGTTAAAAAGCCACCGCCGAATGTCCCTGTAGATAGCCTTGCCAAAACCACCCAACATGAAAAGATGTTTCACAGCCCACACTTCGAGCATGCCCACCACCTCCATTCCGTATCAGTCGATAACGACCCCAATGATGTACATTACAGTCCCACGTTGATAGCAGGATTACCGATAATCAAATCTGGTAGTGCTACAACTCCTGACTTCTCGGACTATGACACCGACGAGGAATTCTATTTGAATGAAAAACGCCAGACGCCGAAACACTTCAGTTGGCGGTACTTTATTGTGATGCAGATTATGGGACTCGTTATGCCGCCGATTTTCTTCTTGTTGAGCTTGGGCATGTTCGATAAACTTTCCTGTAAGAAGAACTACTACACCGGTATCTACTACAAACAACAATACCTGATTAACCACAACAAATTGGTCCAGTTCTCACCACTCCAGAAGACTATCAGCTCATTTATCGGTCTACTATGGTTTTGTATTATATTGGCCATGATAGGAGTAGGGTTCGGGCTAACGCAATAGATTAGAATTAGACAAATGATCATTTCCTGTGGATCCGCAATTTCTCCAATGTCTCCACACACCCGTCACACGAGCTATATGTGTGATTTTGTAGTGCCATTTCCATTAACTCTGGTGCCAGTTATCGCCCGCAAAGCCCCTAGCTATTGTTTAATGTCTCCCGACACAGACATTTCTCAAGCGTTAAAATCGAGCGACAATTTGAGCAATAGGGGAGAGCGGTTGAATAAACTACACAGACTTGACCAGTAAACAGCTCATAGTTCGATAGACTTCAGAACCACAGAATAGAGTGTATACAGTTCAATATCTTCCTTGTCAAAAGACTCGAGAACCCCACCAAGAGATAGCCACATAACGATTCCTCACCTCAATTTAGGATCATAATAGTACAAGTTATACAAAATGGGGAATACAGCTGGTAGAGAAGCTAGACCAAGGTCCAGTACCTATTCTTCGAGCTCCGCTGCTTTGAACCCATACGAAGTGAGTCGTAGAAATACTATTTTCGGAAATGTCAACGATTACAAGAAGTCTAAGAAACAGGAGGAAAGAGATAGACAGCGGGAGGAACACTATCTCAAGTTGATAGCCAGGTATAATGAAAACGTCGATGGTGGTTACCTAGCTCCATTTGGAATTTACAAGTCAAATTTGGATTTTGACGCTAACATTGTCCGAGATTTGATCATCCAACGAAAGTTATCGCCGTTCTATACCCCATTACAAGACTACGATGATAAGTGGACCCAAGATGAATTGGTTAAGATATTGACGCAGTTGAACTTGCATTCCATCGAGATTGCTTACGAGGATGACGAGGAAGAAGATGATATAGATGATCACAAAATCCATAAATCCTCCAATTTTTACAAGCGTCAAGAACAGAAGTTGAAGATGAGGCAATTGATCGATAAAATGAAGGAGATACAAAAATACGAAGAAAACAAGTTCTTGGAACGCAAGTTGGCTACCGTCAATGGCGAACATGACGATAATATACCATCCACTGATTTGTTACTTGAATTGTATCAAGATCCAATCGAATGTCCGATTTGCTTCTTGTACTTTCCCAATAATTTGAATGTCTCCAGATGTTGTTTGCAGCCAATATGTACTGAATGCTTTGTTCAAATCAAGAGATTGGACCCTCATCCTCCTCATGATCAGCAACCTGAAAACAACGAATTACCTCACACGGTTATTTCTGAACCAGCAAATTGTCCTTATTGTGCAATGAGTGATTTTGGTGTGACCTTTGAGAAGAACATTGAAGTCAAAACAGGTATTGGAGGAATAAAACCCGGCCTTTATAATTCTAGTGCCATCCCAAGGCCTAATACCTCTTCGAATGAATTGAAAATAAGTTCAGAAAGTGAGGTTTTTGCATCATCACCATCAGCATCCCCTACCAAATCATCACCAGTAAAAACAGAATCCTTGACTGAGAGAAGAAGAAGGAGATCCTCAATTCCGGCAAACTCCCCCAAAGTAATCACGATTGATCAGATAAGACCGGACTGGGAAACCAAACTAGCAAGCGCTAAAAGCCGATTGGCCAGAAAAGCTGCTGCTGCTAGTGCAATTCATGCTTCCAATTTGATTATCAATCCCTCGACGGATCTAGCTGAATATGATACGAGAAGAAGAAATAGTAACCCAAGATTCCAATCTATTGAAGATAGAATGATCGAAGAAGCTTTAAGATTGTCGATCATCGATGAGGAGGAAAGAGCCAGGAGGCAAGGAACTCCTCAATCCGAGTCCTCTGCGTGAATCATTGTTCGTGACGAATCAGTGCCACAAACGCCGGATGTGACGAAATGTTTTCCTCTGTTTCAAGCTGTCACCAATGAGTGCATCTAGAGCTGTCTGATGAAGCATCACTGGTGTGACTGCCACATTCAGTACCAATCAGCGGCCGGTATGGCAGGTTTTGCCGAAGATAAAACATGAGGCGCGGTATCAGGTAATTAGACCAGTTTAGAATATAAAGTTTTCCGCAATAAAATTAAGCGAGAATTTTATTTTGACTTATTTTGGAACTATTGTGGATTGTTGTCTTGACTTAAATAGTTATTAACGGTCAATTAATTGACTCAATTGCGGATATTTTGGAAATATTTCGTCACCTAGATTCGCAAGTGCAGAAGATACAGTCTAATCTAAACCCATCAACTTCATTAGAGAGTACCCACATTTTGAGCGTCGCAAGGTACAAATCTTACCAGTCACAGAATAGGAAGGCAGACATCTGACTGATATAAGAATATGGATGAGCTAGAAATCATAGAGCCTATCAACAAAATTCCGATCAAACGACTATTTGACTACAAACAATGTAAGATCAGAGAAATCACCAAATTACCCAAAGAATTCGAGTTACAGGGAAACGAGATACTATTCAAAATTGGTTTGATTGGCATGAACTATCCGAAAGACATCGAGCTATTAAGGACTCACCAACGAAGCATTGTGCCGGGAAACAAATTCATTGGTAAAATCTACGCATCCAATCTGCTTAGTGAAAGCACACAAGACTATGAAAAGTTGAGACTCGATCGTAGGTACCTAATTTTCCCTTTCACTAATTGCATACAACAGAATCATCAGCCAACCTGTCAAAATTGTAACGAATCCTTCGCTGGAGGAAAGAATCTTCCATGTTTGTTGAGCTTTGAATATGGTGTAAACCTACACGGAGGGTTCCAAGACTATCTCAAAATAAGTAACTTCTTCCAGGTTAGTGTTGAAATTCCTGACAACTTGAGTAGGCATGATGCTCTATTTGTATTGGATTTAATACTACCATTCTATTCATGTGTACAGAAATATTTCAAGGATAGCTTCCGTCAATTCGACAACTGTAAAAAAATAATAATCTTAACGGATTTGTCAAAAGAATTGAATGATGTATTGATTGTAATAAAGATGTTGAATCTTAACGAAAACAATTTGTCCATAATTGATGCAAAGGCTATTGCTAACTACAGCAATGAGCAAGCTGAAACTCATTACAGTCATTATAATCAAGTTTTCGTGTTCAACTTTGATGTTGCATCCATAAACTTCGCTTTCAAGTGTTTGATTTCCACGGGTTTGACATCCACCAAATCTAGGTACCACATGTTTCTATTCAATCAATATTACCCTTCTAGCTTCGATATTGTCAAGTCCATTTACGATTTTGATGTTAACGATAAAACCATTGTTCAATTCAGGCTTAATTGGTATAATCGACTGGAATTGGTGGAGGTATTTGATTACATTTCCCTGTTAAATTCCCCCATTTGGAACGACTGTGGAAGCGGAAGCTCCACTCCAACCACATTCGACAACCCGTTACCGTCGCCGAAATCAGATTTCAAAGCATCATCAAAACACCAATGGTTGTGGTATGAGAAAGAATATGAAATGACAAGTCTTTCGCCAAAAATGAACACCGATCTCAATAGAGCACGGTCGATAAAACAAATAAACAAGATTATTCAAACTCAAAGTTTTACCCGAATTTGCTACAACAATAAGCCCACAAAGCCCACAAGATCTAATAAGTTGAATGCCTTCGTGTTGTCTTGATCTGGATTCGATAGAGCTGCCCTCTGATGACATTCGACAGTCGGCTGCTCACACTCACGAATAGTCATCGCACCCTCCGCAAGTCGTAGAGGGCTTTAGTCCCTCCCAGGCGATTTTCATGTCATGAGAATATATTATACTATTTGCCCAACTCTATTAGAATGTCCTTGAAAATATCTTTCAACTTCAACAAATTGATGATTCTCAATCTTTCGTTCTTTAAATGTGCGTTATCACTCGATTGGCCACAAGGGATTTGGCATGCAGTGGCATTGAAAGTTTTCTCCAAAAATCTTATTATTGGGATGGATCCCCCTTCCCTAATCAACAAAGGCTCAACTCCCCAATTATCTCTGATTTTCGAATATGCTATTTTATAAATAGGGCTATTCCAATCCCCTAACCATGGCTCAGCTTCGTGAAGTAAATTGAGCTGAAGTTTGTTGGGTGAGTTCAAGCTGGAAAAGTGACTATTCAAGTGATCAACTAGCTGGCTTTCAATGGTTTTCAAGTCTTGATTAGGGACAATTCTGATTGATACAGAGCTTTTGACAGTTTTAGGAATGACTGTATTGTTATTAGGGCCACTCACTTCAATTTTATGAATTGTCAATGAAGGATTACACCATTTAGTGATGAGCTCGTCCAAACTTATTTCCTCGGGGTTGCAGGCAACAATTTTTTTGAAAATTTCAAGCTCATCGTCTTCTATTGGTTTGACATCCTGATAAAAGTTTTTAATTCCTATTGGCTTGTCCAGTCCTTTGAAAGAATTCAATAATTGTATCAAATCCATCATGGGCTCTTGCAGCACCCCACCGTCGACCCCTGAGTGCCTATCTGGCTTGTCGCTCTCAATTTCGATGGCAATGCTGACGACCCCCCTCAAACCATAGTTCAAACATGGTATTTCGTCATCCAACCAATAACTATTTGATGAAAAAAGGTAGTCAATCTCCCCAATATATTCCAAATGACTTAAAATTTTGGATTTGAATAGTTTGGAACCTGTTTCTTCTTCTCCTTCGATAACAAATACAACGTCGACGCTTAACTGATTCAATTGAACCAATTCGGCCACTGATTGAATGGTAGCCAAAGACGGACCCTTATTATCTGACGCTCCTCTACCATAAACAAATCCGTTCTTACTGATCATTTCAAAGGGATCAGTTATCCAATCATCGCTCATTTCGTTAGCCTCCACCACGTCATAATGACCGTAATATAATATTCTTTTTCGGGGCTTATCATCTTTGATGGTAGCCTTGAAAGTAGAAATGATTATGGGACTACCTTCCTCAACAGGGATCAAATTGGAAGTGGCTCCATAATTGTCAAAAAGTTTGATTAAAAACTTAGTACAGTTTCTCAAGTCATGTAGATAGACATCGTTCATCTTCGACACTGTTTTGAAACTGACGAATTTTGATAAATTCTTAAGTAGTGTGTCGTTACTCAAACTGCTGAATTGATGAAATTGCAAGCTTGAAGGAGTATTGTACAGTAATAGGTTGTAAAAACTGACAACTTTTGTACCACCTGTGATTAAGCTGGTATTCTCTTTGTCCTCATTTAAGTACAAAGTCAATGTAGAAGTTTTACTGATTCTCGTGATATTTCCATTAGTTGAAATCAGGTTCAATCCATTTTTGTTTCCATAGATAATCATATTGTTGTCGAGAACCACTAAAGCACTGATTTCCTCCTCATTCTGAGAATAGGAGCTCCTGATCAACTGAAAGGTAAGAAAGTCCCAGGTGTTGATTACACCATTAGACAACCCAACATACAAGTAGGTATTGTGGATAAACATAGACAATATCGACTCATCGTTATGTAATGTTTTCAAACAACGTAATACGATATTATCGGCCAGCTTCTTGATACCCCAAATCTTCACGCTGCCGTCACCACCACAGCTGACTAAAAATTTCTCATATTCAGGGAATTTGAGTTTCTTGAAGTCATTTGTGAATGCAACTATGTTGTAAATGTATCCATTATGTGCAAAGTTTATGGAATTCTTTACTTCTAATTCACATAAGGATATCGAGTCTACGAACTTGAAATCCCTTTTGGACTCCACATTTAGCTTTCCTCCTGGACCCTTGGAATCGAAGAATTTATTGTATCTTAAATGAGGTAGGTTCTCTCTAGAGAGGACACTGGTGCTCTCCTCGATCTCTCCATTGACCAATTCCCTCAAATGTTTTAAATTTATGGGACACCACAATATGCTAGCGTTCTGGGCACCAATGAACAAAACATTAAAAATTTCACAGTAATATATCGAGAAAATGTCTCCGATGTCAATTGCAGAATATATGATCTTCACACATCTTATCTCATCAAGGGTCGCCAAATCGTAAATTTTGATCAAAGATTCGGAGCCGCCCACGAATATAAAGCTTTCGTCATTGCTCAACACAAGACATAGGTTAGAACCTTGCATGGCGTCTTCTGCGACAGTTTTGACGAGGCGATAGCTGTTTAAATCAAAAATACAGATTTTCCCGTTTTGAGTCCCACAAATCAACCATTGCTTCTTTTTTGCAACAACACTGGATATAATGGAATCACTTGTATCCCAGCTGTGAACTAGCTGGAGTTGGTTCTCCGAAGGAGGCGATGGTGTGTAATTTGACTCTCGGTCGGACTCTGACATAGTGAATCTTTGATTACTCACGGAGTTCAAGTACTCTTATTAGACCCCGTCCTGATTCTTCCTCGGATGTACAGCTTTTTATCACGACTTATGAGGGTCGCTTGGCTATAATGCAAGGAGATTACTCAATTGATGATTCGGGTGCACAAATAATGTGATTCTCTTTTCTAAATAGTTCACGCGAGCTATCTTCAAATCTGAGGCACTGGTGCGTAGGATTCGATGGTTCACGAAGATAACGATATATGGGCCAATTGAGTTGCGTCAGAGAATTTGGTCTAGCGATAAATTTCTTTGTCAAATTACACCTTCAGAGATTATTATAGAGACAATTCGTATATTTGAACCATGGCCTAAGACGAACTTTCATCTTTTGTGCGTTATGGGTTCTAATATGTGACTCTTCAATTGTGTTATATCGTGAGATTCATGATGCTACATGCTCTGCTGTCTATTTCATACGTCTGAGCTCTTTTATTACTTTTCAATAACTCGTAGCCAGGAAAAGTTGCAAATTTGAGTTTTTGAAAGCTACACAATTGCTAAGAAGTGGAAGAGTGATATTCACTAAAAAAGATTTTTATCGAACAGACAAAAAGAAATCGTCGAAAAATCAGTGGAGATACTCTTCGTATTGAATTTATCAAAGCTATCATCAAACTGTATTATTTGCCTACCCAATCTTCACATTTACAGTTGCTTGTTGAACCACATTGTCAAACCAGAATCGCGAAATAATTTATTTAGGATAGCATGTTAACGTTTAGCACATTTGGAGATAGCCAAATCTACTATGACGAACTGAGAGAAGCCGCCTTGGTTGTTGAGAATGGAAAATTCAAGGAATTTCCTGATATTCCCCCCACCTATCGCCATCTCAACTTCCAACAATGTTTCATCGTTGGTTTGTTGAAATTGAAATTGAACAACTATGTGATCATAATTGACGATTTTGAGATTGCAGGTGAAATTCTTGGCGACACTATTGGGAAAATGAAAGGTTATAAAATTTTGCCTGTGAATGGCAAAATCAACAGCAACAGCGAAGAGAAAGAATATTTGAAGTTAATCAAGTTCCATCTTGACTACAATGTTTTTTATTTTTCTATTCATGGAAAGTTTGACTTAACTAACAGCATTCAGCTGCAACATACTAAGAAGCCGGAGCTCAATAAGGAGTTCTACTGGAATTCATATCTTGGCTCTAATTTTGGCGAGTTTGCAGGTGAGTCTTTTGTGACCCCCTTAATCAATGGTTACGTGAGAAGCGAGGTAATTGACTTCAACAATTCACCTTCACAGCGATTGAATTATGTATTGATCACCAGGAAAAGTGTTAATAGAGCAGGCACTAGGTACTTTAGGAGAGGCATTGATGATGACGGGAACGTGGCCAACTTTAATGAAACGGAACAGGTTATCATCAGCAACAATCAAATCTTGAGTTTCTTGCAGATTCGAGGTTCAGTCCCCGTTTATTGGACTGAAGTCAACAACTTGCGTTACAAGCCTAATCTCATCATCAGTAACAGGAATGCTATCGATGCTACTACCAAACATTTCACCAAAACTACGGAGAATTACGGAGATAACTTTTGTATCAATTTGGTCAATAATAAGGGGTACGAATTGCCTGTCAAGAATAGCTTTGAGTCTATCATCTCCAATTTGCCTCCAGCGTTGGCTCAGAAAGTCAATTATATCTACTTCGACTTTCACCATGAGTGTAAGAACATGAAATTCGAAAACACAGAAAAATTGATCGGCATTATCGAATCCAGAAGTTTCACCAGTGAAAATTATTTCCATTATGATCTTGATACTCAAGAAATCAAAAGCCTTCAAACCAAAGTGATAAGAACCAACTGTATGGACTGTTTAGACAGAACTAATGTTGTTCAATCAATGTTTTCTCGTTGGATTTTACAGCATCAACTCACATCTTTGGGCTACTTGAACAAGTTTGAACAGTGGAAGAATGTGGACAAACCGTTCAACTTCATCTTCCAGAATATTTGGGCCGATAATGCTGACGCTGTTTCAAAGTCCTATAGTTCTACCTCGGCTTTGAAGACTGATTTCACCAGAATAGGTAAAAGAACCGTACGGGGTGCATTGAACGATTTGAACAACTCCATTAAGAGATATTATAATAACAATTTGAAAGATGGTTTTAGACAGGATTCATTTGATTTGTTTTTGGGTACTTTCAAACCTTTCGAGTACCCAGAAAATCCATTCATTGATTATAGACCAAACTATATTCAATTGTTGCCATATTTGTTGACGACTTCAATCCTAATATTGTTTTCACTAATCTTTTACCCCAAAGGCTCGATCTTGCTGGTCAAAAATGTGATTACGATTACCTGTTGTCTTCTCTTTCAATATAAAACGGTGAATTACATTTTAGATAATTCATACCAATATGTCAACTGGCCAAGCTTAGTAAGCTTGGGTTTCTTGATCAAGTCAAAAGTCACAGATGCTAACGGCGAGATCATTGGCTTCAGATTTGACCATTCCAAGGATTTTAAAGTACAATCAAAGAAGAGTAACTAGAAGAGTAACTAGATGAGAACGCTTCAAGTATCGCCAATGTATGTCAGCTTACTTGAATTCAAATTGAGGATTATACATGAAATATCTCTGATCTCTTGACACTCATCAGGGTATCGTCAGTCATGGAACCGAGGTTCGAGGTGCTAATAATTTCAGGATTTTCTAATAGTGTTCGTACTTTCTAGTCGCATCGAGCATTTTAAATTACGAGCTGTTAAGAAAGTCGAAGGCAACTGAATCAGATACAGAATCGCTCAACATCGGAAATATGGACGTACCACAAGAAATCAAAGAGCTCACCAAGAAGTCTGTCTTAAGAATAAAAAACATTCACCCCGAATTGACCGAGGAAGATTTGGCTGAACTTTTTTCCAAAGTATCTCCCCTTGAGTGGTTTAAATTTCACCCTGACGATAGGACCATTGGATTTGCATGTTTCGAGAGTGACAACGAAAAGAACAATTATGAAGCCATTAAGAAGTTCAATGGCAGGAAAGCAATGGGAAATGACTTAGTAGTGGAAGATACGGTTGAGAGGACTATATTCGATAGAATCCATCCCACAGGTCCAAAGGGAGCAAAAAAACTGAAAAGAAGAGGAGGCCCCGGATTAGCAAGATCTAGTGCAAAAGTTTCTAAAGGGAATAGCAAAGTACATTCGAGGAAGGCCGAGAAGAAGACAGCTGAGCAATTAGATGCAGAATTGTCTGCTTACATGAATCAATAATATGTACCTGAATATCCTTCTTTGTAGATTAATATGTAGGGCCTTTTATATTGAATTTAAGTGTGGTGAACCTCTCGTCATATTAGTATTGCCTGCAATTGCGCTGTCATTGGGGTTATATAATTCATAGCTCGCTGAGAGTATCGCGCTCAACATGAAAGACTATATTGCCTGGACAGACGATTTGAATCAAGTCAAACAGAGCATAAGTCAGCTTCAGGCCTCGATTACTAAGATAGCCCAGCTCACACCCACCGACGAGGAAGCTGAGCTCATCTTGCAAAACATTCAAAACATCTCTAACGATCCCATAATTGAAAAGACGAAGTTTCTAATAAAGTCTCCCCATATAAAGCTAGCTGTTAAGTTCAAGCAGTTGTTTAATGAGGGAAGCCTACCATTTCTCAAATCGTTGACGCTGGTGAATTTGAAGCTGATGAAATTCGATGATTCGATCGATCAAATTCTTAACTTCACACCCCAAAAAGACGTTATTCAAGAGATAGTCGATGACGAGCAGAGCGGATTGCCACACCTTTTAACTATCAAGGACGATAAATTGTTACAAAAAGTGTTCATCGACAAATCATTCATCGACCCGATAATATATCTAGAGAATGTGGAGGAAATTAATGCAGTAAATAACTGTAAATTAACCTTGAAAGGAGAATTTCTCTTGAAATCTACCTTGGTCGAGATTCTTAATGAAACACATCCCAATCTATATTACCAGGATTTGGAGTTGGTAATAAGCAAGATGACAAACATTGAATTGCTTTTCAAGTTCTCCCTCATATACAATTTAACCAACAATTTGAAGTACAATATATCGAAGAAATCCACGGATGACGCAAAAATCACACTAATCGGAAACCTATTTTTGGCTTATTTTGGTGCATTGAGCTCAGAATACTCCCTGGTAACCTTAAGCATGTGGATAAAAAAAATATACTTCCGGGTCTTTAAAGATTTTTTTGAAAATAATGAAGTCAACAAAAGTGAGTTGGTGACTCAAAACACAGACAATATCATTTCCAAAATTTATACCAATGAATTCCGATTTATTTTTGAAGATTTTGAATTTGAGACCTTAGAAACTGATCCATTCGTGGTAAAATTACTGGTGAACAATGATAAAGTTTGTATTGGTACCAATAGTGACAGCGAGGAATTGGCGAGACTAAAGTGCATAAAAGAGCTTATGACCAACAAAGCAATGAAGCAAAGGTTTTTGCAACAGTTCTCGACGAAAGTTATTGAACATAAAGATATTTTGAGGAAGTCAGATAAATTCAAAGCAATGGTGCAGAAAAACGGATATAACGTGGCATACAACATGAACCAAATCAATAATTTGTTCCAAATCATGATAAATGTTGACGAGCTAATCTTGGGAAATAGCATCAACGTAGATAAGAATTTTGCAACCAAAAAATGTGAGGCAATAGCCTACGACAACTTATTAGCCATCTGGAACCAAGAAGAGTAAACTGAGGTGTCAATTAATACTACTCTGGTAGACTAGGGACTGTCTGGAAATGCAGTAAATAATTTAGATGGCTAGCCCGTATGTGAATGCTAAGACAATTTTGACTGAATAGATATCAACACTTTGAGCTCCAAATCGAAATAAGTACATATTTGAAAGCATAAATATATAGCTAGGAATATTTGAACAGTAGAGTCACAGCTTCAGACTTGCAATAAACAGAGTTCCACAATAACAGTCATACATCTTGCGTAGGTTCACCAATCTAGTGGTATCTGGAGTCGAACTGGAGATAGTGCGGGAGATAAAGAGACCCGGGAAAAACAGGATCAATTGCTCTCACGTGCGTGGTATCCAGGAGAAATAAAAAATCTCATTGGATTAAAAATTTTTCAGATCTCAACGAGAAGAATATTCAAAAGAAATGAGTTTACCTGATTATAGTGCTTCGGATTACGCTAAATTCGCTTTAGCTGGTGCCATTGGATGTGGTGTTACCCATGGTGCCATGACCCCAATTGATGTTATCAAAACTAGAATTCAATTAGAACCAACTGTTTACAACAGTGGTATGGTCGGTTCATTCAAAAAAATTGTTGGTGCTGAAGGTATTGGTGCTTTAGCAACTGGTTTAGGTCCAACCATCTTAGGTTACTCCTTACAAGGTGCCTTCAAATTTGGTGGTTACGAATTATTTAAGAAGACCTTTATTGAATACTTGGGTTTGGACACTGCCAGACAATACAAAGATGCTATTTACATTGGATCATCTGCTTTGGCTGAATTCTTTGCCGATATTGCATTGTGTCCATTAGAAGCCACCAGAATCAGATTGGTTTCCCAACCATCCTTCGCTAACGGTTTAGTTGGTGGATTCTCCAGAATTTTCAAAGAAGAAGGTGTCGGTTCATTCTACAATGGTTTCACCCCAATTTTGTTCAAACAAATTCCTTATAATATTGCTAAATTCTTAGTCTTCGAAAGAGCTTCTCAAGCTATATACGGTACTATCTCAACTCCAAAATCAGAATTATCATCCTCATCAAAGACCGGTGTCGATTTGTTGGCTGGTATTATTGCTGGTTGTACTGCTGCTTTCGTTTCTCAACCTGCTGATACTTTATTATCTAAGGTCAACAAGACCAAGAAAGCTCCAGGTCAATCAACTATTGGTTTATTAGCTCAATTAGCTGGTCAATTAGGTGTTAGAGGTTCATTCGCTGGTTTACCAACCAGATTAATTATGGTGGGTACTTTGACCTCCTTACAATTTACCATCTATGGTCAAATCAAAACCGCTTTGAACTGTCCTCCTGCTGTCGCTTTATAGATAATTCTACTTTTTCAAATCATTCTACCTTCTACTGCCTATTTTCTTTATGTGATATTGTGCGCATCCGAAACTTGATCCGATTGGTCCTCGTTTTTTGATCCTTATCTGAATTTTTCCAATTCCGCGTCATCTTCGTGCATCAATTAAAGACTAAACACAATTGTATGTTGAAGTACCTCGCTTGAACAGCTAGCGCATCACTAAAATAGTGTTGGGTTTGATCACCCAGATAATACTGGACTCTTTTGAAGAGCTAGTAGCAAGTTCTACGGAAAGAATCATTCGAGAAGTAATAATAGGCAGATAATTCTCTTTAGGTTAGAGTTCGCAGCTCACTTTCATTGATCGGTACCTGCATCGACACTCATGTGCCATTTATTCCATGACAGGATCAGGAGTGTGAATCCACTTCTTACAAGCAAGGGAATCTAGTACCGAGAATCCTTGAACCCTCCTTGAGTCGTTTTTGGGATTGTGAAATTAATACGATGTTAATTTCATGGTTCGCCTCAATTGACATTTGCTCAGAGACAGCCTTCCTCCCTACATATTTTAATTGAGCGAAGAGTAGCACCATTGTTATTTCCTCTATTATACGTCTAACAGGGTGTTGCAAATTTGTTTCAGGGCCCTCTAGCTTAATTTTCTTTTAAGCCCCATGAAACGCACTGTAGACAATCGCTTAGTTGATCAAGGGGCCATGGAGACACTAGCAGACCCCTCGGGAGATTCCCACTGCCTGAGGCCTAAGTTTGAGACATGTGTAGAGGTATGCCCCTACCAATACTTCGGAGGATGGTAAACGCAGCATGCCCCAGCCTTGACTAGTATTCGAATATGCTGATCGGGCGGAATGCAGCCTTCAGGCCGCTGCGTCTGTTGCTCGAATCTTCGTTTATAAGAGTGAGCCTAAAAGTGCATATAGTTTCGATTGTGAAATTCGAATTTCATGCTCTGCAGGTTTCCCAGTGTCCTTTGAATTTTGACTTTTAGTGTAAGACTTTTCAGAGGCCATATTACAGTGGGATGGCATGACCGTGGTGCGCTGCTGGAAACATCCGGTAGCACAGTCTCAGCGGGCAGTTTTGATGGTGATCTCAAAAAATGAGATGAGAAAAAAACTCATCTCAAGATGGTGATAAAATCAGACAGATTCGTTAACGATGATAGTGACGAGGAGATAATCGAAGAATATCAACCGCCAAAACATTTCAAACCTGTTACTGCCAAATCAGTAGACATTGACAACAACAAACAAATATGGTTAATAAAATATCCCAAAAGTGTTGATTTAAAAAGCTTGAAGACCATACCAATAAACTTCAGAGAGGAATCAAGTGAAATCAACACCGGTTCCGGTAATTATGAAATCAAGGAATCGGTAGAATTCAATGAGGATAACAACAATTTCAAGGTTTTCAGAAGCGAGAATACTAAATACAAAATCAGTAATTGTAAAATCAATAGATTTTATAATATCAATGAGAAGGTCACAATTCCACCCATAAATCTACACAAAGTCAAAAAACCGAGAACGGACGTACCTAAAGTAACAGGTTTGAGAATGAGACATTTCCCTACTGGTTACGATGCAAAAGACTACGACGAAGCAAAAATTGTAGACACAACCGAAAACAAAGACGCTAAAGAAATCAAGCAAGAAAAGAAGGAGAGAAAAGAAAAGAAGAAGGATAAAAAAGATAAAAAGAAGAAGGATAAGAAGGATAAAAAGGAAAAGAAGTAATACACATAATCATATAGGATAACTCTCATGTCTTGCATCTCTTTTTTCCTTTCCTTCGAGGCTCTGGAGGTGTCCCAGCCAAAACCTCTTCAAAATCTAGGCCTGTTCCCGAGCAGCAGCAGTACATATACCCCCTGCCGTTGGTGAGGGCAACTTGGTGCACCTATTTCAAAATGAGATAAAAGAAGATGAAAGCTAATTGAGAACATCGCGAATGGGTAGTAAGGTATCTACTACCAGAAGGTTGGGTAGATTGCCCACCACCTCTACGGTTAATCGATCCCAAGTAAACCAGTTGCCCTCACAGGATGCTAGAACCAGGTTCAATCAACCAGAGCTGGCGAGACAACCGTCATCTCCACAAGGACAGGAAAATTTAACAGAGAGCAAAGATCCAGGCTTTATACCAACAGGAAAAGATGGGCACGATCCACAAGGGGATTTTATCCAGGTTCTCAACCACCTTGGAAGGTCGATGAAAGCAGAGCCCACTTTTGACTCTCACATGTCTGAAGCTGTGACTCAATTGAAGAATAGGGACAAAATTTTTCTTGATAACAAGAATAAGACTGACCTAATCGACGGCAAAAAGTTGACATCGATTTTAAATGATTTGAAAAGATATGATACGAAAAAAATATTGGAGGAGAATAATATTGATTGGGGTCACATTTTGGAGCATTTCAAAGTGCCTGACAATTACAAGGAGTTTAAGCTGTCGAAGAAGGGGGAAGTTGGCCATGAAGGTATTATTAATGGTAGGACATTGAAAGACAGTGATTTCGAACAAGGAAGAACCTCGTCAGAACAACTGAAGTCGCTAGAGTCGCCAGAGTCGCCAGATACAGACAGTTTAGTGAAAGATGATGTGAGAGAAGACCACCTTCGAGGCGAGATTTACAATAAGGATCTCAAAAAGAGAATTTCTACCGATTAAAAACCATCTCGTTTCTTACCGGCCACCCCAAATGATCATTCATCAAAAATGTAAATAGAACATTGAATGCAACAATTCATTCCATCTATGAGCCGCGCAATCGGTTCCGAAATATTCTGGGGAACCAAAAAGCTCAAATGTTCAAGAAATTAAAACAATACAGCATCTGCGATATTTCTGATGCATTGGTAGCACTAGGGTACAAAGATGGAGGCTTCATTCCAAACTTGAACCAACAATCCACCTCTAAAACAGTAATTGGACCGGTCTACACTGTTTTGTATGCTCCTAAAAGCGACCCTCGACCAGAAATCAAATCGAGTTATATTGACCAGGTACCTGCTGATACAGTGTTGATGATAGGATTGCCTTTGGAGTGTCAGACGGCTTACGCTCCATTCACAACGGTCAATAATGCCATGTATGGGGGTTTGATGAGTACCAGAGCCAAATACTTGAAGTGCCAAGGACTGATTATCTTAGGAAGGATAAGAGACCCCCAAGAACATAAGTCTTTGGACTATCCCGTTTGGTCGTATGGAATCGGCCTGACTTCCCCATCAATTTTGAAGGTAGTGGGCATCAATGTTCCGTTGGAGATCAAAAGTATCAGTCCCTCAGGTGAATTAACTATTACTGTCACCCCAAATGATATCATTATGGGAGACGAAAGTGGAATAGTTAAAATACCCCCAGATTTGGTGGAGGAAGTATTGAATTATGTTCCGAAAAGGGTGGAGGCCGATTCTAAGGTTGCTGAAGATATAGCCCAGGGTCGTCCAGCTAAGGAAGCACAGAGTTACTGGAGATCGAAAATCTAGAGTTTGAAAGCCTCTCTGGCGGTGTATCTTTCTGCAAGGCAATGTATACCCAAATCTAAAATTTAAGTGTAGATTGTGCCCCCAGAATATCAGCGCCACAAAAGGGTTCGCGCACCTACTCTCCATCTAGCAAGACCATGGACATAAAACAACTAAGAGTCTCACTTATAGGCAATAAGGATCTCAAATTCAAGCTCCACAATCAAGAAACTTTCGAGCAGATCACCCCTCAAGGGATCAATGATAGCCAATTGGTGGATAAGTTGGTCATTCTCAAGTTTTTGGTGAAGTTTGACAATAATATACCCAAAGATGTGAACGATTGTTTGAGCAAATTATTGGTTGAACTTGTCAACAAATTCATACATGAATTAATCAATGGTGATAGGGAAACGTCTGTTATACTGCTAGCATTAGATTTGTTGAACTTGGTTAAATTTAATGGCATTGAAATTACTTCCAGTATTGATGAGTTAAATCCTCTTTACAGATTAATGATAATCCTACTTTCCATCGATGAAAGTCTGCTTCTTTCAAAGGCACTTGAATTGACTCCAAAGTTGGGAGTCAATGATTTAATTCTTCTCAAGATGTTTGAAAGATTGAAACACGAAATGAATAACAATAATTTGAAGCTTATATATAAGTTAATTTTGAATTTGAATTACTTCTTGAATAGTGATACTATTGCTCGTTTGGACTTGAAGTTTGACAAAAAAGATCAAGAGATATTGGATAAATTAATGCAAAACGACAATCAGGTGTTAAATCTTAATATTCTCAACTTTTATCATATCTTCAACATCGACATTAACTTGAACAAATTGATCGAGCTAATTGAATTCAACTATTCCATAAACTCATTCAGAATACTCAGCCTAAAAATCATCAGCGACGAGTCCCTCATTGGGGACTTGAAAAAAATAAAGATTGATCACAAATTGATTAACTACCTCCATAAGATTAATATTGGCGGAGACTTTAAGGTAACGAGTTTGATCGACATCAATTTCAAGGACATTCTCCTACTCATAAGTTTGCTCACTTCAAACAACGAGGAATTTAGATTATCCTTCGTGAAAAATCAAGATTTTAATTTCAAGCATTTAATTTTTGAAATAATAGAACAGTATAAGATATATTTGAAATTATTGGCTAAAACTTTGAACAATGATTATTTGGATATTGTCAGTGATGAAATATTCACCAATTGCTTGTACTTGATAAGATCATTCTCCAGGTCGATCGAATTGCTTCGTACATTTTTTATCGAATGTGACATCACTAATAACCTCATCGAAATCTTGCGTTTACTAGAGGTGCTTAAATTCAAGAATTTGAACAAAATCATCATAATGGGGATTTTAGCCAATTTGATTTTGGATTTCAGTTCTTTCAGGTACGCAATAATTTCCAATGATAGTTTCTTCAAGAACTTGATACTAGTTTTTCACAACACTAAGGACGAAGAGGTGAGGTTGTCTTTTTTGACCATAATCAAAAACTTGATGTTCAACGAGAATGAAGACCAAAAAATAAAATTGGTTGACCAATTTTTTCCATTGGAATTGTTCATTCCATTTCTCAATTATGGTGGACAGGAAGCTCAGGGTCATGTCGGAGAGCTCCGGATTAAACAGAAGCTTGTGAGTTTCGATATCCTTCGAAATCTATCCTCCAACTCTCATCATTTCAACAGACTCATCCCATTATGTATATCTCAGAATCTTGAGGTTGAATGGAACCAGTTTCTCATTGATAATATTACCAATGTTAAGATGTTTGATGATTCATTGTCTTTTGATGATCCAGAGATAGTTGAAAACGATGACTATGTTTCGCTAGTATTATCCATCAATTACATCGAGAATCACAATTTTTTATCAGACAATACCACCTCCTTGAACCCTGGTCTTCTCAAGATATGGCTCAAATTTTTACGCTTACCTGCTACCCCCGAAAATTCAAAGTTACATTCTATAAAGCTATCGATAATCTGGATTTTGATCAATTTAACATGGCAAAAATCTTTCCTGGTGAAATTATTTGATTCAGTTGATAATGTCAATTCCTTATCGTTTAGAAGCTCGGGGGCCACCGATAAGTCAGGAACTTATAGAAGAGTGGTGACGTTAAAGAGGATGGGGTATGTTAAAGTTTTGAAAAGCTTAGTGAATGATGAAGTTGACGATTTAGCTGAAAAAATCAAGACTGTCTTGTATCACTTTGATACCATCTTAACTAAAGACGACCAACAGCGTATTATGGTTGGACAAGGGGGTGAAGACGATTACGATAGAAGAAAACAAGAGGTTGCAGAAGAGAAAGAAGCAGATAAGGAAGAAAATTTTGTCGACGTGGAGTCGGATTATCATACATCCGATGATGACTATTGGGTGAGATAAATTTCGTGCAAACTTGGTCCCCATTCTTTGTCGCTTCCTTGAAAATCGTGTTTATGTTGTAGGCCCAATGGTATATTGTCTTCGCTCTTACCCTCGGCATCTCTCACATGATTTAGCGTTGCATCATCAAATTCGCCTAGAACAAAAGTCGCTGGCTAGTCATTTTCAAACTTTGTAAGAGCCAGCCTCCAAAGAAAAAACATCACCGAAACATGCTATCGCTATATGATAATACGCACGCAGAGACACCTGGACCATTGCCCGAAGCTTCCAGCTATTTGCCACTTCTTATCGTTTGACGGAATATACTCATTTGATCATCTCGCGAAAAATTTTAACCATGTCGGAAACTAAAGTAAGTAAACATCTTGATAGAGATACCAAGACCAAGGGTAAATACACGTTGAACGACTTTCAGATTCTACGTACTTTGGGTACTGGATCTTTTGGGAGAGTTCACTTAGCAAGATCCATTCATAACGGACGATTTTATGCCATGAAAACATTAAAGAAAGAGAGGGTAGTAAACATGAAACAAGTTGAACATACTAATGATGAGAGAAGAATGTTGAAGTTGGCGCAGCATCCCTTCATTATACGAATGTGGGGCACCTTTCAAGATTGCCATAACTTATTCATGATTATGGATTATATCGAAGGAGGTGAACTATTTTCACTTTTACGAAAGTCACAAAGATTCCCCATTCCTGTTGCTAAATTCTATGCGGCCGAGGTATTCCTAGCCATTGAGTATTTACACAATTTGGACATCATCTATAGAGACTTGAAACCAGAGAATATATTGTTAGACAAAAATGGGCACATCAAGTTGACAGATTTTGGGTTTGCAAAAGAGGTCATCGACGTAACATATACCTTGTGTGGTACCCCGGACTACATTGCTCCGGAGGTTGTGGCCACAAAACCATATAATAAATCTGTGGACTGGTGGTCTTTTGGAATCTTAATTTTTGAGATGTTGACTGGCTATACTCCGTTTTACGATCCCACCCCAATGAAAACATACGAAAACATTCTAAACGGAACGATCACCTACCCAGATTATTTACCCCCTGATATACTTGACTTGCTACAAAAATTAATTGTTAAAGATTTAACCTTGAGGTTAGGCAACTTACAAAATGGGTCGGACGATGTTAAAAATCACCATTGGTTTAAAGAAGTCATTTGGGAACGATTACTAAGTAGAGACATAGAGACACCCTATGAACCTCCCATAACAAGTGGTATTGGTGACACTAGTCAATTCGATCGATATCCCGAAGATAAGGACTTGGATTATGGAATTCTGGGGGTGAGTGATCCTTACGGAAGTCTCTTCGTGGATTTTTAATTCGACCAAAACCTCAGCCGCAAGTCAAATGCTTGTTTTAGGTGCCAAATTATCAGCCGTTAATCGAAATTTGATAGGGCTATCCTCGCTTCAAACAAAGACTTGTTGAGCACAGGTTTAAAATATCCACCTTTCCAATCGACCCATATTGGCAGTATCTGTGATACGTCAATTACGAAGGTCTACCCAAGACATTCTGGGTTTTTATTCAACATCCACCAAGGATATGAATATTACTACTGCCTATTGAATGAATGATAACGATGCAATGTACAACACGAACAACTAATCACTCGTTAGGTAGCTCTACGTTCTGTCATCAACATCTTATAGTGAACTCTTATTCCGAAATAATCTCGGTGCCATGAATAGCACTGAGCCATGGAGTGAAAATGCAGCCCTGTGTGCTTAAGCAGAGATCAAGAGTCAATAAACTACCTCATGGCCAACAGGCACCTCATAATCCAGAGAAAATGCGACATCTTTCGCGGTGACACCCGACAAAGAGAACGCGTTTGACGAAGGGGTTAGACGAGATCCATTATCAACAATTTACCACCACTCAGTTCAATTGGGCTGAAGCACGGATATTCAACAGCATAGTATCTACCGCATATACAGAGGGCATATAGCAGACGATTTACACTATAGCATTAATTGAAAGAGACGATTGAAGTTTCACAACAGAAGGAAATTAACCTGAGAATACTTGAAGATGTCAGCTATTTATACGTCGGACCTTAAGCACCACAGAAAGGCGCCAGCACCGCCAACATCAAAGAGCAACTTCACTACACCCAAGAGAAGAAGTGGATGGGTGAATCTTAAAGATGATGGAATTTTGTCCTTTAGATGGACCAAAAGATTTATGGTTATAAACGATAGAACCATCAACTTCTATAAAAGCGAAAACACAAACGATGTACCGGAGATACTGTTTCCCCTCAATTTGATCAACCTGATAAATTTGAAGGATATCAAAGGATACGGAATTGAGATTGTGCCGAAGAATAAGGAGAAACCAATTTTAATCTCCATCAAATTTAACAACGAGTATTTGGATTGGTTGGATTCCTTCATGACAAAATGTCCTAATGTGACCATAAACAGTAGCAGTAACAACCAATCAGGTACCACCGTCAGCACCGAGGTCTCTAACCCCATCGACTTCACCCATAAAGTCCATGTAGGCTTCGATCCAAGTTCAGGAAACTTCACCGGATTGCCAGAGACGTGGAAAAACTTATTACAGCATTCTAAGATCACCAATGAGGATTGGAAGAAGGACCCTGTAGCAGTTATTGAAGTGTTGGAATTTTACAGCGATATAAACACCCCTAAAATAGATGATGACAAGGCAAATTTCCAAAATTTAGTCCAACCACCTAAAAATTACAAACCTACTCGGTCAGCACCGAAACCCCCAGTTCCGTATCATCTATCCAAGCAAAATGGCTCCAACACTGCTCCTTCATTATCTTCGAATGGTACTAGCAATGGTGTTTCTCCTTTAAACAACCTATTACAATCGAAAGAACTCACCCCAATCAGAAGAGCCCCTGCACCGCCATTATCATCAGTTCCTAAGCAACAGCCACCAAATTTACCAGGCATAAAACCTTTCAACCTAAAAAACGCCAAGCAAATCAGTCCAGGACACAATCAAGTACCAAGTCAGCCACAAGCACACGGACAGCCTCAGGGAACTTATGCCCAACCACACACACAACAGCATCATGAGCAGATTCGAAAACCAGTACAGCCCCAACCTCAAGCTCTGAAGGTCGGGATGATACCAAAAACTGCTCCACCAGCGGTATCATCAGCTCCCTCAGAAACATCAAGTTCTTCGAACAAAATCATGAATGGAGGGTTGACACAAATTCAATCACATAATGTCAACAAGTCGCAAATACAGACTGCTAAGACAAATCTTGCCAATGGCGAAATCCCTCCATTAGCTATCAAAAAAACCCCTAAGCAGATCAAACGGGAAAAAGAGAAATTGAAGGAACAACAAGTAATCAACAAATTGAAAACTGTAGTGAACAACCATGATCCTACGCCCCTTTTCAAAATCATTGAGAAGGCGGGACAAGGAGCTTCTGGTTCAGTCTACTTAGCTAAGAATTTGAAGGGGGAAAAAGTTGCAATCAAACAAATGGATCTCCTGGTTCAACCACACAAAGATTTGTTGATTAACGAAATTCTCATAATGAAAGATTCACAGCACAAGAATATCGTCAACTTCTTAGACAGTTACTTGAGAAATGATAATGATTTATGGGTTATCATGGAATACATGGAAGGAGGCTCTTTATACGAAGTAATTGAAAACAACGAGTTCAAATTGCTGGAAATTCAAATTTCAGTGATTTGCAAAGGTACATTGTTGGGATTACAGCATTTACACGAAAAGAACATTATACATCGAGATATCAAAAGTGATAATGTGTTGTTAGATTCCAAGGGTAACGTAAAAATTACTGATTTTGGATTCTGTGCCAAATTGACGGAGCAAAGAGCCAAGCGAGCTACTATGGTGGGCACTCCGTATTGGATGGCCCCAGAGGTTGTTAAGCAAAAGGAGTATGATGCTAAGGTCGATATTTGGTCATTGGGTATCATGACAATTGAAATGATCGAGGGTGAACCACCGTACTTAAATGAAGAGCCCTTGAAAGCACTTTACTTGATAGCCACTAATGGGACACCCAAGTTGAAGAATCCAGAATTGTTGAGTAATAACATTAAAAAGTTCTTATCAATTTGTTTGTGTGTTGATGTGAGGTATAGAGCAACGACAGAAGAGTTGATTAAACACTCCTTCATCAATATGGGCGGCGGTATCGATGTTTTGATACCGTTGTTCAATTGGAAAGATGACAAGATATCTTAATATATGCTGGATCTTACAACTTTCTTCCTCTTGGCATACAGAGTCCATTCGTATTCATTGCGTCCTTCCATCACACCCAAACATGGGCATTATAAGAAGTATTTCCCAACGAACCACATTGAAACAACACTCTGCTGAGTATGCAGTATATAAAATTTTTAAACTTTGGGGTGATTAGTTTAAGGGATACAAACAAACTTTAGAGCCACGCGCCCCAGCTTAATTGCCTTATCCCTATATGCGTCCTGATTATGCAGGTCTAATTCCCACTATTGGGTTCGTAATGTCTCAATTTACGGTGCGGTTACGCGGTTACTTGCCCATGAAAGAAAAATTATTTACTAAAAATAGTGATGTCGTAATTAACTCGAGGCAATTTCATACATGAATCAACAGAGGGTCCGAGTCTAGACTTTATATTTTCTACTCAATCTACACAACATCAAGCATAACTAGATACCAGATACAGTGGAGCCTAATGATTCTACAGCCCAAGCTTTGGTAACTATTACAACATATCTATCTAATGTACATAACCTTTAAACTACGGGAACCCCCTTTGCTACTTTGCACCCGGAGATACTCGGGTTGTTTTGAATAAATAAGCCATGCACAGCACTGCTGTTTATTGGAGGCTACTCCTTGGACCCCATCATGTGGAAGCTCTTGTGCTTTGAATTATCAATAATTCAGTCTCAAATCTAATTGTTATAGTTGCTGATGAAATGGCCATCGTCCAAGTGCAAATCGTCTTTGATTTTTTTGTTTCCATAGGAGTTCACGGATCCAACATTGTGAAACTCAGTACTGGGTGGACCAATTGAGTTGTAATGAGGGTATGAAAAGGGCACATAATGATGATTCTGTTGATTCCCGTCGTGATACAAACTATTCAAATTATTGGAAATGTTGAAAGAATTGATCAGATTTGAAAATTGAATGTCTTCTTCATCTCTCTTGTAGTAATCATAGTTCGAAGGCATCGGCAACATGTAGTTCTTGTTGTAAAATAAAGGTGGAGGTATCGATTGTGGAGTCCCTTTGACATGCCCCTGTCCAGCTTGGCCTGGTGGTCCAGATACAGAAGCAATTTGCGGTACGTGGTGAGGTTGTGATATCACTTGTGGTATATGTTGCTGTGGTATTTGTTGGGGTATTTGTTGGGGTATTTGCTGGGGTATCTGCGATAATCCTGATGTAGGAGGTTGGGAAGTGTTCAACATCGACATGTTCTGTAATTGATAATTGTTGTCCAAGAAATAGTAAGCTTCATCCTCGATCGGGATCTTGCCGCCCAAGTTACTCTCTTTTATAGCGTCCCATAAATATTTATCAACATTTAAATCCTGCAAATTTCCTTCACTAGGACGACTCAATTTCCCATTCATCACATCATTAGCATTGTAGTAGCTAATCAAATGAATTGTCTGTTTTTCATTCTTACGATTCAATGGATTGTAGTTAGTAGTTATGGATAAGGTCTTTTTTATCAAACCCTGATCTTTGAACCCATGTTGAATATTGTTAATTTCAAATTCTTCGTAACTACGCTTCTTCTTGCGTTTCTTGTCGTAATCTCCATAATTTGTGTTTTCAGTATCTTTGTCTAACTCTCTATAGACGAGAAACCTTCCCAAAATTCTTGACGGACTCCAGCTGATTCCATCAGTCCATCTCTTGATGCCGCTGTGTTCTTCAATAAATATAAAAACGTTACCGGACTTAATTAGGTCGGCTCTTTCCCTTTCATGTGGTCTTCTGGGTATTAAATCCAACTGCTTATTCAATATACTTTGGATTATAAGCAATGCATCCTTAGTGGAGCCCACGTACCCAAAGTAAGATGGAGATAATTGAGTAGACATTTAAAATGATTGGCCCCTTAACCCTAGATATAATTGTGTCTTATATCACTGAGAATGGAAGTGAGGTTGAATGAAAAGTAGCCAATACGATAAAAATGGATACAAAACCCCGATATATGAAGACTTTCAATTGAAATCAGCAAAATCACGAAGTGAATATCCAGGGAATATTTATATTTAGTGCGCTTTGCGGTAGTATCGTACCAATTGAGAATTATTGCGCTTCATGTGAAAGAACACCCTTTTTATCCTTGATACAGGATGACATGATTCCTTATTTTGTCCTGTTAAGAAAGAGTATTCCAAATTTGCATAAACATTCTATTGTAGTCAGTACAAAGATTATGATTTTTGTAGCAATAAGCTTAAAGCCATGTGCGTTTAGGACTTGGTGCATCGGATTTTCTTTCATTTGTCCATGAATTGTCTTAACTGTCTAAATTGAAGATTAGGCCGCCTCGTGAGAAAGCTAATTTCATTTCTGGAAAAGAATTGAGGTCTTTCAAATCTCTTGATATTGGCCGAGAGCGATTTTCGATAAGAGGTAATTAATCGATTATTTCTTACAACATGTTCATAAAGTGAATATTATTCAATCACTTAGAATTCATATGATGACAATTTATACCGAAGAGTCACGTTACAGAGTCTTCAGAAAGCAATTACATTTCCGCAGAGATAAGGTCAACAAAGAGTGAAATTTCATAACACTTAAAATAAAATTTATCTGAGTGACAATAACAGGACGATTTCCCCGAGAGCCTTATTTTACGACTGAAACATGTTACATTTTTTGGCTCGCAATCTTTACGAAACGCGGTTATTGTAGCCAATTTCAACTGTGGGCGCCGTTCTGCCAGTTTGGGAGGGGAAGTAAAATCCGCCCGCCTGTGAAATCGGGTTCTAGACCGAATGTCCCAAAGCAACAGAACACTATCATATGTTTCAGGTATACAGCAATGACTGAGAAGCCTCATCGCAAGTAGCTGGTTTGTTTTGTTCCAAAAGTAGTTTAAAATAAAGTTATACTTCGATGACTTGTTTCAATAGACCCTTTTGAATTTCGGTTAAAAGTCTATAGCCACAACTGAACAATTATCCGAGGTGAGATTTTTTCAATTTTGGTCAACTGGCTTGCCTTCGGGTTGCAACACAGATTTCGTTCAACTCGTTAACTACGAACTTGAATTAGTGTATTCCTCGGCACTCGTGATTTGCTTTTCGCCAACTGATGCACTTTTGGTATATGGGTTTTTCCCTGGTTATTTTAGTACATCTCTTCCACCAGTATACTGATTCTATTTATCGTTCAAGCCCAATCAGATATACTTGAACTGAGTGCAGAAACTTATTTCAAGCTTTCAGGCAGATCTGATGGGTGTGAAAGCGGCGATACGGAAAAAACATAGAATTGGTCCGAGAAAGTCTGTGTTCTTGTACTCCATTAACTACTCTGTTACGACTACAAAAATATCTTAGAATACCGTCGACCAAAACTGGCCGAACCAAGGTACTGAAGAAGTAATATGGGTGATTGAAGAATGTGGGAATAGCAATTTGTATCAAAAGCTAGTTGTGTTAATACAATTGGAGCGCTTATTTGCATTATTACTAGCCATCAGAAGAATCCTCATCAGCGGGTAGCAAATGGGAAGCATACTAGAATAATGCTCGTGAAGGCATGGTGAAAAACGCACAAAATCGGTCAATTAAGGCTTGGTAAGATTGTTATCAGTGATCAAAAGTGAGGCGCGATACCCCAGAGTGCCAAGAACCTCAAATTAAAACCCCTATTTATATTTGATCCATCACTTTTTCTAATCAAGAGTTTATACACCAACTCTTTAAAGCCAGTTCCGTCACCAGTAGTACAAGAGCAAGCCTCATTGAGTTATTATTAGTAGAACAGAACAACATACTAAGGCCAGTTAGTAAATGATAACATCTGATTATCAGCAACATTTACCTCCATACAGATCCTTGTTAAATCCCAATGCCAAATACGACTACAAGCTACACTCCCTCATCCCCATTAATACCAATGAGTTAAACTATAGTTTTGCTAATAGCAACAAGTTGCCACCATTTAAGATGAAATATAAGAGCCTTCTCAATGATGTTAACAGGAAGATATCGATTAAGAATTCAATGAAATCGATGAAAATCCTTGTAAAATTTGAATTGAGAAATCTCCCGATTGAAATACAATATTATATCTTCAGTTTATTGGATAGAAAAACCTTGCAGAATTGCCTAGTTGTGAACAAAGATTTTTATAAATTGAGCAAGAAGTTTTTATACCGCCACTTGAAGTTTGATTCAACTTTTAGGTTTGGCCAGTTCATAACACTATTAAGGATCAACTCAAAGTTAGGAAAATTAGTCAAGTCCATCGACCTTTCAGATTTGAAACCCTGTAACTATGATGAAGAGGCTGAAGATGGTGATGAAGTCGAGGAAAGGGCCAAGGCTGGCTGGAGAGATTGGAAGTTCTTGAAGAATCCTTTATATACGAATAATTTAACTAGGATTCAAAGTCATCCTCCAAGCCAGCTTAGTGTTCAGTCTATCGAGTCGAAGAAAAAACGGTTAAAATTTTCATTTTTAAAGAGAAAAAAGAAGGTGGTAGTATTTCCTATCCACCACAATGAAATGCACCCGAATATCAATCGATTTCTTGTGAATTATTCGAACACCAAGGACATCCCTATCGGCCATATACTTCATCTACTTAACTTATGTCCAAATTTGGTAGCGATAAACCTTTCTGGGGTCAGCCTATCAGTGGATTATGAGATAAACGGAAATTTTATCTATAAATTTCGAACATTTGACACCTCCCATAATTATTCAGTCGGTGATCTATTGAATCTAAACGAGATTGACGATAATTCCTCCATTTATAATATGAAATTATCGGAAATTGATGATAATTTGTCGATTTTTTCTCAAAACACCAGAGCTGAGCCAACTTGGAAATATCACTCTTTATTGGCACCTCCTCAGAATTTTCTGGATAATAATGGTAGATTGTATTTGAGTGATATTAATTTAAAGTCTATAAACAACAACTACTTGACCAAATTGAAAGAATCTGATATTCTAAAACTTATCATCAAGTACCATACACATAATGAATTTTTCAAATATCTTGATTTATCCTCAATGATTTGGTTAGATAAAGATTTGGTTAGAATTTTTCTCTCCAAATTTTTGAATAATAATTTCACAAGCTTTGGTGGTATGCATCTTTTTCATGGACGTGAAATCAAGATAAATTTGAGTAATTCGGGGATGATAAAGGATTTACCTTGGGCACGATTTATTGACTTAGCCAGTGAACTGGGAGTCAAATTGGTGGAGGATATAATCAACGATGAGGTCATCAGTGTGGAAGAAAGATTAGCCTTAGAGGATAGAACTCGAAGAGGGAGAATTGCTGAAAACTACTTCTAGGTGAGGATGTTTATAGTTGGGTACGGAGGAACGTTTCATGGAAGATTTTGCTTTGATGATAAAGTCTCTTGATTTGAGCTCATGGCATGTTAATGTATAAATATTGAGATTATGTTACCGTTGCACTTGTTTGATATGACCTCTGTCATCTCATATTTTCCAAGTGTTCAATTTAGATGCTTATATAAGTAGAGAAATGTATCAGTTATCAGGTCATCACTATTTCATGAGTCAGCCGAGAGGCGACCTCCAACAGCGATGGTTTTAAAACTGACTATATCAATCTCCATTAAACCATTCAACATGATCTCAATGAATATCAAATTTATGGTCAACCATATTGAATGAATTAATAGTAAAAATTTTCTTTGGCGCGATGTCAGACATTTATAGTCAGATTCAAATTCAGGCCAAGTTCTCACTTTCTCAAAATTATTTCCCAGGCAGCATGTCAGATTTATCATCGCAATTATCAGCATTCAAGAATAAAATCAAGACCGGACCTTCGGTGTCCATGCCCAGGCGGCCTATCACCAAAAGGGCTTTTGAAGAGGTAAGTAGGTCGAGCAATGCTGACGATAATGCAACCAGCAAGGGAACAAATGTTAATAATGGATCGAACTTTGGGGGTGGACAGGAAAACAGAGAGAAGTTAACGGTCAATGATGCGATTAAAAGACACAAGGCAAATTTACAGAGGCTTCCAGGCTCCCACCTTGCCACCCAATTACATTTGGCTGTAGAGTATATAAAAAATCAAGAAAAGCCTGTACCCATAAGTGATCTACAGACCTACCTCCTGTCAGTTGATGTTACCAACACCTTGATTCCATTGTTACAAGAGATCGATCGTATTAAATATTATCCTGATAAGAGAATGTTTGAGTACGCCAGCTTACATGATATCAAGTCTAATGAATCGTTGATAAGTTTTTTGAAGAATCAAAAGACTTTCAAAGGCATAAGTGTTAAAGAGTTGAAAGATGGGTGGCCGCAGTATCTCAAATCAATAAATGGGTTGGAGCAAGAGAACAAAATTCTAGTATTGAGAACCAAGAAGGAGAACGCTCCCAGATTGATATGGTTCAATTTTGGTGGTAATCTCAATATGATTGATGATGAATTCTCGCAAATGTGGTCAACTATAAGAATACCCAATCAAGAAGATCTATATAGGCTGTTAGTTGAAAATGGTTTGAAACCAACGGGTGCAGATCCAAGTATAATCAAAAGAAGACCCAAAGGCGAAGAAAAGAAACAAAAGAAAGCTCGTAGGGGTAAAATTACTAATACTCATATGAAAGGAATTTTGAAGGATTACTCTCTGATGATGTAATTAATGATATAATGATTTTACCTTCTTTTCTATGAAAGCATTCTCCTGCTTAAATGACAAACAATCGCTAATGTATTTTAGTGGTAAACAATTTGTCGTCAGTGCGAACAAAAATTTTCATCATGTCAGGTATGTATTCTTTTAGTTGGTTATTGATCAAATAAACCGAAGTTGTTTGGAACCAGGACTATGAGATGGTGAGTCTCATTGATGGTTCTGCAATCAAGGATGCCACTGAAGAAACGATTCCTGCAGCCGAAGAATCGTTTGAAGATAGCCCACGAGCTTTACAAAAAAAGGGGATGCTAACTAAATAGTCGATTTCAACACTGTAGCTACCGAATTCACCAATTTCTATTATCAGACTTTTGATAATGACAGAAACCAATTGGGAAATTTGTATAGAGACCAATCAATGTTGACTTTCGAAACATCGAAGGTTCAAGGTACAAAAGACATTGTAGAGAAGTTGGTTTCATTGCCATTCCAAAAGGTCGCTCACAGAATCTCAACTTTAGATGCTCAACCTGGATCTCCAAATGGTGATATTCTAGTCATGGTTACTGGTGAATTATTGATTGACGACGAACAAAATGCTCAGCGTTATTCTCAGGTGTTCCATTTGATTCCAGATGGATCAAGCTATTATGTTTTTAATGATATTTTCAGGTTGAACTATTCTTAGGCGTTCTAGATACTTTAAATACGGAATGAAGAAATAACAATAGGCAATTTAGAATCTTTTCATCAAGTTATAAGTGAGACCCATATAATAAACAGATTAATCTTAAATCGCGACTCTAATGGAATTTCCAACCATCCCTGAAAGGCCGAAGAAGAGAGTCAGCCCAGTCCTGGATGATCAATTGGCTCTGCAATTGACTGAAATGTCGCGGCTGGGTGGCCAGATTGATGCCCCAGCTCAAATTCCAACTATTCCTTCGAGGCCCAAAAAAAAATTACCAACCGAACAAATAGAGCAAATTAAGGGTAACGAGAAAGAGGCAGAAGAACCCGAAAGGAATAGGGAGAATGATGAGATGGTATTAGCCCTTTCGAACACAATTATTCCCGATTACCCTGATGAAAAAAACGATGGTAGTATCATCAATGATCAAGAGATCCTTGGAGATTTGCCAAATGATGATCTTGTTGGTCTTACTCAAAGCGTTAGTGTGGATCCTAATGTTGAAGAACCATTGGAATCTCAACTTGAGCATCAACAAATTTCAGAGGAGAAATCTGGATTACTGGACGAAACAAAAGCTAGGGAAGAGAATAGAGAGCTGAAGCCCGATTCCGACCTCGAGGTAAAATCTCACTCTGAAGGCCAGGATCCTGAACTTGAATCTCGATCTGAAGTTGAATCGAACCCTGAGGTCGAAATTCAACCTGAGACCGAGTCTAAGCTTGAGATTGAATCTCAACCTGACGACGAGACTGATCCTGAAGACGAACCTGTGTCTAATTCCGTGGCTGGTTTTGAGGCTGCCTCAGACCCTACCACAGACCCCAAATTGCCCGAAGTCGATGTGGTAAGCAGTAATGATGACTCACGGAACCCTCAAAATGTGACAGGTGTGTCCCCAATTGAAACAGCTGATGGAGTATCTGACAAATCTGAGGGTATAAATGAAGTTCAAAATGATCCTCTGGACCAGTTAGCGGAATTTTCGGTGACAAGTAGAAAATCATCGACCCCTGCAATCCCTAAGAGGCCCAAAAAGTCTGAAAATACTAAAGTTGACAAATCAGATTCAAAATCTGAGTCGTCCAAAATAGGTACAGACCTGAATTCTGAAACAGACAGCTCAAAATCACAACCTCAAAATTCCTTAACTTCTGGACTAAAGAAACCTCCACCGAAACCCAAGAAGTTGTCATCAAAAATAGCAGCATTCCAACAACTTCTTGAGAAATCACCACATCCAGACCCCCTCCAAAAACCTCCTAAACCTCAAGTTTCAGAAGGAGGAAAGCTATCATCATCTCACATGAAATTCGCTCAGAATTTGCAAGGCATTATGGGCCGAGGAATTGCTTTACCTGGAATGGTAGACCCAGCCACATTGAAGTCGAATCACTCATTGGAAGGGTCCGATTTTGAGACGGCGTTACCAGCAGTGCATGCGGAAGAATTAGAAGAGGACGAGAAGAAACAAAGGGATGAGAACCGCCCAGTCAGAAGAGCCAAAGGCCCAAAGGGCAAAAGATTACCCAAAAATCTTTCAATGCCAGTGGACATTGAAATCTCAAAGTTTAGTGTAATGATCGGCGATCTATGGAGTCTCGAGATCAAACCAGATCAAGATGCTGAACTTATTAGGGAACCCATCAACAGCGAAGAATCGTTTGGTTCCCCATCTACATATAACGAGGAAACACTTGATGATGTAAACATTATAAAGGACGATGGATTCCAAGGTAAGGAACAGGCACCATCCGCGAATGTTGAAACCAAAATTCCTGAGGAAGGTACATGTGAACAAAAAGATCATGATGCTTCTTCAATATATGTGCATACGTCTAAGGAATCAGTTGATAGTAAAGGTGAGGCTCCCTACATTGATGTGGTTGGAAAGGATGAATCTAAAGGTGATATAGAAGACTAGGCGACGGATGACTGTATAATAGGTAGCGCAGTTTCAGTTGAGGGTAAAGATATTGACTGTTTAGGCAGTGGTTGAAATAGGTTTGGAACCCCACAGAAAAAGAACAGTTAATGGGTTCAGCTGACATACACCAAATCCACCAGTTTCGGTCCAAATCAGCACGATGTAATTGACTCGAGAAAGAACAACTCTAAGTAAATGCATGTTAAAAACCAATGAACTTAGCGCTGTATCTGAGAGCTGATATATACAAAACAAAAATGAATACGACTATGCTGTGTGATCGCCTAGAGAGGCGAGTTCAACTTTGAAAGCGACAAGAAACAAGAAAGACTTAGCCAGTCGAATGTCAGCTAGATGATAAGTATATCGCCGTTTATTAGACATGCTCTATCAACGAGCATAAGGTATCTTATCAAATTGTATGTCAGCACATACAATTAATCTATATTCTAACAGCTCTATCAATTATGACCCTGGCTTTGAAACCCCAAATATCTAGAATACGTCATATTTTGAGTGCATAATTCTTTTGCCAGAAAAAACTATCATAACGAATAGCATTTAGCTGAGTTCGTGTTGCTTTTTATCTCCCTACTAGACATAACCATGACTTGGTTACTTCCAAAATGCTTGCCAATCGAATGGATATGTTTCATCTTTAAATAAATCTATCCAGATTCCTCAAGACCACATTGAAAACTTCAAAGGTCCATAGATACCCAATAAGCAATATATATCCTCTCGAATAGCCGTTGTGTTTTGGCTGTCATCATCACTTTTCTGAATGACTATTAGCTTCCCTTCGGCCTCTCATCGAGAGGGACGTATCTAAAAATTTCCCGGGGTTTCTCCTTTGTTTCTATTAATTCCAGATTCATCATATTTCCTTCAGTTTCAACAACACTTCTGCCTTCCTTTACAGGGCCTTTGGATACCAATGTTATCTCATTCCCGTTTTTTCTTATCAACTGTTCTCGCAACTCATCAACTTTTTTATCAATATCTTTCATATCGAACTCCTGGTCCTCAAGCGTAACCCGATATTTCATACATTCTAGTTCTATTTTTCGTTTCTGATTATGATCAATCAACTTACTTTTGGCCTCCTTTTTGATAATCTGCTTCAAGGACAGCTTTATGGGATCTTTATCCTCATTTAATTTTTGAGCTTTCCTCTTTTTTTCTGACTTCAAATACTCCTCATAATTCATTTTATCTCCTAATGTGGCCAAATTGTTTTGCACATGACCAGAGGTTCCAGAACCTCTTGCACTCTTTAGTCCAACCCGTTGATGCATGTCTTCACTTCAATTGCAATTTTTTTTAATACATAACGCGATTTTTTTCATAGATTGTTTATCACCGAATATGAGACTTAGAGTTAGAGTCTTGATACTAACGATATTGCTAACCCTTGTGGTTTATATTGGATACATTAGCTCCTCCTCCTACGAGGACTCAGACTACATATCCAGAATAAAACCATACATCTATAAAGAAGATGAAGTGGATTACAAACCTATCGTAGGTCAGGTCGAAAACGACCCAAGACACCAGTTTTGGGACAGGACTTTCGACATATTCAATGCTGGGGTTTTTCAGCTCGAAGGTCAGGATTTGAAGGAAGCTATACAGTATACTAAAAAGGAAGAGCAAATTAAAGGACCAAACACCAAAAATGTTTTATTATCGAAGGCTACAATAAAGCCTGAAGTGTTAGAAGAATTGAAAAATAAACATCATTTAGTCAAGACACAACTACCTAAAAAGTTATCGCCCTCCACCTATAAATCTGGTTCTAATGGTATCGTTTTGATAGGGGGTGTCAAATTTTCCTGGTTATCGTACTTGTCATTGGTGGCTTTAAGAAAAGCAGGTTCCAAACTTCCGGTAGAAATTATCATGCCACAACATGACGATTTTGTTAAAGAACAGGATTTCTGTACCACGGTCCTTCCTCGATTGAATGCAGCTTGTGTGGTCTTACCAGATGTATTAGGTGCCACTGTAATGCTCAAATGGGAAAAGAAAATAGCCAACTATCAATTGAAGTCCTTGGCGTTGATGGTCTCAAGCTTTCAAAATGTCTTGTTGTTGGATTCCGATAATATAATGGTTCAAAACCCTGACAAGTTGTTCGAAAGTAAATTGTTCAAGTCTCACGGTATGATAACCTGGCCGGATTATTGGGAGAGGTCCGTTTCTCCTGCCTTCTACGAAATTTCAGGAGTAGCTGTCAATGAGTTGAAGAGAGTAAGATACAATAGGTTCCCCTTAGCTGTCGATACGACTGTTAAATCAAATGTCGAACCTAGTGATAATGAAGACGACAACGTTCCTTATCATGACCTTTTGGGGACCATCCCCAATTTGTCGACTGAATCTGGCCAATTATTGATCAATAAGGAAAAGAATGCTTGTACGTTGCTATTATCAATGTATTATAATTTATTGGGTCCAAACTTGTACTATAAATTGTTTTCCCTTGGAGCACAAGGTGAAGGCGATAAGGATACCTTCCCTGCAGCTGCTATAGTATGCAAGGACAACTTTTATCAGGTGAAATCCTTTATCAAAACATTTGGGTACTTTGATGACGATCACAACTTTCAAGGTGTTGCAATGGGTCAAAAGGATCCTCTCAATGATTTTATAAACTTTGAAACACAGCTTGTGAAACCGTCTCACACAAAGGAATTGAAATCAAAGCCAATATTCGAACAGATTGAGAGAATTAAGTCCATCGAATCTGAATTCTTTTCACAAAGCTCATTACCCTTATTCACTGTGCACTGTAACTACCCAAAATTAGACCCAATTGGCTTGATGGGTAGAGAAGACCTTTACGATAAAAAGGATAACCGCTTGAAATATAGAATTTATGGTGGCTTAACCTACGATGATCCAAACATCAAGAATAAAGTATTGGATTTCGAATTGGAGCAGTGGAAGAATATTGATCGGTCTTTATGCGAGGAGTCGATCGAGTTTGTTCACTTTAAGAATAATAATCTCGAAGAAGTTTGCAAATTTGTTAAATCTCAGGTTAAGTGGTTGAATACTCCACTCGTCTAGGGTTAAATAGTAATATATTAATAATTCATTTATTCAATCCGTTATTAACACGCAACATTCATTTCTAGCCTAATAAGCTGTTGCCTGTATGTCTTTTGCAAAAATCGCATTGACAGTGGTCCGGATCATTTTCAGACTCGAAACTGGTTACATTTCTCATGAAAGTTAGAAGTTCGTAAGTATTTATCAAATCTGAAACTCTTGGTGCGCACAAGATCTGCTACTGATTGCAAGCGCATTCATGAGTTGGGATTTGTGGGAGTCGCCAGGATATCAGAGTATAAACTGCTTAAAAATGTGGTATTTTATAATAAGGCACTTCCATGTAAACACATCTCAAATTAAACAATTGGTATATTGAATGCTTTGAATATAGTGTAGAGCTTCACATAAGGGAAAATGTAAAAATGACAGATTCAAGATTTGAATCATTTTACATCTTAAACATTTTTAGAATTATTCAAAGATCTGATATATACCATTGATTCTATTTCAACCGATAGACAAAAGTAAGATACGAACCTTCCATGAATATCAAACCCGAAGCGAAAGAAACGGCTGGGATCTTGCACCCAAACATTGCATTCTTATATTTCGCACTGGCTGATTTCAAATGAAGAGCTCCCCAGCTGTCAACGCAAAAATATATTATTAAAATCAGTTATAGTCAAATGAATACACATCTAGTTCTCTCAGACGAACAATTTCAATCGTACCATACACTCGCCTTCTCTTTAGATAAAGGCGCAAATTGCCAATCAACTGCTCGTACTTTCAAACGAGGCTTAAGCTCAGCAGAAATAGCTGGATTCTCTCAAGTCTCTTGTTGGTCTTTGCAAATTATATGTTTTCAGGACTTATAATAGGAGAAATGTGCTGGAACTCTTAAGTGGCAAACAAATGGATGTTAGATATCTCAATTGGCAAACATTGGACGCCACCTTTTTGGGGTAAACTGTTATTGTAGCTGTAGCGTCACTCTGAATACCATATGGTATGTAAATTTATGATAACCGTAGCTTACTCACATCGAAAAGGAAGTGATTGATTCATCGCTCCCATAATATACCCTCATCTTAAAATTTAAGGATCCGTCCCTCCAACAAGCAGTACCTTAACATTATGGATATTATGTAAAGAAGTAGGGCTCCTGCTTCACAATTTGATCTGTCATTTGTTCTATATTTTTGCAGAGTTGACAACCTACAAATATACTACGACAACCAAAGAAATATCAGATTTTCTGGCCCTGCAGTCCACGAGATTCAGACAAGCAGGGAAACAATGATACAGAGTAAACAAATTTTTGCACAAGAAACAGACCGGATTAAGCTTGTCAAATGACGTGCATCAAGTTGTTCTTTTGAACGTAGGGCAGAATCGTTCCAAGAGCATCTTACCAAAAACAGAAATGTAATGTCACCGAAATGTAATGTCACAGATATACCTGTACACATGCAAGATAATGCAATGCTCTTACTTATAGAAGATGTCCTTCCTAAAATCTGGGCACAGCTCGCCGGTTCGTAAATTAGAGTATGATCAACCCCCTTATTCATTTCCCATTGGTGAATCTATTCACAAAAAGACACAATAATGATTTCATCCATGCCTATTGAATTTAATCAATTTTTTTAGCTCGCAGTTTTTAAGAATATTGTAATGTAAATTTGTAGTGAAAGATTAGGAAAATGTAACCACAAAACCCCAAAAGATCGACATCTAAAAATATGCTTTGTTTGTAATAGGACATTCTAAACATATTTACCATATAGTAGGGTTGAATATTGTCCTTCTTTGAAAATACTTATAGGCGGCAATTCTCTTGCAAATGCCCCCAAATTTGAGAATCCCTTAGGTCTACAATCCCACAAATCAACTAAAATTTTTGGAAGGCTCTTTCTTTTATGAAGACTGCTCATAAACGAAAGAATTGAAAGCCGATGGACTTCTCATAGGGATAAAAGGTTTAATAAATTCGGCATAGCAACTCACAATATGAACCCAAACCCCAGCAGGAGAATCCTCGAAGGGTCGGTTCACATAGAGATGTAGATGTAGTATTTATACCTCTTTTACAGGCAAATTTAGAAGCAAGACCGGTCAAATTACTCACCTCTTATGTACCGAAAGGTGAGAAGATTGATTCAACATTCTGAAACGAAGAGGCAGACTCGGCCAACCATAGTCAAAACCAAAGTACCACTGTCTGCTAATTTTCCAAACCTTCGATGATATCAACATTAGGATCACCTTACCGTCCCTTTACAAACAACCACGTGGTATTGAGGTTGTCAGGGGGGCTGTTTGACGACAGATAAGCTTTTTTCCCTGTTCTTCATTGCCATGACCAGAGGCACCTTCATCGAAACTTGTATCTAGAAAATTTAAACTAAGCGAAATCTTGGTAGTTCCTACTTTTCCCTTAATCACTCATTAGTAGGATTCAACTCGAGCCTATTTATTTTGAAGATCAATGAAATAAGGTGGTCAAATATAATAGATTTAAGATGAAATTAAGCATACCACTGATAAATACACCGAATGCAACACCATACGTAGAAGAGAACCGCAGTTGTTAAGAAAACCATGTATTTCTGTTTGGATTTTTACACGGCGACGGAGACTTAGGCTACGACCAGGACTACGAAAAATGATCTTGGTCACTTCCCAAGGGTTGCTTTCATTTTAGACAGATGATAGATAAGATAGTTTCAGTTGTTGTATCTCATTTGCTTTTATATCCCGCTCCCAGACCCTCTTGTTACACTTTTTTTAATTGATGCTATCTCAAGACATAGGGCATAGGACACACTGCCTAGTTGCAATGAGCCATACCTACTCAACGGTTGTGCACAATAATTATATATTTAATATGTATGATAACATATTTATTCATGCATAGTTGTTTGAGCGGACGCATCTGAACATCACTCAAATTGTGATGTTTGACTGTCTCAAAATAACTCTTGATATGGCCATTTCAGATCAGAGCTCTGTACTGTTTGGATTAGTCTAAATAACTAACTCAAACCTAAAATACATTTGGCTTTCATTTCGTGAACTTTTGTCACGAATATACGACTTGGGGAAAAAACCTTTCTGGGAATTATTTGATCACGGCATGAATAGAAAGAATCGATACGAATGGACGCCCTTCTCCTAAGCGTCCTTTGACCATTTCCCTCTTCAGGCGTTACGAGTGCCTTTTGATGTTAGATAGGAACGAAAAAATCTAACCACAAATTCCTCAGTTTAGTGAGAGAGCTAAAGGTGATATATTGTATTTCTGAGTTTACTCAGAGTTAAATGGTAATTAATGTATCCCTGACTCCGAAGACATTATGAACCACGATTCTGCTTTGAAATGATGTCTTAAGTGGGAACTCAATCGATAATCGACATAACAGAAACCCCCGGTACTATATTAGTTTATTTCAATTTTGGATTGGTACAGTGGTGAACTATGTACTCCTGTGGGATGTAAATAATGTTTCTACTTTTCAGACGTCGATCTCTCATTTCAAAATCATTGAAAGTATTTCTTGATATGGTTCGCCTCCGCTGTTGCAAGCACTGTTTTCCTGGATTAAGCGAGACAAGGCGAAACTGGTGAATCTGTTCAACCTGCACCGACATAAAAGCACGGCACTCGAATCAGGTGCTGCAGAGTACTTAATTATGGTTTTTTAATAATTTAAACGAGCTATTATAACCAATCATTTTGCATGTATATTTGACAAGAGAACTGCTTCAACGGGTAGGTTGCACATATAATTTCCATTCATTTCTCTTTAATTGTTTGTGTATCATATGAGATTGGATTTTATTGCTTATCTGTTCATACGCAGTTGAGGATATGAAATACCAAAATGGATAAGACATAACTCCTCAAAGCTTCAATCTAAAGATCAAATTTCCGTTCTGAAGGTATAGATGTCCTGGTTACGTAATGGGAGTAGCCAAATGAATGATCATCGCTGTATAAGAATATGTGTTTCCACGTTAGAGGTAGGTGTGGTCATTTGTCAACCGTTGAGGACATACACATTGATCATAGTGAAACATTGTTTTTCGGTTGTAAAAGAGTCACAGCCTAAAAAATCCCCAAATTTCTGCCTCAAATTATCGATTCTCTGATTGATTTGGTTTTGTACTATACTCCTTGGAGGTTGTATCTTTTGTTGTAGTCAGATTATTTTCCCGTTGGGGATCTGGTTTGATGTTAGAAATTGCCTAAATTGTTGGATAAAGGGATCGAATGCTTTTCAACGATGTGAAAAATATATTCATACTTTTAATTTCTTACTCTTACGTATTTCGTAGACCCCGTCAGGTTTCCGAATTAAGTTGGGTTGATTTCAGTGTTTTTACTCGGGAGACATTTACATGTACAAAGATACGGGGATTGTAGTCGAAAGAGACTTGATTCTCAAAATGGCATACTAGATTAAGAGATTCTACCTCTCGATTACATTTTAAATTTTTTAGCTATTAACATGTAATTCAATATTTTTCTCTTTGGCAACCATAGTAATGTAGGTTACGGAATAAGTTGAAGAGTTTCAATCAATATACTGCCGTTTGTTATTCAGTTGTTTTATGCTCTTGTATGTTCTATTAAGTTCGAACAGAAGATCAAAGCTACTTTTAAGATACCTGAGCTATGAAAAGATTGCGCCCAATTTTAAATCATAGAGGGTTGGTTAAATCCTCAAATCTGCATGCCTAAAAATTTCGGAAAGCAGCAAAGTAGAGGCTTGAGTAAGTTCGTTATGAAACCGTTGGGTTTGTTCACGCACGCATGGCTACTACATCGCATTATATTGTTACATCAAATGAATTTTTAGCTGGAGAGGTTTAAAGTGTGAAATTAGCAAAATTTAGGAAATTTGAGAATTGACTTATTCAAAGGTAACCTTGCACCCAAAAATTGCATAATCTCCAATGAGTATCTGAATTAGACAGAAAACTCTTCGATTAAAGAAAAGAAGTGAAGGAATGAAGTGTATTATTGAAGGTGAATTGGCCAAAGGTGAACCTCTCATAGTCATCTATAGTTAGTTAAAACTGAACTAAAAGTTCATTCAGAATACCCTGAGCAGCACTCAAAGTTGTGTTAATATGAATCTCAAAATAAGTGAGGTTTTTTTACAGCGTGCAGCTTGACCATTGGAGATCTCATTTAAATAGATTACTTGGAAATCCAAATTATATTGACATGGTGCTGCATTTGAAATCAGCAAAGATCTGGCTAAATATACATTAATCATTATCATCACTATGAATGATAGTCATACCTCTAAATTACACTATTTACATCACTTCTTCCCAGTATTTCGATAGTAATCATTCATTATTGAATAGATTCAAGGTTTTGAATACAGGCTTATTGTTATAATTAGTATTGATCGAATCACTTCCGGTATTTCCTAGTTCCAAATTATACTTGGACCAATTTATTATTGGCGATTTGAGAATTTTGCTTTGCTTTGGCAAATTCAATTCGTTCTTAACTAGTTTTATGAAAAAATCAACAACCTCCCCATTATTACTATTATGTTCGAAATTTGAGTAGTAGGATAATAACTTGGATAATTGGAGAATCTCTGCTTCAATTCTTGATTTATTGTTATTCAACAATCGCAATGATGACGTTAGAGCTATATAATCAGGGTTCGAAGTCAACTCACAATTATCCTCACCAATTTGATGGTTAGTAGTCATCTCTTGACTGCTTTGACTTGCCTCGTTGCTCAGATTCATAGAGCTAGCGTTGACACCAAACTCATTCACATCATCATTGTCGTTATTATCGTAGTATTCATTATCTTCATCAGCAGCGCTATCGTCATCCCCTGCTTTGTCATCACCTCCTCTTGCATTATCCATTCTATCATCAACAAGTTCAATGGAGCTAGGGAAATCATCTATTTCTGGCTCAACTTGATAATCCTCTTCTTTTGGAGTCAATAGCGGACTATTCTCGAAGGTTACGGATTTACCGTAATCTCTATATTTCTTGGGTGAATTGGAATTTGACCGTGAATCTGAAGTTATTTCCGCGGTAGATGAGCTATAGGAACCAAGTGAGTCCAGCAATGGTGATGGTGACCTCTGCTGTAATTTCTTGAAGTTCATTTTTATCTTTTTGTTGTAATTGGTATTTTTATTGGTTATATCTTCCAATTCATTTTTCCTCTTCATACTACGCTCCGAGACAGCCATTTCCGATTTTTCCAGTTGACCGCTATTGTAGGATCTACTCAATTGCAATTCAACGGTCGTCTCAAAAGTTTTTAGTGGCGGGTATTGATTGCTAAACTGAAGAACAACAATAATTCTGTTTAAAACACGGATTGTTCTTCACAGAATTAGTGTGCTGCAATATTAGGTATCAATATATATAACTAGTCTTTCTGATAATTAATTATATAACATGAATAATTCCAATGAAGGATTATTCTATCGGGGTTCTTTTAATCGTTGAAAAATTTGTGGGATTTTCGCGGAAAGCTAAAAATAGGGGGCTGGTTGCCACACACCGTGACGGTGTCGTGATTCGAATAGACAATTCCAGACTAACTTTGGCGACATATTTCCGCGACGTTTTTGATAATTTTGCACCCACTTAATCAGCTGCAACCAATGCTTCCAGGAGACATGACAATTGATAAAAGTGGACGCAAGCGTAACCAACCGGGAACCTACTATTCAAGTACTTAATAATGTATGATCCATCAAAGGAAAAAGGTCCTCGAGAACTCTGTGACTAGCTAACACATGAAAATTGTTTTCCAAAGAATAACTTTGCACATATATAATTCTCTGTCTTGCTCTTCTTAGAAGGTTAATGCCCTATTTCTCCATGTTAAAGTGTAAGAATAGAGCACACGAGGAACTGCAACGAGACCGGATAAATTGCCTTTTTCTCACTACTACAGCTACTAGAACTGACGGATCAATGGTGCTCCACTATTGACTTTGCGCCTTATAGCAATACAACACAGAGAACCTTCAGTACGGAGAGTAGTCATATATACAAGCTATTTTCTTTTAGTGATTTGGTTACCCCTCAATTTACTAACATCATTGGAAACTTCTCTAGCCATTAATTTAAAGTTCCAAAATACTCCATGTTCCTTCCTCATCTTGTCCTTCTTGGCTTGTAGTTGTCTGTTCACGATACCAATCTGTTCATCATATGGTACGCCAGCTTCACTTTCAGCCATTGTTTCTTTGCCGAAAAGGTAATCGAATATTCTTCCGTCACTCCAGAAGAAACCTCTGCGATCCACCACCCAATTCTTTACAGTCTTACCCGACTCGTTCAACTCTTTTAAAGTGAAGAAGAATAGTGAGCTGTCACTCGTTCCATAAAAACCTTTACCTGTCCAAATTCTTGCCTTGTGTTTACGCTCCAAATTTTTTAATGGTAAAGTGATAACTGGGGTTGGTCTACCAGGAACCAACGGGTATGATGTGAATTTTATGTGCTCAAGTGGCCCTGGTAAGTAATATATTCTCCTTATCAACCTGCTTGGGAAAGTGAAGAAGGCGTAAGAAGCACCGAACATGACGCCACTGAATATAGAATTTTTCAAAACATTGAATAACCAATCCCTTTTCTTCAAAGCTTCTGTTTTTTCTTCTTTATTCTCTTCATAGTCTTTGTTGGCCTGAAAAATTGCCCATTCTCCCAAGACTATAGCATAAACCAATAATGTCAACCCAAAACAGAAGCATGCCATGAAATACAACCTGTGAGGTTCACTCTCATAGATCAATTCCTCTTTAGGTTTATTTTTCAAAATCGTTATCACTTGACGAAAACTCAAATCTCTACCTACTCTGGGTACTCCAGGTCGAGGTAACAATGTGGGAACGTTTTCTTTTCCTAGGGGAAACTTGGGAACCCTATCTTTGAACGAGTTCGTTTGAGCTTTTTCACCCGGAATGAATTCTTCCACAACTTTCCAATCTCTAGGAGTCAATTTTGCCCCGCCTCTCTTGCCGACGTCTTCAGTAACAGAACTACCAGATTCAAACCCACCCGATTTAGAGGGTGATCCCTTGCTGGAAGGAGTAGCAGGTAACGATTTGAAGCGTTTAAAAACTGATCCCGCTTTAATCTTTAACATGTCTCGAAAAATTTCTCACAATTTTGGTTTCATACGCCTATCCCACGCCCGTTATTACCTCTGAATCAAAAGGGTGTTTTCAATCTTGATGCATGGCTCGCCTATACATGTAGCATGTATCAGACGAAGAGACCCTACCGGAAGTTCAAAATAGCCCATCCTACATTCATCTGTAAAACTAAAAGGGTCAAGGGTGTTCATCAACATCCAGAGAATCATAGTATCTGGGCAATTCTCTAAAATCTCCAGTCATAATAGCACGCAGACCAATGCATATCATATATGATTACAAATTCATAAAGGGCCTTCCATACGAATTCAGTGTGTGAAAGGTGTTGATAGTAGAAAGAGATGAGATTTCGCAGATTTTTGGATCAATGTTCATATTAACAGTGTTGTCAGATCTAATACGAATTCCGCCTCATACCTTTAGCGTTCCCATACAGGACTCATTGAAGAATGAAATACACCAAAAATACTCAAATAAAGTCCTAGCTAACATCGGCCTAGCCATAACTTTGTGGGACATTATAGATATTAAAGAAGGTTTATTGAAGCCTGGCGATGGAGGTTCATACGTTGAAATAGTGTTCAGAATGATCATCTGGAAGCCTTTCATAGGGGAGACATTAGAGGGTATAGTCAACGATTGTACATTAGAGGGTATTAAAGTCAAATTAGACTTCTTTGATGATATCATTATACCTAAAAATTTACTTTTTGAGCATTGTGAATTCAAGGGCGTTGAGAAAGCATGGGTTTGGAAGCCCGACGAGGATACCGAATTGTTCATTGATATTGGGGAGAAAATTCGGTTCAGGGTGGAGGAAGAAGCTTTTTTCAATGTAAAGCCAAGGACGAATATCAACAACGAGATAGAAAAGTCTACGACCCCCCCTTATGCGATAATTGCCTCGTGTCAAACAGATGGTATGGGCTGCGTATCTTGGTGGGACTAAATGTTACCAAGAGGGACTTTGGTGGGCAAAGCAACCCTGTGAGAGCATACGGACGCTGAAAAATTTCAAGACATAAATTAAATATAGTCAATACTTTGTATATTCATGATCATTATTGTATTAATTATATTGCATATATTGACTCGTTGAACTGAATTTCAAATTTCCTTTAATAACCTTCTCGACAGCCTTCAAAAAGTCTTTTTCATTAGCAACCTTTCTTCTGGCTCTAATGGCAAACATTCCAGCCTCCGTACAAACAGATCTCAATTCCGCACCAGTAGCATTCGGACATAACCTAGAGATCAATTCCCATCTGATGCCCTTCTCACAGCTCATAGTTTTGGAATGAATACGGAAAATGTTTGCTCTACCTTCCAAGTCTGGTAAAGAAAACTCAACTTTTCTATCGATTCTTCCAGGCCTCAACAAAGCAGGGTCCAAAGTATTGGGCCTATTAGTTGCAAACATCACTTTGATGTTACCTCTTGGATCGAACCCATCTAACTGGGTGATCAATTCCAACATTGTTCTTTGAACTTCATTATCACCGCCAGCCCCATCATCGAAACGAGCCCCACCAATAGCATCAACTTCGTCAAAAAATATGATACAGGCCTTTTTTGTTCTTGCCATTTCGAATAATTCTCTCACCATTCTAGCACCTTCACCAACATACTTTTGTACCAATTCTGAACCAATGACTCTGATAAATGTGGCGTCTGTTCTGTTGGCAACGGCTCTAGCGCACAATGTTTTACCGGTACCTGGGGGTCCATATAATAAGATTCCTTTGGGTGGATCGATTCCTAATTTCACAAATCTTTCAGGGGATAATAAAGGTAATTCGACAACCTCCCTTAATTTTTCAATTTGATCTTTGCAACCCCCGATATCGCTGTAAGTGACGTCCGGCTTTTCTTCCACTGTCATCATGGTAACAGATGGATCAATTCTAGGTGGCAAAGGTAATTGAATCTCATATTTTTGTCTATCAACTCCAACTCTCATCCCCTCTTCGATGTCAGTGGGTGAAACTCTTTCACCTAATCCAACAACAAACTTAGCAATCTGCTTGATATTTATGACATACTTGGACTTACTATCGGCATTGGGTAACAATCCTGGCTGAGTCGAATTGACGGCTTCGATGATTTTGGTACATCTTGCAACTTGCAACGGTTGCTCTTCCAGCATTCTTTGTTTGTCACCCATAAGGTCCCACAAATGAGGAATGGCCAACCCGGTGTCACTCTCTTTGACACCTATATTTTCTTTTATCCTCTCTTCGATCTTCTTCAAATCATTCTCGATTTGTTTCAACGGTTCGGCGTATGGAGCAGCTCCGTATGTTTTCAATACCTGAATATCCCCTTCACTCAATGGAACAATCTTCTCATTGGTGTCATCCTCTTCATCAGGAGCAACATATTTATCCCAGTCAGCTTTAGGAGGCATCTTCGGTCAGTCAAGTGCTTATTTATAAGTGAGATTGACTAGGTTGAGTTGACTGTTCGCGGGTTGCCACCATCTTTGGTATTTGAGAAATGGTTTATACACGTCACAATTAGGTCTATACTTGATGGAAGAGGTTGTGGCCGAAGGGAAAGAGCACAAGTATGAGACAGGGATGAACCATTCAAATTGTCAGTGAACAAGTTAATTAAAGGTTTCGAGAAGGTTGTATGAGGTGTATAGGAGAACTTGAATAAGGGGTGATGTAAAAAATTATGAGTTATTAAAATTACATTTGTTACAAGGGATACATATTAAAAATTTGTTAGAATTGAATCTATCATCAGGACCAAGGATGATTTACAATCGCCCAAATTATTCACTAATTCCTCAAAATTTCGAAGTGTATTGGGATCAATAATTTGATATCTAGTTGTCAAAAATTTTAGTAAATTGAAAATTATGGGCATATTTGTTTTGAAACCGATGAAGTACTTAGGACTTTTTAGATTGATTAAGTTGTATTTTATCACGTTTAAAAGTTTGTGAATGAAAATACAATTATTTATAGCAAGGCCAATGTTTTTGTTGGTTGAAGCCAACTGGAAATAAAATGAAATGAATTGTAAGGAAAATTCTGATGATTTCGTGGGGGACAACTGATCAGCTTCGATCAAAAGGTAGTAAAAATGTAAGTTTACTGTGGTCAGATAGAATTTGGCACATTCGTGGTTCTCATTAAAAAGTCTGTTGACCACAGAAGTAGAATCAACTCTCCAACTTTCTACGTCTTTTGACAATTGATTCAACTCCGATACGATGGCTTCAGGATTATCAACGAGGTCGGAAGCTAATTTCAAATCGTTGATTCTCTTCAGAAACAAATAGAACTCAATCATTCTATTCGAAAACGCAGTGTTTTCCTCCGAACCATCAGAAGCTAGCAATTGGACCTTCGAATTTTTGGCATGCAAAAATCTTGACACATCTAAAGATATTGCAGTAGGATTATTCACAATCAAATTGAACTCATAATCCATGTTAGCTATCGTCCAAAAAATTCTATTCTTTTCGTTTCTGAGCTCATCGGCTTCATCAACCTTGTAAAGGCCAAATTTCAAGACTAATCTACTCATGATTGATATCATATTAGAAACAATCAGGTCGTCGTTCTTGTTGATGTAGTATACGGTGAGTAAGATGAGTAGTTTGATATTGTTGAGATCAGCTTGATTGTCGCATGATTTCTGATTCAAATTGGTAACATCAATGATGGAATCTATCAAGGTTTCATTGAAATATTGTTTGAAGAGCTTGGTGTCATTCACTGTGTCACTGACGAGGCAGCCGATGCTCAAAATTAAATACATGCAGCAACTGACAATGTTTTCCTTAGTGAAATCTAGTTTGAAAGCCTCATCATAAAAATCAGCTTTGGATAGTATTGGGTACATATGCTCGTAATTGTGGAAATAGTTTTGGATGAAGTTCATCGGCAATGACCTATCACCAAAAATTTGAAGGGGCACATATTCCTCCTCAAAACGTGCAGAGCCTTGCAAATACTTAAAAAGTAGCTTGCGGTTGACACGTTCATCTGTAGCATTAGGGGTCATGTCCAGTAGAAGAGATGATATTGATAATGTTCTTGATCTGAGTATTTTGTGGGGGGGAATATTCTTTCCCGCGGTATCAGTACTACCATTAATGCCCTCAGTGTTGTTGCTTGCCTTGAGAAGTGCTGCATTATGGCTAGTGTTATCTTTATTTGCATTTGATACCGACGGGAGAGGGGACACATATACCTCAGGTGATTGACTGTTACTTTTGCTAACTCCGGGTGGAATGTCAGCGGACTTTGGCTGGATCTTCTCATTTTTCCCAATAGAACCTTCATAACTGTCAGCACCTTTATGAATCCAATTACGGAGAATGGTAATCTTATCGTTTTTGTCGGATTTATTGTTATTTGAAGGTTTCATATTTTCAGGGAATATGGAACTTTTGGACTTGAAATCATCACTGGTATGCTTACTTCTAATGCTGGATTTCTTCAAGTAAAAACAATCATTTGATGTTCTAATACAGTACAGACAACTCGGGAACTCTTTCAGGCATTTTTTTTTCAATCGATGACATCTGTGACAACTGTGTTTAGTTTTGGAGTTGGGCAAAATCAGCAGCGAATCAAGGAGCATATCAGTAGTGTAATCTTCCCTAGAACTCCTTTTTAATCTGGCTTCCTTGATGTACTCCTCATCTGTAGTTTTATCTTCCATCCTAGATACAGTGAGATTTTCTCGGGATTCGTTTATAAAACCCCAGAGTTGGGCGGAGGTGAGACATTTCTCGCCGGTCGCGCTGTCGTTGTACCGGCGCAAGGAGTTTTAAATTTATGCCAGTACGCAGTTTGACGTCATGTGACGTGGTTCCAATCCCGATCATCTCTATTGATACTTGATGGGCTATTTACATATTTACAGACTTTCAGAGGCTCCTTGCCTCAAATTTTCGAATTCCACCATTGCTTTCTGTCTTATCTCATCCAAGAATGCAGATTGATATTTAGGGTTAAATGGGGGTAAAGCATCGTGATTAACTAAATTTGAAGGCCAATACTTGTCTTCACCTTTACGCCATAAGCTTTCCCACAATAATTGGGTATTCTCCAACTCAAATTCATCGATGACATGGGACAAATCAGCAATGGCTTCTTGGGAGTGTGTTGGTCTATATTGCCCCGAATACCATATATTTCCTTCTTCATTTTTGTACCTCATATCATTAGCTTCTTTGGCTTGCATGACATCTCTAGCTTTCCTCAAGTCCACTAATCCTCGGTAAGCCGCAACAGCGTACTCATAGTTTGAAAAATTTGCCACACACATAATTCTCCATAAATCGTCCCTTCTACTTGGCTTCCTATTTTCCCAATTTGGCCGAGTAAACTGCTCGTTGATTTGGTCTTGATGCAATGCTGGAACTTGAGAATAGGCCACTTGTCCACTGAACAAGTTTTTGAAAAGAAATACTTGAGGGGCTAGTTGCAATGATTTTAAATCTTCTGTTGTTTTGAAACCTTCCGCTATTCTAGCACCGTTCACTTTTCGGGCTTTCAACTGCTCGATGAGATGTTTTCTCATCTTCTTTGCAGACCTCAACATTGGCGCCATCTTTACTTCACTTGTCCTATACTAAATTTGAGTCTGATAAAAAAATTTTCAAGGTGCGATTTTGAGATTGACACGGTAAAGAAATATCTACAGCTTGCAATCTATATACCCTTTCGTTAGCAACCCTAACAAGAACTTCAAGGTTAGGTATAGTATTCGTACTATAGAGAGGTATGGCCAGCTTTCTTAGTTTCATTGTTTGTTCTTTGGCGCTAATTTTACTATTTTTATGGAATTTCAAAATCGTATTCAATCACAGTTTGATAAGAGAATACAATGCTGGCACTCGACATAAACGACAGAATACGAATGACTTCATCCAACGATTGAATAGGAAAAATCATGGCAGTATACACAATTTGGTTTTGGGAGAAGAAGATGTTGAAGAAGAAGACAATAGGCGTGGCACCAATAATTTGCATCACTTGATTATACGAATTATCTTCAGTGTGGCTGTCAGTTTTAGCATTGAGCTTATCTTGCTCATATTAGGGGAATTAGTTGAATTCAGTGACACCACAACTCCCTTTTTTCACCTCATCATTGATATAATAGTAATTTTGACCTTAATCGTTCCATTGTTGATCATTTCAATGGTTATACACAACCAATTTCTTCCCCGCAATTCAAGCTTGTGGCAGAAGCTCAGCACTGGTTTTCTTTATGGGTGCTGGTTGGCCACAGTAAGCTGGTGCGGCCGTCTATGGAGTGTGGAGTCTAAATCGATTATCGGTGGAAAATTTAGCCAGATCGCTGTTTTGGGAATAACAGTGATTGCCATGCTTTCAGGTATTGGTTCATCCTCGACTATATATAATATTATTAAGAGCCGAAATAACCAGATGATGAAAGAAACTGATGTGAATAATTTAATCACCACCTATAATAACACCAATGCCTTGATTAAAAGTAGGCAACAAGCATTAAATGATCATATAGTTCTATCAAATGGCTCAATTTACAACCTCCATAATGCTTCCAACGACAGCTTATCTTTAAAGAGCAAGAAGAAATTTGGAAGTGAGAGACTAGGCGGGATTATCCATAAAGTTCAATCCTTTGCAAATCTATCGTCGCGGGATAATGATGAATATGAATTAAAGCAAGAAATTGGTGGCTTGGTGCAATTGAGTAAATCCATTCATGATGACATCAACAAAACCTTGCACAGATATAGCGAGCAGATTTCGAAAAAAACACCAATCGCCAAGTTGATCAACTATTTTAATCACGGCTTTGCAATTTATTGTGTCTACAGAATCGTGAATGTTTTCATAAATTTGCCAATATACTATTTCAAAGATAACACTCCGCAAGTAAATGTTGCAGATGTAGAACCAGAAGCCTCAAATGATGCATTGGCTATAACTATTAGCAAGCTTCTCCTCACGCTTTTCCGATGGGAAATTTCTGAAACTCAAATGACTAATTCCATCAGTTTTATGCTTTCCGGGGGGTTATTCGTTGGTTCATTTTCGAGTGTTTTGATGACATTTAGATCCTTTGGCAAGATATTGCCAATCCCCGAATTGTCTTCGGACATTAGAAATTGGTTGAAGCACCTCTTTATTGCCGAATTACTATCAGTTTATGTTATAGCCACTTGTTTGTTGATCAGAAACAATCTTCCTTTGGATTTGTCAAACCAGATCTCGAAGATCTTATCGTTGTCAGGATCAATCGATACCGCCGGGGAAATCGAATTCATGGATCATTGGTTCGATTTAGTATATGGGGTCAGTTGCGGGTTAACCTTTTTACTGATACGCATTAGTGAGGAAGAGGTGGAGTTAGATGAGGAGATGCTTATCGAAAAACTCAATTAATCTTTTATAGCCAAGGTTATTTCTGCAGAAATAAGGACAGATATCACGCGCGTTCATGCATGTTTTGTATTATATTGTTCTCAATTTTAATCTTATTACCATTTTGATGGGAATAGAACCTCTCGTGTCATGATCATATCCGTCACCAAGAGCTGTGCATTGTTTGTAGATAAATACTACACCAATCTCTGGGGTCGCAGTTGCCACAAAGTGTCGAAGTGGCGTTTTGGCAGTAGTCTAAAATAATGCATTATCTCCGCACTCTTCACATGAAATCAAAACTCCGAGATAAATTGGAGATTGGAAGTATAACTATAAATTACGTCCTATGTCAGGTAATTCCCATAAATTACTATGTCTACCATTACTTTGACCAAAGATTCCCATAAAACCCCGAACAAGTTCAGAATCAAATATGAGGATGCTAATGCCGTTTTAGGGCCTGATAGGGTTACGAAGACCGACGATCGTTTACCAACCATTGAAAGTTCTTCAACAATTGGAATAATTGGCGGTGGGTTTGCTGGCATCTCCAGTGCAATGACAAGTTTAAAGAAATTGGGAATTGCTGATTACCAAATTTTTGAAAAACATGATGATCTAGGTGGCACTTGGTATGCGAATACTTACCCGGGTTGTGCCAGCGACATTCCAGCCCTTTGGTATTCATTTTTTGATGAAATGGTAACCAATTGGAGTGACATCAGACCCCCTCAATACGAGATGGAAGAATACATTGTCGCTGTCGTTAAAAAGTATGGCATAAAAGACAATGCTTATTTGTCCACCTCAGTTCAAAAGGCCGCATATGTGAATGAGACTGGAGAATGGGTGATCGAAGCTAGAGATCTCAAAACGGGCCAAAAGATAGTACATACCAGCAAGATTTTACTCAATTGTACTGGGGGTTTAGTCGTGCCAAATACTTACAAGCCTAAAGGATTGGACAATTTTAAAGGTAATTTCATGCATTCTGCAATCTGGGACCATAGCGTGAATTTCAAAGGTAAGAGTGTCATAGTCGTTGGGAATGGATGTTCTGCTGCCCAAGTAGTGCCTGCATTATTGGATTACAAGCCTAAGTCTATTGTTCAACTTGTTAGGTCTCAGCACTATATCTTCCCGCCCCATCCAAAGGTTATTTATTTCCTATACATGTTATTGGGCTGGTCAAGAATTGGGTTGATTATTGTTAGGTGGATTGTTGCTACTGTAGCAGAAATGCGTTATCCTATGTTTGCTGGTAATGGTTTGATCAATCGTTTGATGAGATGGGTCAACACCAAAATGTCTGTGAGATATATGAAAAATACCATTCCTGAAAAATACCATGAAATCCTTATACCAAAATTCAAAATCGGCTGCAAGAGGTTGATTTTCGATTATTATTATGCACCAAGTTTGAATGATGAAACGATTGACGTCAAATTGGATGAGATTGCCGAGGTCACGCCGCATACTGTAATTTTGAAATCTGGTCAAGAGTTGGAGGCGGATATCATTGTGGCTTGTACAGGTTATAACATAGACCAATCGATGAACCCGTATAAAATCATTGGAAAAGATGGTTTCGACTTGAACGAAACTTGGAAATCTGAAGGCCAGTCAGCTTACGAGACCACATTAGTTAAAAACTGCCCTAATCTTTTTTTCATTCCAGGCCCAAACTCTGCTACTGGTCATTCTTCAGTAGTTTTAGCCATCGAGAATTGTTGCAAATATTTCAGCCTTCTTGCCCCCAAAATTTTGAAAGAAGGGTACAAATCAGTGAGAGTCAAGACTGAAAAATATGAGGAGTGGTTTACAGAAATCCAAGCCATTTTGAAGAAATCGGTCTTTGGAACTGCATTCGGTGGATGTGTTTCCTGGTACGCCAATGATAAGGTGAATCCGACGTCTTATCCTTATTCTCAGATCACTTATTATAGAAGAATGAGGGATGTCAGATGGGGAGATTTGGTGTTGGAAGAATATTGAACCCCTCTTGCCAATTTCAACATCACCTACGAAACCTACTTTTGCTTCAGGTTTGTACCTCAAATCCAATTCGGCTTTCAGGTAGTAGGACGACTTGAAGAAAGATGTAGATATTCTCAGCTGTGCGCCAGTCTCACTAAGCCATAGTGGATTGAAAGTGCCACAGATTCAAAAAAATATATACGCTTGTACCTGCGCTTTCTATGGCATATATGCAAAGCTGATCTACAGGGTGGATTATGACGAAGATCGCGAGATTGGCACTGTCAGCACCACTAGAGTTCCTCAATGCGCGATGAAAAATTTGACTCACAATTTTCCACAATAAGGTATTTAGATATTATTCGAAAGATGTCAAGTAGAGCCACCATTCCTTTTTCTAGGGATTCATTAGAGCAAGTATTAAAAAGAAGATTCTTTTTTGCTCCTGCTTTTGAAATTTACGGTGGTGTTTCAGGTTTGTACGACTATGGTCCACCAGGATGTGCTTTTCAAGCCAATATAGTTGATACTTGGAGAAAACACTTCATTTTGGAAGAGGATATGTTGGAAGTCGATTGTACTATGTTAACTCCCCATGAAGTGTTAAAGACCTCTGGCCATGTTGACAAGTTCGCAGACTGGATGTGTAGAGATTTAAAAACGGGGGAAATATTTAGAGCTGATCATTTAGTTGAAGAAGTTTTAGAGAGTAGGTTAAAGGGTGATAAGTTGGCTAGAGGTGAAACCGTAAGTGAAGAGGAAAGTGAAGACAAGAAGAAAAGAAAGAAGAAAGTCAAAGAAATAAAGAACGTCAAATTGGACGACAATGTTGCTAAGGAATATGAAACAATTTTGAACCAAATCGATGGATTTTCCGGCCCACAATTGGGAGAATTGATAACTAAATACAATATCACCAACCCTGCCACTGGTGGACCTTTAGAACAACCAGTGGAATTCAATTTGATGTTTGAAACTGCAATCGGCCCCTCAGGTCAATTAAAGGGATATTTGAGACCAGAAACCGCTCAAGGGCAATTTCTTAACTTTTCCAAATTATTGGATTTCAACAATGACAAGATGCCTTTTGCATCTGCTTCCATTGGTAAATCCTTCAGAAATGAGATTTCACCAAGAGCAGGATTGTTAAGAGTTCGTGAATTCTTAATGGCAGAAATTGAACATTTCGTAGACCCTGAAGATAAGAATCACCCAAGATTCGACGATGTCAAAGATATTAGGTTAAAATTTTTACCAAAAGGGGTTCAAGAAGCTGGGTCAAATGAATTGTTAGAAGAATCTGTTGGTAAAGCTGTTGAAACTGGCATGATCGACAATCAAACTTTAGGTTATTTTATTGCCCGAATCTACCAATTTTTGACTAAGATTGGTGTTGATTCCAATAGATTGAGATTCAGACAGCATTTGGCCAACGAGATGGCTCACTACGCCGCCGATTGTTGGGATGCTGAATTGCAAACTAGTTATGGCTGGATCGAGTGTGTTGGTTGTGCCGACAGATCAGCTTATGATTTGTCCGTACATTCAGCTAAAACAAACGAGAAATTAGTTGTTAGACAAGCATTGGCTGAGCCTATTATCGTAGAAAAATTCGAAGTTGAAATTGAAAAGAAAAAATTTGGTCCAAAATTCAGAAAAGACGCTGGTAAAGTTCAAGAATGGTTATTGTCAAGAACTCAATGTGATTTAGAGGATTTGTCAAAAGAATTGAAAGATAATGGTAAAATCGTTTTCACTGTTGAGGGGATTTCCGAAAAGGTGGAATTGGACACCAACTTCGTCACCATTGGAAAAGTCAAAAGAACTGAACACATCAGAGAATTTACTCCTAACGTTATCGAGCCATCATTTGGAATCGGTAGAATCATCTACTCCATTTTCGAACACCAGTTCTGGTCGAGACCAGAAGATTCTGATAGGTCAGTATTGTCATTGCCTCCTTTAGTTGCCCCAACGAAAGTCTTGGTGGTACCTTTGTCTTCCAATCCCGATTTACAACCATTGGTCAAGAAGGTAACAAACTACTTGAGACTGCAACAAATTCCCTTTAAAGTAGATGACTCTTCGGCATCGATTGGTAAAAGATATGCTAGAAATGATGAATTGGGCACTCCTTTTGGTATCACGATTGATTTTGATTCTGTCAAGGATGATTCCGTCACCTTGAGAGAAAGGGATTCAACAAAGCAAGTAAGAGGCTCTTTCGAGGACATTATTGATGTTATTAAATCGATTACTTACAATGGGGTTTCGTGGTCTGAGGGCACTGCCAAACTTACCCCTTTTGAAACCTCCACCGATTAAACTGCTTGCAGCTAATCTCAGTGTAGTGAAATCGTGAAGCATTCTTCGAATACAAAGCCACTCATTCATTCCCCCAACACTTCCTTCAAGAAGTTCTCTGAATTGGGCTTACGACCCAATAGTTCCTCCAAGTTATCCATAACTTCTCTTGAGTTACCTCGTTTCAAGATAATGTCACGATAACGTAAGCCATTTGCGACATTCAATGGATCTTTTTTAAATAAGCTGTAGAACATGTCCGTAGCAAACACTGACGAATATAAGTATCCATAGTAGCCTGACTGATAACCGTGCGCTATATGAGCAAATGACGCGTACCCCGGAATTTTATAATTCGCAGTTGAAAGTAAGGTTATATCCTCCCTCATAGAGTTCCACGTTTCACAAAGGTTCAAGCTTTTCAACTGTTCATCATTTGCCAAAGTGTGAACTTTCATATCAAATAATGCAAAATGCAACTGTCTCAAAGTGAACAAACCATTATGAAGCCGCTTGGAGCCAATCAATTGATCAATCAACTCATCACCGATGGGCTCGTTCGTTTTATAGTGACTAGACAAGGCTTTCAACTCATTCTTACTCCAAATCCAGAACTCCAACATTTGTGATGGAGCTTCCACGAAATCTCTGGGAACCAGGGTTCCATGGAATCTGGCATATTTGGTTTCGGACAAAATGCTATGAACTCCATGCCCCAATTCATGGAAGAATGTTTCCACTTCACTGTGTTTTAAAAGGGCAGGCTTTTCACCGGTTGGTTTAGTGAAATTACAGACAAGGACAGTGTAAGGAGTATGACGTTTTCCTGTTCTTAAATCAGTATATCCTGGTGCTAAACCAAAATTAGCTGCATGACCATATTTTCCTTGTCTAGGATGAAGATCGAAGAAGATAAATCCCATGAATTTTGGTCTTGGACTGCCGTATTTTATATTTTGAAATACAGCGTATTTTTTGACATCTTTGTGCCAAACTTCTTCAGGCTTTGTGGAAATTTGTACAAATTTTATATCAAATAATGTTTCGTAAAACCCTAACATTTTGGAGATTGTCGAATCAAGTGGGAAATATTCATGAATTTTATTGTGATCGACTTTATAATCTTGTTCGAGTAATAAGTTATTGTAATACCCCATGTCCCATTGGTAAAAAGAATCTTGACTTGGCAACCCCCTTTTTTCAAAGTCTCGTTGTTTAAACTCTTTTAAAAATCTCAACTCTTTTACTGCAAGAGGAGTAAGCTGTTTCTGTAAATCATGTAAGAATGTCAAGACATTATCCTGATTACCAGCAAGCCTCTCTTCCAAAACATATTCAGAGAAGGTGTCGTATTTTAAAAGCTTCGACATTTGGAACCGCAAGTTGATAATCTCTTCCAAAATAATTGCATTTTCAGGACATTTGGCTTGATTTCCGTTGTATGCTTTTTCCCTAGTACCTTGATTGTGAGCATATCTCAAAACGGGGAATAGATCAGGGTACTTATAGGTCATTTTGAACTTGTTTTCAACTTTGTCAAATTGCCCAATTATATCATCAGGTACACCATCCAACTCCTCCTTGGTGAACAATAAGTATTCATCTTGCTCATTTAAATTCTTTTCGAATTTTGTCGTTAGTTCAGTGAGCTTAAATTTCAACTGTTTAAATTCATCACGTTGTTTCTCAGGTAAATCAAGACCATTACGCTTGTAACCTAAAATTAATTTATCAAACCATCTAACAGTTTCAACGTCCAATTTTTCTAAATCAAGTGACTGATACAACTGCCTGAATTTGTAGTACACGTCAACTCTAAGGCTTTGTTCAATAGAGTTTTTTTCGAGACGCTCAACCACCTCATTGGAAACATCTCTCAATTCCTTGTCATCGGAAACTGACTTGTAGAACCCCAATTGGTTCTCCAAGGAGTAAGTATCATTGAAGTGATTCACATAGGGAACGAAGGTGTTTTCAAGGGTTGGTACATCTGTTGCAGCTATCAAATCGTGAATTTCTACCTCTTTGCGGATGATCTCTTGAGAGATTGACTTGAGGTCTTCCGGGGTGTGGTTCCACTTGGGGTATGGGACGGTTTTGATTATCGATTGAAAGTCGTAGTTACTCATTTGGTGTGATTAATGCTCAAAAACACTCAAGAGAAAAGTGGAAGCAGGTTGCGAAGTCCTCTGCATCGAGCGGCTCTATAATTTATTGGGGAAATTGACTCTGATAAGAATTCCAAAGAAAAGGAGTAACGATTAAAGCCACTATTGTTCCCGTAATTGCGGCTATAATGCAGCTGCCTTTCTTCTTTACATGCTGGAACTTGAATGATACTTCCACATCGTTCTGCCCTATTAACCTATTTTAGCTCTGCCACCTCTGCCGTATGTGACCTCATAGCTGCTCGTACGTCATTTTGGGAGGGATCCAGACGATCAAAATAGAGTGACTTCAATCACATGTTTTGACTTTGCAAGCACCTCGACATATCGTGATTTTCACATAAACGGTAAACCTACAAATATGTAAAATGTACCAAATTGTTGGGAACAAGTGGAAAAGGACAATGGCCATAGCCTTAAACTTCCATTCGATCGATCGGAAGCAGACAAACACTCCAACGGTGTTACATATCGCGTGGTAAATGAAATACCTGTGCTTGAGGCTTTGTGGCTTGTTGATGGATACCACGTATATAGGAGAAAACAAACAGAGAACGTACACTGAAATCGCAAATATCTCAATGAATTGTATATCCATGCTTTCCCAAGCTATTGCCTAAAGATGAAGAACTCAAAAATCATTCGTGGAATTCGAGCCATCCGGGCCACAAAAAGAGAGCGTGGCTATAGCAGCACAACGGCACAACGGCACAAGTGGGGCGATGTTATTTGCTGGACAAATCAATTGCAGAATCCCGGTTCGTACCTAAAAGTCTAACCGATGAAGATTTCGACCAATTTTCCAAAGTTAATACAATCTCCGGTGTTCAAGTCATAGATATTGAGACCGTCCAAATTGTATATACCTTTGGTGACGCCCAACAATTTAAAATTGGTTTCAAAAACCGAATTGCTCTCAAGCTTTAAGCGGATGTCGTTATTCAATATGATAACACCATTGTCGTCTAATTTCAAGGCATTATAATCGTGAAACACTTGAGCGTTGCTGTAAACGGGAGCGAAATCTTTTACTGCTACTTCTTTCTCCCTACGATCGTTTGATCGAGTTAGCAATGATAGATTTAGATTGCTGGAGGAACCATTTATGGCCTGTAGTTTCCAATCGACGATTTCGCCCATCTTGATATTCAATCTGCCTATGAATGTTAATTTTAACCCGAAGAAGTTGGAATTTGGATTGTTGGTAAGATTCACGGTGACTGAGCTGTTGGAATTAATTCTCTTGGGCTTCAACGAGGGAGATCGCTTCCTGGTCAACATCAAAGATGATTGTGTGGTTTTGAGCGACTGGTTTATTGGGGGAGCCACCAAATTGAAGTCAACAACCGGTGCCCATGAGGTATTTATTTGATCATTGACGGTGTTATGGTGCACCTTCAAGCTTATGTCAATATTCAACTGCTTACTTGTATCTTCTGTTAAGTTTATAAGTCTATAATTCAAGCTAATTGATTCCGTCGTGGAGAAAGTTAAAGGAAATTGTAGTAGGTTCAAATCCTCAAGGTTACCTTTAAACTGGATATTGAACTTTGAGATTTCGATGGTAATACTGTCACCTAGAGCAGAGAGTGACTCTGAAGCCTCAATACTGAATGATGTCAACAATACGTTGTTTTTGCCCGCAGGTTTGGTGGATTTCAATTTGATGAGCAACGGCGTTATTATGGGCGCCCTGAACTTGGCTGATATGACCTCCAATTGATTCTCTATCATGGGCTGCGCTTTTTCCAGCGTATGTGAGTTTGGCAATCCACCCAATAAGTCCCTTTGTTTCGGCTTGAAGTCAGGTAAGCTCTCCTCGGGAGCTTCATAATGTTGGTGTACTTCAACAATACTATTTAACACAATCACAGGGTTCACCAATTTCTTCTTGGGATAGCTGATGGGAAATTCAAAATTGTATATCCTTATCCCTTCACCTTCGTACGCTATATCACGAATATCCTCTGTAGCCACGGAGAAGCTCGCAATATCCCCATCACCGTCAGGAACGATGCAAATGTCCAATTTCACCGACACTAGTGGGAATGGCAACAGGCTTTCGAGAATAATGAACCCACTGACAATTTCGTCGAAAAAGGCGGTAGTCTTGGTGTTTTCTGCGGTGAATTGATCACGATCGGGAGGAATCGACTTGTTAGGAACAAATATTGAGACTCTCATCGCGAATTTTTAGCAGCCTCCAAGTTTGGGGAAGTACACTGATGAGTTCTTCTGATAATTTCTTCTTGCTACCAGCTTCGACGAGAATAAAAGGAGGCTAAATAAATAACTATGGGTCAAATCTTTCTGGCGGATAAGTTAGATTGGTGAAGAAAATTAGTCTAAAGTTTTAATTAATCTACATGATATCGTTACAGAAGCGATAAATACCGCCTAAAATACAACCAACAGTAACCAACACAGTGGCGACCCCATAAATGGCACCCACAACCTTGAAAGTCAACAAATCAAAAACCTCGCCAAATAATGAGTTACTTATAGACATGGTACCAAGGGGAAAGGTCATTGCCCAAAACCCTTTGTTGTACTTCATCAACCCATTCAAAAACTTTCTCCTGCCATCATAGGTCACCACATGTCGTGGATTTGGGTTACTGGTGAAAATCTTAGTAAGCACTGACACTACTGCTATGAATGTATTGAAGTACCCGAAGGAGAATAAAAACAACCCAAATAATGATGTGAAAATGAGTGTTGCATTAGCCACAGAACCAGCTGCTGAGCTTGAAATGGTAACAGAACCAATTATTGGCAACTCTTGAAACTTTTCTCTGTTCTCAATGATCATTTGGTGAACATTTTTACCAAAGTGTATGATTGAAAAGGCACCTTGACCTAAAAATCCTATGGGAATGAACGTAGTGAAGACGTTAGTTGTGTTAGGAATTTTGTGGGCCACATATTTGTAAAATATTATTGTAAGCATGATGAAAGACATGGCTATTGCTATAGCCCATAGTATGTAGCTTGCTATAATCGTTATCAATTGTAGTCTAACAGTGGGTAAATCCATTGCCAATGTCTGACCTGCAGATGAAGTAACACACATGGACACTATGGGCAAAAGCAACGTGGCATCAAGGTTTTGCAAAAGAAGTTTCTGTGACTTCCTAGTCTTTACAATGAATGTAAAGAAGAAAATGATAAATGCAGTGTATATGCAAAGGAAGACCGAAATCCACCAGAGTACAAACACCCCAATGATGAACGATTTTCCCGTGACTAAATATAAGTCATTGACGAAGGAGTTATATCCCATAGCGAAGCATCCCATAAAAGGTGATAACTTTGGATTCGTATGAAACTCCATTAATTTATTGAATTTACACCAACAGTAAATCATGCAAATGTCACCTATTATGAAATAGGTGATACTTATGGCCCACATGACGTAGCTGAGAATTGTTAGCCAGTGACTTTGGAACGGAAATGTGTGAAGGATAGCACTTGAGATACCAGTTCCCATTACTTGAACGAAGAACACCGGAGAGAAGTTCTCTAGCTTTCGATCGATTCTGCTCCATACTCCGGTTTCTGGAATATACTTATGATATGACACAGGGTCAGAACCGTCGTCACAGACTGAACCTTCGCTATCGATGCTAGTGCTGAATTTCATCGCTTCATCTAAATTCTCTTCACGTGCGAGATCACGTTCAAGTGCGAGCCCATGTGACATGACGAGATCTAAAATTTAAACAAATGTCCTAATAAAAACTGTGGCTGTTTCCAGAAGACAGTTTTCCACTTGATGTAAAACGGTTTTGAATAAGGATAAAAATAAAAAGGGTCCTTTGCTGGATTTTGTACCTGATTTGAAATTTTCAAAACCACTTTGTTGTGTAAGGATTATTGGTTTCAAACAATCACAAGGTTTTTTAAGATGGGAATTTGAAGAATTTTCCTCAATGACGAATCATTCAAATAAAATCAGTGGGTTTGATTGGTTGTTGAAAGAATTTCTTTTTTCCACAATCAATGCGACAATTGAGGTACAGCAGCAGTTATATAGTCATGATAAGAAGAATAAGCGGATGTAATTACGTAACTAGAAAATATGCTTACAATAGCCATATAGGTCGGCAAGGGATGGTCAGAGAGAAGTTTCTCAGGAAACCACGTGATATCAATTATATCCTCAACTTCCATCATTTACCCATATGTTTTCGTGGAACGAGGTTTACGGGCAATATCATAACCATTTCGGGTCTTTTTTTTAAAGGGGGTGAGTAAAGAAGCAGGATAGTTCTGCCTGAGTATATACACTATCAGATGTTGAACATTGTGCTCAGAATCGTAATATGCAAAATTAACGTCTAGAACTCTGGAGTATGGAGAGCCGGATCTTTTATGCTACGGACGATTAAAGAAATCTTATCCGGAAGTAGTAAGGATTGTTACAGATAAGTATAAACGGGTATTTACCGGTATCTCAAAATGGGCCAAGAACGAACGAGGATTGCGGCTAAAACAATTCAAATTTCAACTCCGGATATTCATCTTTTACCTCTGAAAGCTAATGGTTGCCGGATAACCAGTATTGTTATCAGCATTGTTGTGGTTAGCCTGAATGCGACTGTTCCACACTAATTGACAGGGGACCTTATTACGACCCCAACAATTTGTCCCCTTCATAACAATACCCTCAAAGGAAAATACTTCACCTATTCCGATCCACCGGCTACGGATCTGTCTAGGAACAAATTATAACGATTCCAGTAAATATCCTTCTAGAACGCAATAAATCTCGTCAGCCGTTGAAAAGATCACCCGCATAATTTTTTGCTGGTTCTTTTATGAGTCTCGACTCTCGATTAAACGTAGCATTAGTGCGAATACTCTCGTGATTCTTGCCGTATAGGCAGTAGTACAGTTAAGAAAAGTTGCGGCAGTGTATTAATACACTCCAAAAAGTATAAAAATGAAAATTAGCAATAATAGGACGGATTTGCATCGCCGATCGTAAGTCGGGTTTTTAACCGGTTCCAAAAAATAAAAAATATATATATCAATCGATCCCCAAAGAATTCTTTGTATACGTTATTCATACAGGTGACATTGATATCATCATTTCTCAAGCCATAAAATACCGAGCCGTATCACAATCACATACAATGTTAAGGGAGAATTATCATTTAGCCGTCAAGGTAAAGAGTAAATTACTAAAAGATGCCACTGCAAACACCAGCCTAGTAAGACTAGTAACACAAGCAAATTTACTAGATAAACTCACAGCACAAATTGAGACAGAAATGAGTGATAGGATACAGAAGTTAAGTGCAATCAGGTATCAAATCACCTCCATGCCTTCATGTGAGCCCACGGAGACCCGGCACGATGAATACAGCAACATGTCGAGTGCCTACAGCGAACATGAGATCAGTGATAGCGATAGCGACAGCGATAGTGACGATGACTACTATTATAGTGATGATGACGGCGAAATCACATACTGCGACATCCCCAATAAACTACATATGATACCCGAAGGGGAGATTACTTCAGTGTATTAATCACGCGGGGCTACTTAGGGAATTGGACGTATTAATTTTTCATATATCTCTATTGAATATGCTCTTTGAGTATAGATTGTTTCACACGATGCGTCAGAATCTCGGATGAGAAATTCCGTTCGTAAATATGCTTTGACACATAAAAGCGCGGGTACTATAACCACAGTAGCCGGCACAATTGTTTTGAGTATCTAAAGCATCCCCTGACGGAACAGACTTTACATACGAAGAGCAAATGTACGAATGAGTTTTTTGGTATCGTATTTCAAGGTTGCATCAGCTGCAACTACGAAGGGTCACCAATAAGTCGGTCACAAACTTGAATGTTTCGGTAACATCTGACCATTAGAGCCAAGCCATTTTCGGCCGAGAAAGCTGAGATAGTGATACTAGATCTTAAAAATGACCACATGATTGCTTTGCATATAATTTTTGAGAACAGACTGTCTATAAGGTAGTAATTTCAATACCTAGGGGGGTTAAATCAGACCACTGCAAAGCATCATTACCTATAAATGCCAAAAACATGTCATAATTTCCCCGCACCCCACATATGTTAACAATACCCGTGAAGCAAGTCTATTGTAAATTGACGAACAAACCACCATCAACTAGTAATTGAGCACCATTGACGTACTGGGATAAGTCACTTGCAAGAAACACTGCCGGACCAATGAGGTCGTCGGTATGGCCCAATCTTCCCAAGGGAATTCTACTTTCCATGTATTTTCTCTTATCATCATTCTTCATATCCTCCTCATTCAACTGAGTTAAAATAGTGCCGGGCAAAATAGCATTACACCGTATACCGTATGGTCCAAGCGCGACAGCACTAGATTGCATGAGGGACAAAATCCCCGCCTTTGTAGGGGTATAATGAACCTGTTGGCCTCCACCGACTAACGCGGAGATCGAACTTATGGCGATGATACTGCCACCATGTCCCTGCTGTTTCATTTGTCTGCCTACTGCCTGAACAATAAAATAACTACCGTTCAAATTGATCTCCACAGTTCTTTGGTATGTTTTAGCATCTGTGTCCAAAAAGTCTTTGAATTCACAAATGCCGGCATTGGACACGAGAATATCGATTTTCCCAAAGGTTTTCACAGTTTCAGAAACGATGTAGCTGCTAGTTTCAGGTTTGGAGATATCACCCGGTACCGACAAAATGTCTGGAATTTCCAGCCTTAACTCCTCTAACAAGCTCTGTTGGATGGATAAATGGTTTACCGCAACTTTGGCACCCTTTTGGTACAATCCCAAGGCTATCAGCCTGCCAATTCCTGTTACACCACCTGTTACAATCGCTACTTTCCCGGCCAACAACCTGTCCATTCTTAAAATTGAAGATTTGATGCGATTTCCAAGCTTTTAAATCCTGCCCCACGATTCGGATCAAAAATCCCCCGCGAAAATTCAGATTATTTGCAACCATTCGCGGCTTTTGGAGGGGTTGAGAACCGATAAAAAAGATTTGTCCAACAGAACAGGAATCGTGCTCAGGCACGATAGGATTGTTTGTGAGAGACATTTGTGTATTATAGATCTTCAAAGCTGCGCACAAACCGCCGCCAAAATACCCAGAGTGTGTATTAATCAGAAGAATCAAAAACTACAAATGGCTGCCAGGGCGGAGAAACGTATCTCAGGGGGCCCCCTCTAGCATTGACCAAATCATTCAACCTCTCGCCGTCGCGGTCGGATAAAGTGACGATCTCGAAATTACTCTCAATTCTATCCGGCCGGACGCTTTTTGGCAATACTACGGTACCTCTCCAGACAGCCCAAGAAATGATTATGGTAGCAGGAGACACTCCGTAGTCACTGGCTATATCTTTGATAGTGGCATCTTTCAACAACGGCGCATCTGACGATCCTAACGGAGAGTAAGCCTCTAAGATGATCCCGTGTCTCTCAGCGAACTTGAGCAACTGGTGCTGGGGCAAATACGGGTGCAATTCGACCTGGTTCACCACCGGTTTGACTTTGAGATTTTCATTGAACAAGGTGGTTAACTTTTCAATCGTGCAATTGCTGACCCCGAGAGCCTTGGTGTATCCTTTTTCGATCAAGGGCTCCATCAACTTCCAGGTTTTTGTGAACGGCCAGTCCAATAAGATGTCTCTAGTGCCATCCGGTTTGGTGGGAATGGCTGGGTGGTTGCCATTGGCGTTTAAAGCCAACGGCCAGTGCATCAAGTACAAATCAACGTAATCCAACCCTAATCTCTCTAACGAGGCTTTGATAGCCTCCTCGGGGTTATGATGGTCGATCGACCACAACTTGGTGGTGACAAAAATTTCCGACCTTGGCACCCCCGAATCTTTGATAGCCCTACCAATTGGCGCCTCGTTTCCATATCCTGACGCCGTGTCGATGTGCCGGTATCCGGTTTTCAACGCATGGGAGACGGAGTTGTACACCTCTTCATCGGTGGCTTTCCAGGTGCCCAATCCAACTGCAGGGATTTGTCTGCCGTTTGATAACTTGTACGATTTAGTATTGTTGTGGGACATTTGAATAACTTGATTTCAGATGCATGTTCGACAGGGAAACTGTAAAACCTTATATCATATGGAGGGGCTTTTAATGTACCGAAGCACATTACCGCATTCAAGCCTCCTCAAACTCGCTCTCGGGCGATTGAAAGCCCGTTACCCCATATCTCGGAATTAATTTCTCAATTTTTCCTGTCGGCCTGTCAAACCCCCCGAGACATGCCTCACTTAGGACCATATAAGATCGCCGTGTTGGACATTTTGTAATAACCAGGTAAAGATGAGTTTGCCGGACGGGATATATACTCCAGTGCCAACGTTCTTCAAAGACAACTATGACCTTGATCTTGACACCCAAGTCGAACACGCTAAATCCTTATACGATAGCGGCATCAAAGGCCTCGTGATCGCCGGGTCCATGGGAGAGTCCATCCATTTGAACAGAAAGGATAGAATAGAATTGGTTTCCAGCATAAAAGCAGCCATCCCTGATTCTGGATTCAAGTTGATTTTGGGCTTGCCCTACACCAATATCACCGACACAGTTGAGGAGATCGCCGCAGGAAAAGCCAACGGTGCAGATTACGTGATTTTATTGACTCCAGGCTACTACGGGAACAGTTTGACCCACCAACAAGGTATCATCGACTATTTCAAGCTTGTTGCAGACAAGCTGGCATTACCGATCATCATATATCATTATCCCGGGGTAAGCAACGGTACAGAGATCAACCCGGCAACATTTCAGACGTTAAAGAAGTTGGATACCATTGTAGCTGTCAAGCTCACCCATTTCAATATGGACAAATACATCCTTTTGACTCAGGACAACGAGCAATACAATTTCAAACCTTTCACCGGCTTGGGCCAGATTCTTATTCCGTCATTGTCTATTGGTGCCCATGGTGCCATTGATGGGTTGTCGGGGATCTTTCCGAAACTGATGGTGCATTTGTACGATTTGTTCAAACAAGGAGAGATAGCCAAGGCACAGCATTTACAGTACTTGGTCACAAAAGCCAACCAAATGATATTTGATATCAATTTGGTGGGTGTTAAATACGCTCTCAAAAATCTCCGTGGATTGGGAAACGGTATCGCCAGACCCCCTTTGAGCAACGTGATTACCAGCGAGATCTGGAGTAAATATGCCGAAGATTTGAAAACCTTAGATGATTTCGAGACATCTTTATTGACGTAGACCGCTTCCTTCAATGAAAGAACGTCCGTCGAACTGGCTCGTAAAAATATATTATCTCAAACGCATCTCGTCTATTTGATTCGGCTGAAAATACGCCCGAATGCTTTTAACTGCTTTATTCGTATATACAGAGACTTCCCCGCGGCCCATTCACCAAAAAGCTTGTTCTAAACCCTTGTTCCGACTCCTGTCTTTGACTGAAGAAAACAAACTTCACTGTGGAAGTTACGCACATCTAACACACAAAACGCAATGGGAGTTATCGATTCACACATCCACTTGCTGTCACTTAAAAACCAGCAATTGTTGAGATGGCACGGCGACCACCCACTCAATAGAAATTGCAGACTCGAGGATTACATAGCAGAGAACTCGGGTATCGACATTGATGGAGTAGTGGCCATCGAGTTCTCCGCTGTGGAGAAAGAAAATCATCAAGCTAACATCGATGAGTACAGGTACTTCAGTCGGATCATCCAAAAGGGGTTACAGAACGAGGGATCCAATGAATATTCACATTTGATCAAGGCTGTCATTCCCTGGGCCCCATTAAACGAAGGGTCGGCCAAATTGGCTCAATACATCGAGAATTTGCACGACCAAAGCTGGGAGTTTGTCAAAGGCTTCAGGTACTTGTTACAGGACAAACCTCCCAATGTTATGACGACTGACAACTTTATTTCCAGTCTAAAGTGGTTGGGCGATAATGATTACGCCTTTGATTGGGGGATCGACTTACGGTGTGGGGGCTGGTGGCAGTTCGACGAGACATTGGAGGTGTTCCAAAAGGTTCCAACTGTCAGGTATATTCTCAATCATCTTTGCAAGCCGACCTACAACCCCGAAGACGTTGAAAGATGGGCACAATACATGATCAAGCTCAGTGAATTGGCCCCTCATTCATACATGAAGCTCTCAGGAGGGTTCAGCGAGTTGGACTCGACCCAGGACTTGAAAGATTGCGAAGAGGTGATATATCCCTGGTTTAAGGTTATCCTTGACTCCTGGGGAGTCGATAGAATCCTATGGGCTAGCAATTGGCCCGTGTGTGCCATGTTTAGCGATAATTTGGCAGCTCGCTGGTACCAGGTCACAGAGGGACTTTTCAACAGAGCTGGTCTTCTGGCTGAAGACAGACATAAGATCTATCGCACCAACTATCGCTCGGCTTACAACATTGCCGGCCCCTAGTCGTCACGTGCCCCTCAATATAAACCCCACTTTGCAGATCTCTATGTGTGCAGGTAAATTACGCTATCTGGGTGATTTTGCCATTCGGCCCAACAATTATAAATCATCGAGAGGGGCTGACCTCGAGGGCTTATCGATTGGAGGCTACGGCGCCTGGGGTCACCGACTCTTAGTGGTCCAAAAAATAATTCCGGCCAATTACCTCATCCAGGGCGGGAATCTCGTAAATTCCCCATCGGATATTTCTCCGCTTTTCGTGGAGATTAGCCCCACTCGAAAGGCTCAAGTAGGAAAAATCAAGGCTCATTGATGATCCGAAGTACGCAGTAGACCAGCGAAGCGGACATGAATTTAAAAACTGGGGAACTACAAAATCTGGGGTAACAGATTGGCGATAGCTATAAATATTTCTTGATATCTCTTTATTGTTTAAGCCATATATATTATAGCTTGACTGGTAGGTTTCATTAACTGGTTATTTAGTTGGTTATCGAAAGCTATGGGCATTAGTATCAGAAGAACAACCTCCGAATCTTCGGAGTTATCCATTGACGCCGCAAAAGACAGTGTTGAGCACATTGAACAGGTGAAAGCCACTGGGGACTTGGAACATGGTGACTTGGATACAAAAAGAATCGACCACCAGCTTTTGGACTACATCGAAGAAACCGCCGTTGAAATCGATGAAGAGACCAACAGGAGGTTGAGAAATATGATACACAGACGGATCTTGCCCTGTATGATTGGGACGTACTTTTTACAGGCTTTGGACAAAGGTACTTTGGCGTTTAGTAGTATTATGGGGATCAGGGAAGATGCTAATTTGATAGGCAACCAGTATAATTGGTTGAGTTCCTGTCTTTTCCTTGCTATCTTGGTGTTTGAGTTGCCCAACAATTACATCATCCAGAAGGTGCCTGTCGCCAAGTATCTTGCCATCAACATCATTCTTTGGGGTGTGGTTCTTGGATGCCATGCCTTGGGGAAGAACTTCGGGATTTTGGTCACCGTGAGAACATTGTTAGGGGTGTTTGAGTGTGTTTGTCAGCCTGCGTTCATGTTCATGTCGGCAATGTGGTACAAGAGAGAGGAGCAGGCTTTGATTGTGGCTTTGTGGTATATGATGAACGGAGGGCAACAAATCGTCGGGGGCTTGTTGAGTTATTGTTTCACCTTAATCCACGGGGCTGCGTTGAAGAATTGGGAGATCTTGTTTTTAACTTACGGCTGTATCACCGTTGTGTGGGGGGTGTTCATTTTCTTCTACACTCCTGATTCTCCTATGTCAGCCAAATGTTGGAGCGAAGAGGATAAGAAGTTGATGGTCGAAAGAGTCAGAAGTAACCAGACTGGGCTTCAAAACAGAAAGTTCAAGATGGACCAGTTTTGGGAAGCCTTCAAGGATCCCCAAACCTACTGTTTCTTCCTAATCCAGTTTTTAACATCTTTACCAACTTCTGGCTTGGGTGCTTTTGCCAATATCATCATTTCGTCGTTCGGATTTTCGGTGTTGCAAACCCAGTTGTTGGCCATGGTGTTGGGTGGCTACTTGATTGGGTTGCTTTTGTCTTCGGCATATTTCTCTAAGAAATTCAACCAGAACATTTTCTTCATGATTGGCTACGTTGTGCCTTCCATTGTGGGTACGGTGGTGTTGATGACTGTGACCTATGCAGACTACCCCTTGGGAACCTATCAGCGTAGGTTGAGATCGGGGGTGTTGTTGTTCTGTTACTACTTGACATTATCCTTCTGGGGTGTGGCCAACTTGGGTCTTTCTCTTTTGACAAGAAATGTAGCTGGCCAATCGAAAAAATCGACGGTTACTACCATGAATTTTGTTGCTTGGGCTGTTGGTAACATTGTTGGTCCTTTTGTATTCAAGCCAAATGAGAGCCCCCGTTACTTGACGGCTTTCGGTACTCATATGGGATGCTATGCTGCTTTGATCATTAATTTGGTTGTTTTGAGGATCTGGTATATGAGAGAGAACCACAGAAAAGATCAGTTGATAGCCAACGGGCAAGCTGAGGCCGATGAGGAGTTAAAACATGCTTTTGACGATTTGACTGACAGAGAAAATGTCAACTTCAGGTATATTTATTAGGCTTAATGTGACGAATGATCAATTTGGCTCTATTTCTCTGACCATATCTGCGTGTTGCTATGAACTTCTGCAATTGAATAGATATGCTTTGCCTGGCAAATGAACTTCAAATCTGTATCATGGCTTCAAAAAATCCAAGAGTGGGAGGTTAAAGTTATATAAATGAACTATAAGTAAATCTTGGAAAATTCCACCAATGCCATTATGGCCATGGCTTGACCGTAAGGCATGGATGTCAACGGGATATCTCTATAAAACTGTAAGTCTTCACCCATACCGGTGCCAAATGATGTGTTCAACAACTCTCCGGTGCTGTCTATGCGGTCAATGACTCCTTTTATAGCCCTTATGGCGACAGGTAAGTACTTCTTATCCAAGTACCGCTTTCTGATGCTTTTCAAAATCCCAAACGCAATACCTGCAGTGGCAGAAGACTCACAGTAGGAGGTTTCATCATCCAAAATCGTGCGCCATAACCCTGAGTTGTCCTGTAACTCCAGTAATTTTGAAACCTGACGATTCAAGGTTTCAATCAAGAACTCTCTCAAGAAGTCATTTGGCGGAAGTTCAAGCAACTCGATGAATTCGGGAATGACTATAGTGATCCAAGAATTGCCTCTGGCCCAGAAAGCGTTGGCAAAGTTATGGTTGCCGTCAAAGGTAAACCCGTGGTAAAACAATCCAGTTTTGGCGTCTGCAAGATACTTCACGTGGAGCAACATCTGCTTTTTGGATTCTTCTACGTAGTGCGGTCTTCCCAACAACTTTCCTATCTTGGCCAAAGGCATTACTGTCATCATGAGGGTATCATCCCACATCTGTTGATGGTTGTCCGTCAAATAGGTCGCATGCTGAAACCCTCCACATTCGGTCTTGGGCAAGTCATACATTGCCCATTCAGCCCATGAATCTAAGTATGGGAGGTACCTTTGGTCTGCAAACTTTTCGTACAAGTAGGCCAAGCATAGGAATACAGACATGGTATTGATATTCTTGGAGGTGGATCCATCAGGGCCAAATATTTGGACCTCGTACCACTTTTTGATGTGGTCCAAGATTTGGGGGTTACCGGTGACCTCATAGTAGTGCCACATTCCATAGAGCCCGATTCCGTGGGTCCACTCCCAACCAGTGATCCATCCCTTCGTATCGATGATTCTGCCGTCAGGAATAGTCATCAAGAACTCTCCAGTTGTATCTCGAATGTTCACCAAATTGTTGATGAGTTTGTTGATCGTGTCGTCCAACAGACTGGCTTGTATGTCAAAAGCTTTGTTAGGCATTGTCCAGGTCACTTGTACCCTCAAAACGGGGCAAACCGGCTATTTATATCGACGGTGGTGCGGGACCTCATTGACAATTACCCCATGTTTCGGAATCTATAATTTCGCGGTCGTGAGATTATTGCCCCGGCTCTCCTAAATAAAAAGGACGTCTGCCACAATGAATTTTTTCACTTTTATTTGGTAGTATGTTATCCGGTGTGTTCACTCCTGTTCCCACTTTCTTCCATGACGATGAAACAATCGACTTCGATACCCAGATCAGACATGCTAAGTTTTTGAAAAATAACGGAATTAAAGGTATCACTTTACTTGGATCCACGGGGGAAAATGCCCATTTAACGGCGCTGGAGAGATCGCAAATAGTTGAAGCAGTTCATGAGGGAGTTCCATCGTTCCCCATAGTTGCTGGTGTCGCTCAAAATTCCCTCCAAGATGCAAAAGATGAAATCGCCAGAGTAGCCCAAGCCGGTGCTTCCTACGCCTTGGTGTTGCCTTCGAGCTACTTTGGCAGCGCTATAACTCAAGAATCTCTTGCTGAATGGTACACATCAGTTGCAGATTTCTCGCCTATCCCGGTGTTGATATATGTTTACCCGGGAGTCACCAATGGCACAACTGTTCGCCCAAGTACGATCAAAAGCTTGTCTAGACATCCAAACATCAAAGGAATCAAATTTTCTCATGCTGATGTCACCAGCTACAGCGAGGTTTCCCTTGATCCAGAAATCACCGATTTTGCCTGCTTGACTGGTTTGGGCCATTTGTTATTACCAGCCCTTTCCATTGGGTTCACAGGTACCGTTGATGCTATTAGTGGGGCTTTTCCCAAAGTTTATACCGCTTTGATCCATGCTTTTGAGAAGGGTGACTTGGAAACAGCCAAATCATTACAATTGGCCATCATTAGAGGAGAAAAGGTCGTCAGCGAATACGGAGTCATCGGGATTAAAAGAATCATTTACGAGGTAGGTTTCGGCGAAAATTATTTGGGTAGGTCTCCCTTAAATAGAGATACCACCGAAGGGTGGAACAAGTTAGACGAGTATATCGACGAAATCAAATCGGCCGAGTTGAAAGTTGAGCTCTAGTCCGGAAACACGGTGACGAAATCCGATATGAAGGAGAGTATCCAAGTCACTAGAGCAACTCGTGACACTAGAGCTACTTGTGCAAATCGAATCTTAGGTCTATAATCTATAATATATACTCTGCTTTGAAATCAAGCAAACTCGAGTGCAGTAAGCCCTAAGCTTTGGCAAACTCTGGTAAATACAAAGGCTCGTGCTTTGTCTCGGGCTTGAATACCGAAGGGTACTCGTGTATCATCTCAGGGGTCAATTCCCTGATGCTAGTGGCCCCTAACAACTTCATATCCCTTCTAATCTCATCCTTCAACAATCTACAGCATCTGACAACTCCATTCTCCCCGTAACCTGAGTTGGCATACAAGAAAGATCTGCCGATACCAACACCTTTAGCACCAAGACAAAGGGCTTTCAACACATCACTACCTCTCCTGATCCCTCCGTCGATATACACATCGATTTTCTTGTCCAATTGCTTGGATCTCAATATGGGCATCAACTCCGATAATACGTCCACCGGAGGCCTGGAAAAGTCCAACTGTCTTCCCCCATGATTAGATAATACTACCCCATCAACACCGTAGTCCACAGCCAATAAAACGTCCTCGACTCTCTGGACTCCCTTTAAGATAATTGGGACTTTGCATTTCTCCTTGAAGTACTTAATATCTTCCCAGGTGGCACATTTTTCATAGCTCAAAATGAAATCAGACTTGACGTCCATATCCAAAGACTCTACATCATCACTAGTGTCGCCCAACTTGAACCTAAGGTCCTTTTCACGGCGTCCAAACAATGCAGTGTCAACGGTGACGAAAATAGCCTTGATCCCAATGTCCTCACAATGCTCTACTAGGGTCATAGTATCGGCTTTTTCGGGCTTGATGTATAATTGAAACCATTTGGGAGCCTTGGTTTCGTTAACAATGTCATCCAAGGGATACGAGGCAGCCGAAGATATCATTTGAATGATATTTTCCTTACTCAAACCTCTGGCAATGGATAATTCTCCGTCAGGATGGCCCAATTTGGCCAGCGCAGCAGCAGAACAATAGAAAGGAGCGTCAGTAGGGGTTCCCAACAACGTGGTGGAGATATCCACTGTATTGACGTCAACAAGAACCTTTGGCTTGAAAAAATACTTTGAGAACGCAAAACCATTATTTTGCATGGTGACCTCATCATCACTACCGCCAGAATAGTAGGCCCATGCGTTCATGGGCAAGATCTTCTGCGCAACAAACTCAAAGTCGGCCAAGTTGAAGATGGTCATTAATGGGGGACGACGATCTCTCATCTCCTGGCATCTTCTCTCTTCTACAACCAAGGGATCGTCTTCATCCTCCTCCAATTCACCATCCAACTCACCCACATAGGCATCGGGGTCCAACATCTTTTCGATGGTGTCCTTGGCGTGTATTTTGTTAAATAGCAATGAAGCGTCCTTTCCTGCGTATTTTTTAACTATAGCCGGTCCCCCCGGATGAATGTTGACGAACTCAGTCAAATCATAGACCTTACCATTGATGACTACCCAGAGACTACCTTCAGAACAATGCTGTTCGATTTCCTCCGGTGTAACTTTTCTGTCCAGCCAGATTTTATCACCTCTACTGTTGGCTGCAAAAAATACACCACATCCAATCAAACCTAATCCAAATGTCAGATACAGCTTGAATCCCTTGGGAGCTTTTTTCACAGCTCGAAAACTAGTAGTGTGTATAGATCTGCACCCTAAAGGGAATCTGGTCTTTAATTGCCTTGAAAGATTGTTTCTGATAGAAAAAATCATTTTTATTTCAAATTCGATTGTTAAGTCCAGTGTGGGAAAATTGAAACTTTTTGCACCCACGCAATACCCCTCAAAATTTCGCGGAACTTTCCCCCACACTTCGTGAGATAATTGAACCGTCAGGGGTTTCGGATCAATAACGATGGATAACGGCATAAAGATAGATCCCCACGAAGAGGGGGATATGGCGGAGCTTTCCAGCAGGTCAGATGATGTCAGCTCCTTCAATGCTACCTTTCAGGGAAAGGTGGTGAAGCAATTTACCAATAAAGTGTCCAAATCGTGTGATCTCTGTAAGATCAAGAAGATCAAGTGTGACCAGACCCGACCAGGATGCCAGAACTGTGCAAAATTCAATAAATCATGTGTTTATAGTATTATGAGAAAACCTGGTTTGAAGTCGGGGTACGGTAAGCAGCTTATAGACCAAATTTCCCAATTGACCCAATTGATCGAGGATGGTAAGAGACAGCAGCAACTGGAAACAGAATTGTTGAGGCAGCTGATAAGAGAAATGGAGAATAAAATGACAACTATTGAACGTAGGGGTACTCTGTCGCCTGAGGCCTCGAACCATACAAAAAGGTCTAATTCCGCTCCAGATTTGGAAATGAGCAATATTGTGAACGGAGATCCCCACACCAGTGTCGGAGGAAATACTGGTTTTACCCCCGCTATGAATTCAGAGTTAGAGACATTACCCATAAACGTGCAGAATTTAGGGGTTATTCCACCGGTGGGAGATTGTGTTCTGTTGTTGGATCGTTACTTTAAAGACTTCAACCCCTTGGCTCCTATCTTCCACCCTCGCCAACACCTGACTATTCTCAAGGATTTGAGCGTCGGAAACTTGCTGCTTTTGGGTATTTTGGCAGTGTCTGTCAAACTATTTCCTGGGTACGGCCATTATCACGAGAACATCAAGAAAACCATCATTTCCTCCTGTTATGGAGTCAAAAATACCGACGAACTTGCAGCTGTCACCTTACTTGCAATATCTCTTTATGGGGAACTGAACAATTACGAAGCATGGTCGATGATATCGCTTGCTGTGGGAGGGGTGGTCCATCTTGGCCTCGACGAAGCTTCGGTTCCGGACGATAATTGGTCCGACTGGGTGGATCATGAACGAGCTAGAAATTTGGCATGGGAAATATACAAACTTGACAAGCTATCCAGCATGGGAAGCCACTTTATGGGACAGATGCCGGCTCCGAAATGCTTTTTACCCATAGATGGACAATATTGGTACAACGTGTCCACAGGATTCCACCATCAGGTGAGAACTTTGTCTAACCGGCCTAAATCCAACTGGTATGGAATCAACAGTATCATTATCGAAGTCTTGCAGCTAATGGATGAATGTCTGAGCTTTCGTAAGAGTCCATTGGATATCCACGATGTCAAAGACTTATTGTCATGGCAGCTCCAATGCTATGAATTCGACCACAAAATCAATGAGTGGAGAAACCACCTCAGTCCCGATTTAGCTCAGTTTCTTGATTCGGACGGCAGCTACAGCGATCTGATCTCGGATCCTCAGGCAGTGCTATTACATGCATTGTACAATACCTTGATCATCCGATTACATTCCCCTGCTGCGTTTTCAAACTCTTTGGATAAGTATGTCTCGTCAAAGACTTCAAGGTCTAAATGTTTGAAGAGTGCCCACCGAATCTTGAATTTGCTGAAATTGCCTCGTGAGGAATTTGGGCCTTACTACTCGTTTGCCGTGTGGGTAAGTGGCCGAGTGTTGCTTGTCAATCACATAAGCAACAGAGAGGATATAAGTGAAGATTTTGAGTACTGTATAAGCTTGCTCCGGTCAATGGGCTACGGTTGTGCATCAAAGTATGCTGATATCTTGGAATTTTTTAAGGATGATAAGGTTATTGACTCTCCTGATTTCTCAGATCACCCACTGGCGGGGAGTTACAGTGAAGAGGCTCGGTTGATCATCGATTTAAAGTTGAATGCTTCCAGCTTAGACTCTCTTTTGAGTAAAAAGGTAGACAGAGTGAAAAATCAGGGATTTGAGGATGATGTTTTTGATTGGTTCAAGTTGCCTTTGGAAGGTTGATAATTCCAGAGTTCGAAGGATTTTTCTTCCGAAAACCCGAAACTCAGAATTCGTTTAGGTAACCTATATAGCTAGGAAAGTTTTATTCAAATCTACTTGTGACCGTTTTGCTTCTTCAACTCATAATCCTGTTCGGAATACAAGGTTCTGGTTGGATTAGGATTGAACAATTGATCTCCTTCGATCAATTCGATTTTAGGGTTGATCGTCAACCCGAAACCTGGCTTGTCCAAAACACTCACGTCTAAATAGCCCTGAGTTGGAACGGGTTCGTCTACGAACAAGTTACCAAACACCGGCAAAACAGACTTTGAGTCGGGAGAATTGGCCAAGTACTCATGAAATGGAGTGTTGGGCTGAGATACCACGAAATGGTAGGAGTAAGGACCCGAAGCATGAGGAACGACTGGAATATCATACGCTGCTGCATGATGGGCAATTCTGAGGATTTCAGTTAAGCCCCCGACCCACATGATGTCCGGTTGAACGATATCAAGATTACGAGACTCGATCAATTTTCTGAAGCCGTATCTGGTGTATTCGTGCTCACCTGTGGTCCATTTGACTCTGGGATGCGCCTTTTTGATGATAGCGTAACCCTCAATGTCGTCAGGATGCAAGGTCTCTTCAAACCAGTTGATGTTTAAATGTTCGGTAGCATCTGCCAACTGAATGGCGTACTGAACGTTTAATGACATGTAACAATCCACCATGAGAGGAAAGTCTGGTCCGACTTTTTTCCGGTGGTTAGTCAAGAATTCCACATTCTTCCTTAACCCTTCGAAACCTTCATCAGGCCCGTAAGGCAACGCCACCTTGCCTCCCCAGAATCCCATGTTCTTAGCTGCTTCTGGGTCACAGCCAGTGCAGTAAAAGTCCAATTTTTCCCTGGTGGACCCACCGATCATCTTGTAAACCGGTTCATTTCTGATCTTACCTAATAAGTCCCACAAGGCCAAGTCGATTACACTGATGACAGCAATGGGCAATCCCTTACGGCCATAGTACATCGAGGCTCTGAACATTTTGTCCCACATCACGTTCAAATTCCGGGGATCCTCGCCTTCTAAAAATCTCCAAAAGTGGTTTTTCACTAACCAACATCCAGGAACACCCCCAAATCCGGTGGCGAACCCTTTAGTGCCATCCTCGGCTATTATCTCAACACAAAATGAACCTAAGACGTTGATACCCCAACTAGTTCTGTTTTTTCTGTAGTCGGGGAATTTTGTCATAGGAGTGGAGATCTTACTATCGATCAACCAATGGCCGCTTTCGACATCGTGATAGTCTCCTCCACTACCCTTCTCCTTAACAATATAGGTCTTTATATCAACAATCCTTGGAAAATCCATTTTTGCCTAATTTCCCCCATTCTGGACCATTTATATTTATACTTTTTTACCCCATAATTCGATTTATCTTTCTCCCGATTATTCGGCACATAGTTTAACGCGAATAGATCTTGTCCCGCACCCCGCGTTAAAAAAGAGATCTGGGGCTTGGTGTAGGGATACCGTAAACATACGTTGCTCGCCGCAGTGAGTATGAAAGGTTGTAGTTGGGTTTGCTAATGTGGCCGGTCTAGCGGGTTGAAGCAAAAAAATGGACGAGTCCGGAGTCGAACCGGAGACCTTTCCCATGCTAAGGGAACGCGCTACCAACTACGCCACACGCCCTGTTACTATACACGTGATAATGGGTTGCCGGATATGTCAAGGTTATCATCAATAACGATGACGGTAATTATCTTCCGTTTTCTGAAAGTATTCTATAGTACCATAATCATGATTAACATCATTAACGATTCGCTATCTATAAATGATTAATTGATAGGTTCAAAAGAAAGCGGTTAAGAACAATGGAGATCTGATAAAGAACAATGAAAGTGACGAGAATGCCGGAAGGAACTACCTAAGTGGAGAGTTTATCCAGTATCAGAGGGATTTTGTGATAAGAAGAGATAAAAAAGTTAACATTAGGATCAGAGAGAGGATAGAGGGAGTACGTTAGATGATAGGTTAAGTAGTTATCACAGAGAATGCTTTGTCATAACAAAAACTTCTCAAAAGTTCACTCACACCGTTTAGTTCAGAGGTATGACCACCTTTCAGCTTTCCTCATTTGGACGAGAGCATGTTTTTAGCTCGAAGCAGTTTCTGTAGTGAATTAAGTAAACAGTCTTTCAAATTTAAAATTGATTTGAAACTCCTGAATCAAAAAGACTAACTTATATAGACGCAGATAATTCCTATCCGGAATGCTCTTCATTTCTGACAATTCGGGCTTGCTTCTATAACAATTGTATGGTGACTCTGGTCCAGTAACATGTGTGATTTATATCCATCCCATCACTGTTGAGCAAGACCGCTGAACAAGTCACTATTCCCATAAACAGTCAATAGAAGTCAAGCAGAATATCGATACAAACATTGATTTGACAAAGGTGGGGTAGAAGATCTGATCAATAAGGTATGCCGCAGGTACAGTGCTGCAATGCAGATCGGCTGCAAATGAATGCGGCGGCATGCGGCGGCACCCAAAAAATTGTGGCCTTAACTGTGGCGTCATCGCCGATAGGATCAACTTCCCACACCTCTAAAATCTCCTTCAAACATCCCCCGAAATTGCAGTAATTCACATACCACCTTCAACAGTAGATCCCCTCCAACTACACCTCCATCGGTTCGTGGTGCCCGGCCTGCCATGCATGTATTACGCCATTCTCACTGCTCCAAATTGTGGACATAGATTCCTCATTGCACGTGACATGTGGTGATACAAAAATTTTAAATAAAACAGGACTAAATAGTCCCTTTTGAAGGCAGAAACCTTAGTTCAATACAGGAACAAATTTTGCAGCCATTTGTGGGGTTTTCATCGATCGTTTGGCTAGTTTTCCCATCATAGGTGTAGAGCGATAAATATTGGCGAGTTGACCAATAATGATCGAGTATCAGCAAAACCGCTTTAGTTTTCCCGTGAGATTTGATTGGCAGACATTTTTACCTCAGCTAATATACACGTCATTAGTAAAATTTTCATAACAGGCTAAGGTAGAGAAGAATAAGATGTTGGTAAATAACGATAGAATGGACTCGGTGGATGCCAGAAAGGATTTGGTTGCCGATCACAAAGACAGAGACCAACCACAAACCGAAATCCCCGGAAAGTTAGGAGAATTGATTTCCAAGCTTAAGACCCATTTAAACGGAAAGGGGTTGAGCTGCAAGGATATTAACATCAAAGAAATCACCAAGATCATGGAGGACTATGAAGCCGAGGACGAAGATTGGATGAAATACGCATTACATGACGGTTCACGCAACTATACTAGGAATGGAATTGCTAATATCAACGGGAATGCTAATTTGTTGATTTTGTGCTGGTCTCCCGGGAAAGCCTCGGCAATCCACGATCATGCTAACGCACATTGCTGTATGAAAATTTTGAAGGGAAGCCTCAAAGAATCGCTCTACAACATTCCCCACGACGGTGAATCGATGGTTGTCAAGAGAGAAACTGTTTTGGGCACCCAGCAAGTGGGGTATATATCTGATGATATTGGGTTACATAAGATCAGTAACCCTGATGATACTGTCAGCGTGTCGTTGCATTTGTATACGCCTCCCTATGCGTCTTTGTATGGTTGTTCCATGTACGATGCTAATGGAAAGAAACACCACGTTGATATGAGCAAGTACTACAGCTGGCAGGGAGAATTAGTCAGTAGAGACGGGGGTTCCTCTTGTCTGTAGAGACCCTTGCCAGGCCGCAAGGTCGTTTTTGGGCTCCGTTAGGGAATGAATTATGATTTGATCTTCGCCTCTTTTCTCTTTTTTCTCTTTGTCTCCTTTTCCCTTTTTCTCTGGTCTCTTCTTAAAGCCGTCTTCGACTAAAGATTGCCGTTTTAGAGGCGTATTCAAACTAGAATCATAATTGTATTATTATATTTAATGTTAAGGAGTTGTCGATAGTTCAGTGTAATTATGAATGGTGAAAATCACAAGGGAGCAATATTGGAACAAAAAACCTAAAAAACCCTCATAAAAATCCCCATAAATCACCACTATCTCCAATTCCCTTGTTCCACTCATACCATCCTTAAAACCCATCCTAGCCCCTCAGTCTGTCCAGTAACCAAGGATTGAGACACAGCAGTAAAAAATCACGAGCGAGATTTCCACAGTCATGGCCTTCCCGGGGAAAATCCACCACATCTTATACATTTGAGGGATTATCGTTGTCGTCCCCTATTTCCCCCCCAAACCATTGTATTTGAGCTATTTTGAGAGATTTTTAAACTCCTGAGCTATTTTCACCCCCGTACACCAGTTGCTACGCCGCGCATTTAAGCCGCGATGGGGCTTGCTTGAAAATTTTCATTAACCTAGGTTTTTAGATATATATTCACGAGAGCTGCCGCTTGAAGTCCGTCCACTGTTGCTCGCATTGTTAGTGAGCAGAATAAACCTATTAGAAATCCTCCGTAGAATGGCCCCAACCCTTGCTGAAACCTCAGTTGCTTCTAAACATTATAACAATAACTATGAAACTTATGATAAACTCAGCAAGTGTGAATACAAACAACGTTCTGCCAATGAAGTGGTGTTAGACAAGATCTTTGAGACCGTGGGATCCATCGACCACCAAACATGTGGAGCCGGCGACGAAGACTCGTTCTTTGTGGTCGATATGGCCGAAATCAGGAACTCGTTAACTTTGTGGCAGGAGAAGCTACCACAGGTTAAGCCTCATTATGCTGTTAAATGCAACAACGATGCAAAGGTCATTGAGTATTTGGTTTCCCAGAACTGTAACTTTGATTGTGCCTCAAAGAACGAGATCGAATACATCTTAGGGTTCGGAGTGGATCCTGACCGGATCGTCTACGCCAATCCCTGCAAAACCGGCTCCTATATCAGGTACGCCAAAGATGTCGGAATTGGGTTGACAACGGTGGATAATTTAGACGAATTGCACAAGATTAAGCAGTACCATCCCGATATTGGCATTTTGATCAGGATCATCACTGATGACGAATCTGCTCAATGTAGATTGTCCACGAAGTTTGGCTGTGATATGAAAACGGCTATGGAGATCCTAGAACTAGGAAAGTCGATGGGGTTGAATCTCCGAGGCGCTGCGTTCCATGTTGGTTCTGGTGCCAAGGATCATGACTCCATCCATACTGCGATCAAAGATTGTAGATTTATCTTCGATCACGCCGAAAGTTTGGGATTAAACTTGGACATTGTCGACATTGGGGGGGGATTTGAGAGACTGTCGTTCGAAGATAGCTCAAGCATGGTGAACTACGCTTTGGGGAAGTTCTTTCCCCGTAATTACGCCGAGTCAAGAGGAGTGCAGTTCATCGCGGAGCCCGGGCGTTTCATGGTGTCAAACGCCTTCACCTTGGTGTCTCATGTTATATCCAAGAGAAGCTTACCTGAAATATCGATGCTTTACATCAATGATGGAGTTTACGGCAATTTGAATTGTATCATCTACGACCACCAGTCGCCAGTGGCTCAACTCGTGCCCAGTACCAAAAATTCGGGAGAATTGAGAAAATATTCCATCTGGGGGCCCACCTGCGACGGCTTAGACCGCATCGGGGAAGCGGAATTGCCCACGGTGAACGTAGGCGATTGGTTGTACTTCAGAAACGTTGGAGCCTATACATCGGCTGCAACCACCTCGTTCAACGGGTTCTTTTCTAATAAGTTTGTTTACGTGGAATAGATATCTATTACTCTGTTTTGCTTTGTTACTCTGTTTTGCTCTGTCACTCTATTTTGCTCTGCTACTCTATTTTGAGCATAGTCGTCAAATTGGGGCGGGGCGGTGCTGGCATGACCGGGTACCGACAGCGCGCGGTGCGCATCGCCCACCACGCACACGGCAGAAGTCCGCGCGTCATGAAAATTCGGCGGATACTTCACGATGGATGGGAAGCAAGCGCAGATCAGCAATGCCATCAAAGCCATCGCCAAGAAGTCCGGAAATGAATCCTCCTACGATAAATATACCCTAGATTCAGGGGAAACCTACAACACCAAACAACGAGCCGTCGAGGACGTGAAATCCCCAGCAACCTTCGAACCTTCAGACGAAGATGTGTTCCTTCCATCGGGATTGCCCAACTGCAGCTTCTTGAAACAGCATTTTTTCAACGAAGGACGATTGAGAGAGTACCAGGCCATCCGGATTTTGCGGGACGCCACGGAATTGTTGAGTTCCGAGCCAAACATGCTCGAAGTGCCATCCCCCGTGACGGTTTGCGGGGACATCCATGGCCAATATTACGATCTTATGAAGCTTTTTGAGGTAGGCGGAGACCCGGCGACCACTTCGTACCTTTTCCTCGGAGATTACGTCGACAGAGGCTCGTTTTCCATCGAATGTCTTCTATACCTTTATTCGTTGAAATTGACCTATCCTGACACCATCTTCATGTTGAGGGGGAACCACGAGTGCAAGCACTTGACGGAGTACTTCACGTTCAAGAATGAGTGTTTGCACAAGTACAGCGAGGTTTTGTACGAGGAAAGTTTGCAATCGTTCAACGCGTTGCCTTTGGCAGCCATCATGAACAAACAGTTCTTCTGTGTTCACGGAGGGTTATCGCCGGAATTGAAGACCTTGAGCGATTTAGAGAAGTTGGACAGGTTTAGAGAGCCACCCACCAAAGGTTTGATGTGTGATTTGTTATGGGCCGACCCGATCGAAGATTACGATGACGATAATATGGACCAGACGTTTGTGAGAAATACCGTCCGAGGTTGTTCCTACGCCTTCACCTATCGAGCCTCCTGCAAATTCCTCGAGAGAACCGGCCTTCTATCCATTATCAGGGCCCATGAAGCCCAAGATGCCGGCTACAGAATGTACAAAAGAACCGAGACCATGGGATTTCCTTCGTTGTTGACGATGTTTTCGGCACCAAACTACCTCGACAACTACAACAACAAGGCTGCGATCTTGAAATACGAAAACAATGTCATGAACATTCGACAATTCAACCTGTCGCCCCATCCGTACTGGCTACCCCATTTCATGGACGTTTTTACCTGGAGTTTACCGTTTGTGGGAGAAAAGGTCACCGACATGTTGGTATCGATCTTAAATGTGTGTACCGAAGAGGAATTGAGTGACGACAAAGACGACAACTTCCACTATGAGTACCAGGATTCGCAACCGTCGTCGCCGGTGGAGTTCAAAACCCCGGCGTTCAATTTTGGAGACTCCCGTCCGGCATCCACGGCACCCAATGGACCTGAAGACACTTATGAGGCAAGGAAACAAGCATTGCGGAATAAGGTCATTGCCATTGGTCGAGTTTCGAGAATGTATCAGATTTTAAGAGAGGAGACTGCTGATGTGGCCAAATTGAAGAGTTTGAACGACGGCCAATTGCCCAAGGGGCTGTTGTTGGAGGGAAGTGAGGGGTTGAAAACTGCCATCCATGGGTTCCAAGAGGCCAAACAGGCGGATTTGGTCAACGAGAAAATGCCACCGTCGAAGGAAGAACAATTGAGACAAGAGGCAGAGAGACAGGAGCAAATCAAACTAGAAATCAACCGCAATAACAGCCCGGTGTTCCAAAGGCTCATAAGACGGTTGTCCAACAATTAGGCCAGGTAACAGGGCCAAAGGTGTTAACGAAGCTACATAGTTTTAATTTATGGGTTATGCTGAGACCGCCCCCGCGGCCTGCCGCGGTTACTCCCGCCACGGTGCGCCTTCGCCGTGAATGGCGCGCCCCACTCTCTACGCCTCGACACCACTCTCGCCCCACTGCCGCGACGCACTGCCGCCGCTCTCGCCACGGCCCTCTGATCTGCAATTCTGCGCGCGGACAAACACTAATGAGACCAAAGGTCATAACTGAATCCCCCAACTCCGAAAACACCATCCCGTTCTACGAGTTCCAGTCGCTGTCGCCCGAGGTGTTTGACGACGGCGACAAGTTGGTGATATTTGCCGGCGGGAGCAACTACGTGGCCACAATCTTGGACAACGATCCCACCACTGCGGTATCGATAACAGACGATATCTCCCGTATTTTCAGCCACCCGGTGTGTTTATACGTTCTTAATACCTCCCTAGTGATATTCAGCCGACAAGTAGCCAAAGGGGTGGAGATACCGTACCAGTGTATCGCGCTACACGCCGTAAAGCCCTCAGGAAAGCTACTTTTGCAAATAATGTCCAATGACTTAATACGAGCCTCCAACCCGTCCAACGAAGTCAACGTGGTGGAAGTAGAGGTCGACCGACCCGGAAATGACCACTACGACTTTCACGACATCTTCAACAACATCCCGGGCGTCATTGAGGACGTATACCATGCGATGTCTAAATGCTCTTCCATGCATTTTGACGACATAGAGGAGCCGGAGGATTCCGGGTCAGATCATCAGTGGGAGGGATGGGTGGTGGCCGGCGATGGCGACGATCTAGACGATGTTGCAGTGGGTTTGGAGGGAGCGGCCATGAATGTGGATGTGGGCTACGGGCCGCTAGCTGGAGTTAAACGCAAGGAAATGGAGGCCAACGGCACCAAGAAACGGAGGGTATGAAGAAAATGCCCTGTGCGACAACCAGTACCGCACAGTGCGGTACAAATAATATAGAGACGTTAGCAGCATCGAATATGGGTCGCTCCGTCGCGACGGGCCCGTTGCGCGCCCGCAAACGCCCCACGGTGACCAGCCGCGGCGCCCCATCATTAATACATGAAACAAAGTGCGCACTCTCTCCATGAAGACAGAAGACAGACTATCGTTTAAGAACCATTTTTTCCGGTTGGGACAGGGGATTTTGATGGAGGTGGACAACCACAAGTTTTGGAGCCAGTTCTGGCAGGCCCCAGACACCATCAACGATGTGTTTGAGGTGTTCACCACCCAGGACCTCCAGATGATCAGAGATCAGAACAAGGTCAACTACTTCCTGTTTGTGTACAGCCTATGTGGGGAATTGGTGCGGTGGAGCAATTCGGAGGTGGCGTTGGATCCGCAGCAGGTGTTGAATGTGGTGTACTGGTTGTGCAAGTTGGTGCCGGTGTTATACGAGGCGGACGAAGCAGAAGCATCCAGTTTCTTCGCAGCGAAGCATTACAGCCCGTTTGACTACATTCCGGCGGCCATAGGGCCCAAATACACTGTCACCAACGGAGAGACCTTGGAAGTTTCTGTGGTGCGAGCGGTGGTGCGATTGTTGTTCTTTGCGGGGTTCACGGTGCCGGAGGGCAAACAACACCACGGAATGGTGAATCTCACAGTATGGGAGCCTGGGATCGGGGTTTCGGCCAAATACCAGCCTCCGCAGTTGGTGTTGGAGTCCAACAGGGCGGCGTTGCTCAAATTATTGCTCGTGTTGTGTGGCAAGAGCTTTTATCTGCATCCCACCAAGGTTGTTGCCCAGGGGTGTAGTTTCACCACAATCCTCGTGACGGCGCTCCCTCGACTAGAGATCTTGACCTTGGTGTGCTCGTTGATCAACGTCATGTGCAGAAGCTCCCGAGACTCCCATGAGAGCATGATGGACTTCAATGACGGCTCGATAAAGTTCATGAGATACAGCTACGTTTGCAATTGCACCCAGCTTTTGGCATTAATGGTGGTGTATCCGCTCCCGCAGGCACCGCGGGTCGACGGCAAGAAGGCCTACAACATGGCCAGACTCTATTTGGGGAAGTTACACAAAGACAACGAGATCTTGTTTTTGGCGTCGTGCTTGATCCACGGCTTGCGGCTCGACGACGACCAGTACCGCCCGCCAATAGGGGCTACAGAACTCATTATGGTGCTTTGGGAGTTTCGGCAGTGCAATGCCCGGTTCAGAGACATTGGTGATAAGTTCTGCAACGAGGCCGCGGTGCTCATGGTGTATTATATCCGAACATTCACCCATCCGCAGTACAAGAACTTGATCAGATTGTGCAGCTGCTTCCTCTTGTACTTGTCGAACAGTTGTACGAGGCATATGATGGACCCGGACCCGGAATATTTCGATAAACTTCCGGCAGCATTTGTGCCCGAGCCCTCGGGCTTGACCACCAGAGATGTGTTGGTGTTCCAGATCTGCCATCTACTTAGTAAACACGCCAACGGTCGGCCGGGAGAGTATAATCCGGTGATTACTACCACCTTGGTGGAGGTATTGTACAATATCGTTCCGGTGGTGTCACCGTACAAAATCGCCGGCACCAACGACCACAGCCGCAAATTGAACAACGTCAATCCCGAAGGCGGCTTGAGCTACCTTGCGGCCACAGCATTGTCCAACTTGGTCGTGAGGTTCTCTGCCCGGGCGTTTCTTCTCAAAAACCCCATCAACGGCGATTTGCTCGCCCTTTTGATCCGCAGCATTTGCATCGCCAGCTTCAACCACCGCAGCTCCCGGATGTTGCTATTCACGATATTGAAGGGCGAGAAGATCTACGAGCAGTGCTGGCACACCATCGCAGGGTTGAATAATGAGTATTTTGAGGGAAAGACGTTGGTGATCAAGCCGCACGAGCTCGACGACGACCCGGAGATCCCCACAGAGAGGCTGGAGGACGATACCACCCTCAGTCGTCGCAGCAGCTCGCTATCCATCCAGATAACCCCTCTGGCGCCTCCTGAGCCCCCAACACCGCAAAGTGCGCCCGACGAATTCGAACACGAACAGGAGGCCATCAACGAGTCCCTACGGCCCAGCCAGCCATTGGGAATGACGAAAAGGGCCAAGAACAAGCAGCGCTGGAACTCCACCATCGCCAACACCTGGGGAGGCAAGGATGCGTTGCGGGTGATCACTACCGTCATCATTCCTTTCATAAAGGTGTCGTTGAGCGAAATCTTGGGCGAAACCAGCGATACCTTCACTTTGGTCGAGGCCATCGAGAATTCGGAGTTCCCAGAGATCGTCAGGGCCCACCAGCACGCAATAGGCGACTTGAACCTGAAGTTTGTGCCTCTCCGGTTTACCTGGAACCAGGTTTCGTTGGGGTGGTACATTTCGTTGTTGTACAGCAGCATTTACAGCAGCGTCGACAACGTGAACACCGTCATTGGCGTGAAGAACAAGTTGATCAAGAACATCACCTCGTCGTTCATGTCTCTCGGAAAGATGTTCAGTCCGGGCGACCCGTTTTCGGCGTTCGAAACCCCATTCATAGTGGGGGAAATCGAGAGGAGAATGTCGGTGGTGAACGTATGGAGCCACACCGACATCAAGCTTTTCAAAATTGAGGCCAGCCTCGGGTTCTTCGAGAGCTTGAACTCCAAGCTAGCGTCTGAGACCAGAGTTCCGCTCGCTCGCCGCCTCAGCGACATGAGATTGGGCTACAAGTCCACCATGACGCCTTCGGGCATGACCACGCCCAAGGAGGAGCCGGAGGGGTACTTTCCGCGGAAAAACTCAGTCACCTCGCTCCATTCGTTGAATACCTTGAACCGGTCCCGAACAGCCACGCCCCGAAACTCCATCAGCATGTAAAACCGTAGAGGGCACAATAGATGTAGAGGCCACAAATAGATGTATATGAATTAGTCTACCCTAACGCCTTTTTTTCTGCACCAACGTGAACCCGTCGTCGTCTACTATCGGCTCCGCAGGTTCGTCCGGCTCCTCATCCATCTGCATCCCCTGGATTTGGGGCTCTTCGTCGTCTTCTTCGTCGTCGCTGGGGTTTTCGGGGTCCGACGTCACCTGAACTCGGTTGAGCACCCTATGGTTCTGTTTCTGCTGCCACCTGTCGTACAACGCCTCGATATCGCCGAAATTTCCGTTGCAAACGTCCTTGAAAAACTTCATGATCAACGCCGCCACCTCGAGAGCTGAGTCGTTGTCGACCTGGGTGTCGAACTCGTCGACCATGGCATACAACAACGTCTCTTCGATGAGCTGGATATCGACGATTTTGCTCTCCTTGAACAAGTCAATGACTATTCCCGAAATCCAATCTCTCTTTTCGTCGGAGTTGGGTCCCCCCCAGGAATTGTCCACTGCGGTGGCGAGTTCCTCCCACTTGTGCACCGCCATACATACCCCTAGTTCGAAGCGTGCCTGGAGTGTGGTATCGTTGAATACGAGGGAGTCCCCGTCGCTTTCGACGTAGTCGGTGGGATCTATGTTCATGTTGAGTTGGAGATGAGATGAGCGCGACGACATCATTGGCGCGACATCTTTGGGCGCTGCCGACATTTGCCGACATTTGCCGACACTAGAGCAAATGCGACACTTGGGGGTCTCGACGAAGGGTCGTCATCACCTCCTCCTGGGACACGTTCAACGAAACGAGTTTGTATCGCTCACTCTTGATGTTCTGCGCACTGACAATGCCGTTTTCCACGAGCTCGAACACAAGGAACCGGAAGTGATCGATGCGGATGGCTTTTGGCTGCGAAATCACCACGTCGTACCATCCGTCGCGGGACTCGGCGGTGGCCGGGGCCATGGTCACGAGGGTTTTAATTTCGTCGATGATATCGCCTAGGGGGTTTTCCGACAACCCTGAGCGCCGCATCCGGAGAAGGAGCGCCACGAGCACGAGTTTCGACCCGTAGGACAAGCTGGCGATGTACTGCGCGATGGGGGAGTTGACGGTTTCGTTGATGGCTTTGGAGATGTGGGGGATGCGCACGGTGATTTTTCCCTCCGCCGCGGGTGCAGCTTCTTGGGCCTGGTACTCCGCTTCGGCGATCTCCACTGCTCGACGACATATTTGCAACGCTCTGCGAGCGTCTCCGCTAACACTGGAAACTTTTCGGGAGGCAAAGCTGATGGCATCCTTGTCGATGACGATGTGGCGCTTGTTCTCCCGGGTCAACATATCGAGCCGGTGCTCGATGATCGACCCCAATTGCTCGTAGGTATAGCCAATAAACTGAAGACGCCGGAGTCCTAAACGCGACGAGATTTTGTTCAGCAACACTCTTTCAGGCAAATCCATGGTGTTGGCCACGGCGATGACGATAAGCTTGGAGTGGGGGTAGGTGGGCCAGTTGAAAAAGTTGTACATGACGTTTTGCTTTTTGGTGGCGATTTGGTCGAGTTCGTCCACCATTACCACCAAGGGCTTTTTCGACACCGATTCCTCTTTGAAGTATGCTTCGAGGAAAAGAGCGGCGTTGGACGGACTGACGTTCAACCCTGATATTTGCGACCACAACGCGTCGTAGGCGTAGTTGGGGGAGATCAACTTCAACGCGTTAATTTCCACGTAGTTGAAATCATTGATTTCCCCGAGTTGGTTCAAATCGGAGAGTTGCTTCATGACCTCTCGAATGGTGGCGGTTTTGCCGATTCCGGGGGTTCCGCTGACGTATAAACAACACCCGGTTTGCTCTCTGATGGCACTGTCGATATGCAAGTACAACGAAGTAAACTCATCTTCTCTGCAAGGTAAAGAGGATAGTTTGGTGGCGGTGTGAAGTTTGCGCTTCAAGTCGTTGAACGCGGGGGATTTGGTGTCTAGTAGTTGGTAGTCGTCTTCTGTAGGGGTACGGCGTTTTGAACGGGGCGAAGATAGCTGGAATTTCGGGGTAGGAAGAGAACTCGAGATTCGGATCTTCTTCTTTCCGAGCAACGATTGGATGAACCGCATCGATTCCGAGTATTCTCCGGTGGAGTCCGACTTCAAGAACGTGAAGGAGCCGGGGGTGGCCGGAGATTCCGGTTTGGGGGTGGCTGATTTGGTTTTTTTGTTCTTTTTCGGCGTCATGGGCATTTTCCTCTTCTTGGGGCTGCTGTTGGCGCTGTGGAACTCGTCGTCGTCGTCTGCGTCGTCTATCTCGTCTTCTTCATCCACCTCGACCTCTGACGCCGACACAAACTCGTCGGTGTCGCTTTCTTCGTACTTTACGGGCGATGGTTGTTTCCGGGGCGACCTGAACGGATTTCTTCGAGGCAGTTTGGAGGGAACAATCAATTCTTTTAGGAACTCTGTGGCCTCTCTGGCATTTTCCTTCACCATATCCACGAATTTGTCGAATTCCAAGTCTTTCACCACGATTCCAGCGTCGTCACTGGCGGCTTTGCAGGCGGGGGCCGAAATTTTTCGGCGTAAAGTTTTCAATTGGAGCTGTTTCTTCACCGGAGTCAATACAAGGTCCATATACGCGTCCTCGGGGCTTTTGAACTCCAACACCAGCACCGTTGTGTCCAAACCATGGTCGATTTCAATGATAAGTCCCAGGTGTTCATCTCCAGTTTCATAAGTAATTGAGTCGCCAACGCGGGCCACTTGGCCGTCTAAGCTCTGCAAGTACACAGACGGCCGAAGGTTTCTCCTTGGGGTGCGCCGGGACGGCGTTCTCGTGGCATCGTCGCCCCCCAGGGGAACTTCAACAACTTTCCACTCCATGGTATAAATGCGCGTATATTGAGAATTAAATGCTATGTACCAGAATCACCAAAAGGGCAGAATGCTCTGAGAGGCCGCATCGACGCCAGGTCTCGCACGGGGCATTCTGCTACTAAAACCATGCCAGGGGGTTTCCGAATTGTCGCAGGGGACTTCCCCTCATCCAGGGGCTCGGTGTTAATAGGGCCTACTTATATATGAGTATGGGCTCGCCCACGTTGTGGATCTCCTCCAAATTCAACTTCAAGTCAAAGGCTTTGGAGAGGATGATTTTGAATATCTTCTGGACGTTAATGGAATGGCTGGTGGAACAGAACACTACGGGGGACTTCATGGCAGCCGCGAACTTCTTGGCCTGCTGGGTGACCTCGATTTGGTCCTGGTTGGACATGTCGATGAATTCATCGTATTTGGTGCCCACAAGGAATGGAATGGCGGTTTTGTTAAACCCCCGGACTTGTCGGTACCATTCTTTGATGGAATTCAACGTGGACTTTCGAGTGAGATCAAACATGAATAGGATGGCAATGGCGTCGTTTGACACCAACGGCAACATGTTGATGAACTCTTTCTGCCCCCCCAAGTCCCATATTGAAAATGTGATCACTGTGTTTTTGATTCGTATTCTCTTATCCATGAAGTTAACCCCGAGGGTCTGGATGTAGTCGTCATCAAAGGTTCCCTCGACGTATTTGACCATCAACGACGTCTTTCCGATCTGAGAGTCTCCAATCAACCCGATTTTTAGCGCCACTCTGCTTGGTTAGTACTGGTTGGTCCATTGGTGATCGGGGTACATACTGGTTTCCTTCCTCCATCTGTTTACTTTTTACGCGAATCGATCTCACTTGTGGCTGCGGGGTGTACCGCACTATAGTTTCTCAGGGCTTTGGCCCTATGCAATCACCCGCACCAACCACCCGTCACAATCCTGAGAAAAAATTTTCTCACAAAAATTCAGATACTCATTAAAAAAACCACTGAAAAATAAATTTCATTATACTCAAACATGGCTGTTGGTAAGAATAAAAGATTATCGAAAGGTAAAAAAGGATTAAAAAAGAAGATCGTCGACCCATTCACCAGAAAAGATTGGTTTGATATCAAAGCTCCTTCCACTTTCGAAAACAGAAACGTTGGTAAGACTTTGATCAACAAATCCACCGGTTTGAAAAATGCTGCTGATGGATTGAAAGGCAGAGTTGTCGAAGTGTCATTAGCTGACTTACAAGGATCAGAAGACCACTCTTACAGAAACATCAAATTGAGAGTCGATGAAGTCCAAGGTAAAAACTTATTGACCAACTTCCACGGTATGAACTTCACTTCCGATAAATTAAGATCATTGGTCAGAAAATGGCAATCTTTGGTCGAAGCCAATGTCACTGTCAAAACCTCCGATGACTACATTTTAAGAGTTTTCGCCATTGCCTTCACTAAAAGACAACAAAACCAAATCAAAAAGACCACTTATGCTCAAACCTCCAAATTAAGAGAAATTAGAAAAAAGATGATTGAAATCATGCAAAGAGAAGTTTCAAACGTCACCTTGGCTCAATTAACCTCCAAATTAATCCCAGAAGTTATTGGTAGAGAAATTGAAAAATCCACTCAAACCATCTATCCATTACAAAATGTTCATATTAGAAAAGTTAAATTGTTGAAACAACCAAAATTCGATTTGGGTGCTTTATTGGCTTTACACGGTGAAGGTTCAGTTGAAGAAAAAGGTAAAAAAGTGTCTAAAGCTGGTTTCAAAGATGTTGTTTTGGAAACTGTTTAATAATTCATACATATAAGTTAGTAGACTTTCGCTCAGTTGTCACTCAGGTGATTTACTCTTTTGGTCACTGTTTGAGGTGATTTACTCTTTTGGTTCACTGTTTAGGATGATTTACCCTAATTTTAAGTGATTCTGGTCAAACCTGATCTCGTCCCTAGCATTTGCCCTGGTTCGTCCACTATAGTGCTTCCATGACAATATTTTGTAGGAGGGACGCAATGTCGCATGAAATATCATGTCGCACCTGTTGCTGTCGATGTCGCACTTACCTGTCACTCTTGTTTTCTATTGAACGGTAACGTGCTGCAGCAACTAAATGTCACACTGGTAGGTGCTTGAGGAAAAGGGAGTTCGGAGAACTACAAAGTGCATCGACCAAAAAATAAATAGCCATGTAAAGATTAGGCTGCAAATTTGAGGTACGACTCGAATAACTATCTGTCAGGAGAAAGAACCCATCTTGAGATCCTTGTGTATTTCACAGTAGATTTTCGGCAGGAAAATTTCAACGGTTATACCACCAGGCTGCAAGGTCAGATCGAGTTCCAGAAAATGGCCCAGAGCCCAAATTCTACAGCAGCCAAGCAGCCCACAGCAACCGCGCGACATCCAGGCACGCTCAATACCACGACCAACAGCATTAAATCTCTACCATATGGCCCCCAGCCCCGCCACAAGACCAGAATCTTGGCCTCAGACCACATTCCTAGCCCCAGATTACGGTTACTGACTCTTGAGACCACGCTGCTGACGCTGGGACCACACTGTCGAATTTGAGACCACACTGTAGATTCGTTCTATCTCCCTTAACTCCCCGACATCCCCTCAAATTTCAGTTGTGCGACCCAATATTCATTGCTGTTTCGTTGAGTACAAACATATCATGACAAGAGTACGTAAACTCGAGCACCAGTGGTCAATTGGCCATAGATGCGGCCCAGCAGCCACCCAGCAGCCATCTGACCCTCTACGACCATAGCGCCGTGGACAGCGGCCCGCTACAACGAATACTAACCACCCAGAGTGACAACGAGGATAAACAAAATCAGAAGGCCGGGATCCCCCACGGCCCTCGGGAGAACATACAGGAGGTCCAGCAGCACAATAAGGCGGTAGAGAACCGAACCAAGGCGGAAAAGCCGCCGGTCGAGGGGTCTAAGGACAAACCCCGGGCCCCGGCGGCTAACAGCATTCGGCAAAATACCACCTTCAGCTGGCAGGATTTGGGGTCCTGGAACGGCGAGAGCTTCTCCGACAAGCAGCATGTGTTGGAGGTGTTGAAGAAGATCGAAAGCTACGTGGTGGACCATTTCTACGGCGACTGGTACTGGAACTCGGGGATCATGATTGGCACCTGTTTCTTCTCGTGGTTGGCCGCCCGGTGGGGCTTTGGGGTGTTTTCGATCTTGGTGGTGTTGCTAGGCGCCAATTCGGTGTACCGGTTGGAGTTTCGGCGGTTTAACCGCAACATTCGGGACGATATGACGAGAATTCACGCCGCCAACCGGTTGGAAAACGAATTGGAGACCATGGAGTGGTTGAATTCGTTCTTGGACAAGTTCTGGATCATCTACATGCCGGCGTTGAGCGAACAGGTGATGTTCATCGCCAACGAGGTGTTGAAGGACCAGGCTCCGGGGATGGGGATCGAAAAGTTGTCGTTGGACGAGTTTACTTTGGGATCCAAGGCTCCGCGGGTCAACAGCATCAAATCCTACACCCGTAAGGGCCAGGACCACATCGAAATGGACTGGAACTTCAGTTTCGCTCCCAACGACACCGACGACATGACCAAGAACGAAATTAAGAAGAAAATCAACCCCAAGGTGGCGTTGGGGGTCACGGTGGGAAAGGCGTTTATCTCCAAGTCGTTACCGATATTGGTGGAGGATATGGCCTTCACGGGGCGCATGAACGTCAAATTGAAGTTGTCGGAGAAGTTCCCTCACGTGAAGATGGTGTCGGTGCAGTTCTTGGAGGCCCCCACCATCGACTACGCGTTAAAGCCCGTCGGGGGCGACACCTTTGGGTTTGATATCATGACGTTCATCCCCGGGTTGTCGTCGTTCGTCAACACCTTGATCCACTCCACGTTGCGGCCCATGTTGTATGCGCCAAATTCCTTGGACATAGACGTGGAGGAACTCGTTTTGCTGCAGTCCAACGACTCCACGGGGGTGGTGGCAGTCACTATCAACAGGTGCATCAACTTGAAGACAGGTATGGACACCAAGCCCAACAGCATCAACCCCTACGTGCAAATCAAGCTCCAGAGCAACGACGACGTTGACGAGAAAACCAAAGTCAAGAAAGCCGTCAACGACCCCATTTTTTTGGACACAAAGTACTTGTTGGTGAACAACTTGGAGAACAACATGTTGACGTTGAACGTGTTTGACTTCCTCGAGGACGCCCCCAACGATAAGTTGATCGGAGCGGTGCAGATCCCGTTGGTGGACTTGTTGCAGAAGGAAGTGCAGCAGAATGTGGTGAAGAATTTGGTGGAGAGCGGAAAAACCATCGGAAAAATCGAGTTCGACCTCCGGTACTTCCCCACTTTGGAGCCGGTGACGTTGGACGACGGGTCCAAAGAGGAAAACACCGATTCTGAGATCGGAATCATGAAACTCAATTTGGAATCGGCCAAAAACCTCGACTTGTCGGAGTCAATAATCGGATTGTTGAACCCCTACGCGGAAATTTACGTTAATGACGAGCTTATCAAGAGCTGCCGTCGTTTAAGGAAGACCAATGAGCCCTCGTGGAACACCAACTTTGAATCTTTGATCAGCCAGCAGTCGGAAACCCAGATCATGGTGATTATCAAGGATTCCGCCAGCGACAACATCGTGGGCAAGTTAGACGCCAATTTACAGGACATTATCTTTGAAACCAGCCGTGGCCAAGAGTGGATCACCTGTCCACCCATCAAAGAAGGCGGAGTGTCGCCCAAGATTAAAATCACCGCCAAATGGAAGGCTTTAGGGGTAATTGACGAGAAAGTGGCCGATACCAGTTTCTCTGCGCCCATTGGGGGGCTCAGATTGCACGTTCGCCACGCTAGGGACTTGAAGAACTTGGAGGCGGTGGGCGAGGTTGACCCCTACGTCCGCGTGATGGTTAACGGGAAACTACGGGCCCGAACCCCCACCATTGCCGAGACCGTCAGTCCGGTTTGGGACAGTGTGTATTTCTTCAACATCGACAACCAGAACCAGCATTTGTTGTTGAGCATCATGGACGCCGAGCCTGGTGACAACGCCGACCGGAACTTGGGCAGCTGTGCCATCAACGTGCGGGATTTCGTCAAAAAGAGCCCAGAAGGAGCGTTTTTGGCCTACGACGGCTCTCAAGAAGTCATTGAGCAGCCGGTGTTGTTTAACAGGGTCAACAAGGGCTTTTTGTCGTACTCAGTGTCGTTTATCCCCAACATCCCCATCCTCACCCGTTCCCAGACCAAAAACCAGAAGGGCTACGAGCAGCACAAGAAGAAATTGGCCGACAAGAAGGCCGATAGACGCGCAAGGGACGAGAGGTTGGCCAAGGAGCACCCCGACGAGTACGAGTTCATCGAAACCGACGAGGTCGACGTCCCAGAGCCCGAAAGAATTCTCATGCCGTTGGAAGATATCATCAAATACCGGGCCGGGAACATCTGCGTGCGGATCTTGAGAGCCCGGTTGAGCAAGCCCGATCTTTACGTGCAAACTTTGTTTGATGACCAGGCATTGCCCTCGGGAGTAACCCCTAAAGCCGAGTCCCGCACCATGAACATGGCGTCGTCGGCAGAGGCGTTTATCCGGGATTTACCCAACTCCAAGCTCGTTTTCCGGGTGGCCAAGCGGTTCGAGGTCAAGCACCAGAAACACATCGTGGCAGAGAAGATCTTCTCCACCCTCGAGATCTTAAAGCGGTCCTGGGACAAGCCCATCGAGCTCCCGGTGGACGAAACCAATATTTTGAAGGTGCAGTTGGAATTCATCCCCTCTCACGTCAAATTGGCTCCTTTGGACACCATTCTTGACGTGGGGTACTTGAAATTGGAGGTAATGAGTGCTGAGGGGCTTGCGTCGGCCGATACCAACGGAAAGTCTGATCCATTGGCGGTGGTGAGAGTGGACGGCGTGGAGGTGTTCAAGACCGATAAGAAGCGGAAGACGTTGGACCCGGCGTGGAACGAGAGCATTGAGATCCCCATGCTTTCCAGGTCTCGTCAAGTGACGCTTTTGGAGGTTTACGACTGGGATTATACTCATGACGACCGATTATTGGGCCGCGCTCGTTTGGACCTTTCCACCATGGAAGCCTTCACCTCCACCCCCTTTCAGGTAAGACTAGACACCCAGGGAACGGTGAAGGTGAGAGCTACCTTCAAACCAGACTATATCAGACCGGCAATCGACGACGCAGGAGGATTAGGCATTGGTTTGGGCGATGCCACCAAGTTTGTGGGGAAGGGCGCGCATGCAGTGGGAGGCGTGGCTACCGGAGTCGCTGGCGCGGGAGTTGGCGTGGCTGGGGCCGGAATCGGCGCTGCGGGAGATGGGTTGGCCAAGGGAGGCTCCATTCTCAAAGGTTTCGGCAGACTGAAGCTGAAAAAGAACGACAAGGCAAGGAACGACAAAGGCTCGAAGCTGCCACGGAAGAGCGAGTCCTCCAATGACTTGCAACGGTCTTCCTCCGCCGTTAGTGGCCAGAACAGCAGCCAAAACGCCCCTAGTAGTCACAGCGACTCTGACAAGGACATTTTTGACGAAAAGGACGAAGACGAGCAGAAGGAAGAGCAGTTCAAGAAAGAACAGAAGGAGGCCCGCGAAGAGCCCCATCCAAATGTCAAGGTCGATGAGGAACCGCAGGATATCACCGCTGTTCCCAATATCCGTGAAACAGACTTACCACCACCCCAGAAGCCAAACTTCGGCAACTTGGAACGAACCTCGTCTCTGGCCAGCTCCACTGCGGCAAACTCTAGTTTCGCTAGTAGCATTCAAGGGGCAGGAGCTCATCCGGGGAGGATCAACATCATCGCGGCTCAGGGTTATCCTTCCAATAGCTTGGAGGTGAAAGCTCTTTTGAAAACCACCAAGACCAGGGACCTTTATAAGACTAGGTCATCGAAGCTTGATAAGGCTGGACAATACAAATGGAACGAGGGAACTCCCTTCAAGTGTAGTGCTGACGGCCAGATTATACTTGTGTTGAGAGAACACCATACGTTTGGCAAAAAGACAGAGATCGACAGGTTCACCATCAACTTGGCTGAGTTCGAGGGCGATAGCGAGTCGATGGAGTTGAAAGGAAACAGTGGGTCGTTGTTTGTAGGCCTTAAATACTTGAATATTTAATAAACGGTCACGCGAATGTCACTCGTAGAACACGTGAGAATCACGCTTAAATCACGCGACATGAAATTACAAATCTCATGGCCAACATCCTTCAGCGGGTGTCATGTCTCTCCAACCTTCCCAAGTCTCCCAGTCGTTTTCTCTGTGTAATTTAGATGTTCGGGGCCTCAAACGCAACCGTGTTTCTGCGAACACCTCACATGACCAGCGTGACTGCTTTTTCAAAGATGTTTATGGGCCTCGCACGACGTCGCAGAGAATTTTTAATCTCAATACTCATTTTTTAATTTGAAAAATTTTACATTAAATATCATTAATAAAATGGCTCAATCCGTATGTAAATAAATAACCAAGAAGTGAACGACGATAGCAGATTACGAGTCGAGTGTGAATTGGCAACTGTGTTATGTGAATCAATAAGTCTGAACCCAGAATCCCGTGGGATTAACCTGAAGTTGAAACCAGACTATGATATTTCAAGAATGAAGTTTTGGGATGTGAAAGACGATCCAAATCGTAACGATAGCCACAAGTGCTTGAGGTCGCAAGGCCAATAGATGATACGAATTTAAATCCACAAGACCCCCACGCAAGCCCAAAACTTTTCACAACTCATATCACTATCTATAGAGTACAAACGACCCAATACTAACTAACTAGGCTCCAAAATGGTACCAAACTGAAGACGTTCCAGTTCCAAGACAATCTAGAAAAACTGCTCGTCCACAAAAATTACGTGCCTCATTAGTCCCAGGTACTGTTTTAATTTTATTGGCCGGTAGATTCAGAGGTAAAAGAGTTGTTTACTTGAAGAACTTGGAAGACAACACCTTATTGGTTTCAGGTCCTTTCAAAGTTAACGGTGTCCCATTAAGAAGAGTTAATGCTAGATACGTTATCGCTACTTCCACTCAAGTCGATGTTGCCAAAGTTGATGTTTCCAAATTCAACGTTGAATATTTCGCCAGAGAAAAGTCTGCTAAAGGTAAAAAATCTGAAGCCGAATTCTTCAACGAAGAACAACCAAAGAAAGAAATCAAAGCTGAAAGAATCGAAGATCAAAAATCCGTTGACTCTGCTTTATTAAATGAAATTAAGAAAACTCCATTATTAAAACAATATTTATCTGCTTCATTCTCCTTGAAGAATGGTGATAAACCTCATTTATTGAAATTCTAAGTCATTTAGATTTTTAGTTATAATAAAAAAAGAAGAAATTTGTTAAGTGGTATATTATCATTTTTCTATTTGTATATTTTTAATACATTTTAAACGTTATCAATCTAGGGTCACTTGGAAGCTGGAGTTGAGTTAACGGCTCACAGAATTCTCGCACAGAGTGCGGTGCCAACCCAGCACCATGTGGTGCGACATTTGGTGACTCCAGCCCCACCAGTATAATCTCATCGCATCTCATCGAAAAATTTATTTTTCACTGTACTTAAAATGGCTAGCTTAATTCCTATTGCTACTTATAACTTGAACTTACAACCATTCCAACCGGCTGCAGCCATTGAGTTGGAATTTCCAAGCACCATCAGAATCACATCTGTTGCTATTGATCCTGAATCTCTCGACAAGGATGAAAAACCATCTACTTTAAGAATGTTGAAGAGAAAGTTACCTTTACTCGAAGGAGATGAAGAATACTACGAAGATGACTCGGATGAATTGGACGACGAAGACTCCGAAGAAGATGAAGAGAAGGAAGATTCTGATGAAGAAGTTGAGGCCAAAGAAGACGACGAGGAAGCTGAATCGGGCGATGAAGCCGAATCCGGCGACGACGAAGAATTCGACGATGAAGAGACCGAAGAATACGTCATCTGTACTTTATCGCCCAAATTCCAATACCAACAGGTTGTTGATATAACCATTCAACCAGATGAAGAAGTTTACTTCATTGTAACCGGTTCATACGCTGTTCATTTATCTGGTAATTACGTTGACCATCCTGATGATGAAGACAGCGAAGATGACGAGTACAGCGAAGATGACGAAGATGACGAATACGATTTGACTCCTGATGAAGACGAAATCTATGATTTGGATGATTTGGAAGATGCTTCTGATATCGAAAACAAGATCGAAGAATTGGTCGAAGAGGAAATTAAAAAAAGAGCTGCTGAAGAAGAACAAGACGAAGAGCCAAAAAAGAAGGCCAAGAAAGACAAGAAAAACGTCAAATTCCCCGAAGAATTAGAAAAAGGTCCAGGAGCCGACTACAAACAGGAAAAGAAGGACAAAAAGGAAAAGAAAGAGCCAAAAAAGAAGGATGAAAAAAAGGTTGAAGAACCTAAAAAGAAGGACGACAAGAAGAAAGAAGAACCTAAAAAGAAGGAGGATGCCAAAAAAGACGACAAGAAATTCCCCACCAAAACCTTGTTGGGAGGTGTTGTCACCGAAGACAGAAAACTTGGTAAAGGCCAAACTGCTAAATCCGGTAACAGAGTCAGTATTAGATACATTGGTAAGTTGAAGAACGGTAAGGTGTTTGACAAGAACACCTCCGGTAAACCCTTCAGTTTCGGTTTGGGTAAAGGTGAATGTATCAAAGGTTTTGACTTAGGTGTTGCTGGTATGGCTGTTGGAGGCGAAAGAAGAGTTGTCATTCCTGCCAAAATGGGTTACGGATCTCAAGCTTTGCCCGGAATACCAGCCAACTCCGAGTTGACCTTCGATATCAAGTTGGTGTCTCTCAAGTAATTTTTTAGTTAGAATGAACACTTCAATGTATTTTGTATCGGCTCTTTGTGTAACTTGTTCAATTTTGTGTAACTTTTACCCTCGTTTAGTTTTGTGTAACTTTTTTTCTGTACGACTTTCGCGACTCATCGTTTAAATCTCGTCTCAAAATTTTCGATAGATAGTTCAACCGCTATTGATTACACCTGAGAGACTATTACCTCCAGGGCTTATTGTATGTACCTCACGCCTTCTTTGACACTGTGGGTTTCGCACCAGAGGCTTTTAGTGAGTGGGCCTCCCCTCCACAAAGCAATTATGCTAACATTCTAGGCTGATATAGATATCTTTTTGTTGGGCGCTTACGATGGGTGTAATTCGTGAAGTTACCGGAGTTATTACCAGGATTCTGGCCCACCGCCCGATCCATGTGATCATAGTCGCTGCCATATTAGCCTCCATGTCTTACTTGTCGATCGTGGACGAATACATCCCTGATATTTTGATTAATAATTCATCTTCGGTGAACTACTACCATCCTCCGGGATCTACCGATTTCAGTTCTTGGGTCAAAGTCACCGATATCAACGAGTATGCCAACGCTGACAAATTGGTGGTGATACCTTTGAAGTTCACCAGGATAAATAACAACAACTTACCAGAGATTCCCAATTCCTTCCATGGGTTGAATGCCAACGAAAAATTTGTCGTGGTTGACTCCGATCATTACGACGAGACCCTTGCTGGGTTAAACAACTTCACCAAGGATGGCATCGTTTGGAAATTCCGCAATAACAACCGATTAGGGGTTTATGTTGACTACTTGCGCTATGCAGTGAAGAGAACCAAGAATCTCATCCAATTGGCGGAGAGTTTTGACGTGGGTTTGATTACGGTGGCTTACATCGGTTTGTGGTACACCTTGATCAAGGTGTTCTTTGACATGAAGGCTCAAGCAGGTTCGAAGTTCTGGTTGGGCTTTAGCACTTTGATCTCATCGACTTTTGCATTTATGTTTGCTCTTTTCACTGCCACCAAGGTTTTAGGGGTCAAGGTGTCGTTGTTGAGTATGACGGAAGGGTTGCCCTTCTTGGTGGCTATCATTGGATTCAAACACAAGGTTTCCATTGCGTCGATGGTGCTGAAAAATTCTACTTCAAAGGACGACGTCAAGACTGTCATTTCAAATGCCATTGCCAGTCATTTAGTCAGCTTATTCAGAGATCACACCGTGGTCATTGGAGCTTTGTTAGCCATCATTGGTTACGCTAACCACTTGGAAGGCTTAAGAAATTTTTCCATCTTGTCGGTTTTGATTTTGTCGTACGATTTGCTTATGGTTTTCACATTTTTCGCATCAATTTTAGCGTTGAAAGTAGAAATCAACCGGGCTCGTAGAACTGAAAACTTGAAAAGGGTGTTGGAAGAAGACGGGATTTCGTCGTGGGTTGCTGATAACATTGCTACCCATTCCACCGAGATCAAACATGATTCCGACTCCATTTTCAATTCTCACAATACCTCCATTATTTCCTTCAAAGTGGCCATGATCGCCGGTTTTTTTGCATTCCACGCTTTCTGGTTGAGTAGTAGCTGGTTGTACAATGTTGCATCCAACAACAAAACGCCAGTGGCCTCCACCACCACTGCATTGTCCAAAACTATCACCAAACATATCAATATTGGCAAAAACGGTACGATTATCACCATTTTGTCCACCAAAAATTATGTGCCATTGGGCTTTTTTGTAAAATTAGAGGAACTCGTTGTCTCGATTTTTGAGTTAATTAGCAGATCTATCAGAGACAGCCTTTTGTCAAAGTTGATTTTATTGGCGTTGATTTTCTCCATTGCTACCAATATTTATTTCTTGAATGCCTCGAGGCATCAGATCTCAACCACCAACAAATTGATTGAAAATCAAATAACCAGACCAAAAGCTGAAAAGAAAATGCTCAAAAAGTCCTTGGATTCTGAAAGGGAATTGGATTCTTCCACTATTGGAAGCGAAACTGACGACACCTCCCCTGAAATCTCGGAAGAAGACGTGCCTTCCAGTGATTTGTTGCCTATCGATGATTGCATTGCCATCATGAAAGATGGCAAAACTAAAGAGTTGAAGAACGACGAAGTAGCCTCATTAGTTGTGGCAGGTAAATTACCTCTTTACGCCTTGGAAAAACAATTGGCTGACAACACCAGAGCCGTTTTGGTGCGTCGTAAAGCCATTGCCTCGATTGCCAATGCTCCGGTATTAAACACAAAGAAATTACCGTACGCTGGGTACGATTACGACCGAGTTTTTGGAGCATGTTGTGAAAATGTCATCGGGTTCATGCCAATTCCGGTTGGAGTTGCGGGTCCATTGATAATTGATGGTAAACCCTACCATATTCCCATGGCTACTACCGAAGGTTGTTTGGTGGCTTCAACCATGAGAGGATGTAAAGCCATGAATCTCGGAGGCGGTGTAACCACCGTTTTAACCAGAGACGGTATGACAAGGGGCCCTGTTGTTCAATTCCCAACTTTGGTCAGAGCTGGTGCCGCTAAAATATGGATTGACTCCGAAGAGGGTCAGAGAGTCATCAAAAAAGCTTTCAATTCCACCTCAAGATTTGCTAGGTTGCAGCATATCCAAACAGCCCTCGCTGGCACGTTATTATTCATCCGATTCAGGACCACTACTGGTGATGCAATGGGAATGAACATGATTTCCAAAGGGGTGGAGTTCAGTTTGAAACATATGATTGAGGAATGTGGTTTCGATGATATGGAGGTTATTTCGGTCTCCGGTAATTACTGTATCGATAAAAAGCCGGGTGCCATCAACTGGATCGAAGGTAGAGGTAAATCCGTTGTTGCAGAGGCCAGGATTCCTAAGGAAGTGGTCGAAAAAGTGTTGAAATCAGATGTTAGAGCCTTGGTTGACTTGAACGTGTCTAAGAACTTGGTCGGTTCAGCGATGGCCGGTTCAATCGGTGGGTTTAATGCCCATGCCGCCAACTTGGTCACCGCTGTTTTTTTGGCTTGTGGTCAAGACCCAGCCCAAAACGTGGAATCTTCAAACTGTATCACCTTGGTGAACGAATTGCCCAATGGTGACATGTCGATTTCGGTGTCAATGCCTTCCATCGAAGTGGGAACTATCGGTGGTGGTACTATACTAGAACCTCAAGCAGCCATGTTGGAATTATTGGGTGTACAAGGACCACATGCCACCAACCCGGGAGAAAATGCCAGACAGTTGTCAAGAATTGTAGCTTCAGCCGTTTTAGCTGCCGAACTTTCCCTTTGTTCAGCTTTAGCTGCCGGTCATTTAGTCCAGTCTCATATGCAACATAACAGAAAAGGCGGTGCCCCTGCTGCACCAGTGGCCGCACCAGTGGCCGCACCGGCCCCAACAAACGGGCCTGCCACTAATGATGTGCAAAGATTACAAGAAGGCGCCGTCAATTGTATCAAGTCCTAGATTATTCACGAATGTCTTGTATTATGTATGTATATATAAATTGCATCGATCTCTGTCTAAGGTCACTACGAGGGAAAAAGGACAAAAGGAAGAAGAGAACAAAGAGAACACAAAAACACGCAAAAGAGTACAAAAAGAACACAAACTCACACCAAAAGAACACAAAGTACACAAATTCGAATACAAAAAGAACAAAAACAACCAAAAGAACAAAGACCAAATAGAACAAAGAACAAAAGAACAAAAAGAACAAAAAGAACACAAAAGCGGATACAAGTTACACAAAACAAAGAACAAAAGGAAGTTACACAAAACCTCGTGACTAATTGTGCGAAACTCGATCTGTCACCATGATCAAAGAATCACCTTCACAGACCATTGGCGATACCATTCCTAACAACACCACCCATGCGGTGTCGGTGACATTACCTACATGGGAAGCCACCGTTGGCTACGAAGAGGGACAAGACTGGGTCGTCAGCAAGATGAGTTCCGGCTATCCCAGATTTTTCATTCACTCCATCATTCAGCTGTTGGCCAAGCAGATTGTCCGCAAATACGGCCGTAGCGACGAGCAATGCATGATTTTTGCATCTTATAACATCTCAAAGCGATGCAGAGAGTTTATATATCGAAAATACCAGGGGTTGGGCAAACCCAAGCCCAATGTGAGAGTGTTGCAATTGGGCACTCCGGGGCCCCAAAACGAAGCCGAGAAGTCTGTGATCGTGGAGACGGGTATAGGGGTGGTGTTTTTCCCTCCCGAGTGTTTCTCAGTGGCCAAGGAGTACTGGCAGCACTCTGGGGAAGGGATTAGTTCCAGATTAGCTGAATATCTTTTGAAACAATTATTCGACGAAACTGTGGAAATCGAAGAGCCTTCGCTCAAATACGATCCCCGGAGGCTCGGAAACACCAAGGCGGAGATCCAGGCCCGCCGCATCCAGAAGATATCCCCCTCTTTGAATTCTCAGATGATCAATAAGGAAAAAAGTGCTCAAGGAGAGAAGGAGGACGATGCAGACGATTTCGACGTGTACATCGACGAGAAATTCGGCAGAATTTTGGACTTGAAGTTCGCCGATGCCGCCAAAACCGCCTTAAAAAGAAGAATTATCGGAAACATCGAGCAATTGTCGAAAATCGTGTTGGATTTGGACCAGATAAGAGAGAACGACGGCTCGGATAAGTACTTCAGCGAAGACGATGTTTACTTGTATCCCAGTGGGATGGCGTCCATCTTCAACTGCCACCAAGCGTTGCTCAATGTGGTGCCCAATCCCACCAAATCGGTGTGTTTTGGGTTCCCTTACGTCGATACGTTGAACATCTTGAAGAAATTTGGACCTGGTGTTCATTTCTTGGGTTTGGGGGATGACGAGTCTTTGGAGGAGTTGGAGAGATCGTTGGAAACGGGAGAGAAGATCCTCGCATTGTTTTGTGAATGTCCGTCCAATCCGTTGTTGAAGACGCCAAATTTGAGAAAAATCAGACAATTGGCCGATAAATACGACTTTTCGGTAGTGGTTGACGACACCGTGGGCAATTTCATCAACATCCACGTGTTGCCTTATGCTGACATGGTGTGCACCTCTTTGACCAAAGTTTTCTCCGGGGATTCCAACGTCATGGGTGGATCGGTGGTATTGAACAAGGACTCGCCCAAATACTCCGTGATGAAGCAATACTTTGAAAAAACCTACGAAAATATCTTCTGGGCCCAAGATGCGTTGGTAATGGAACGAAACTCCCGAGATTTCGTCGAGAGGTCGAAGAAAGTCAACGAAAACTCGTTGGAAATCGTGAAATTCCTTCAGAGCTGCGACTTGATCTCCAAGATCTATTATCCTTCAGTTTCCGACACCAAGAAGTACTATGACGACATAAAGACCAAAAATGGCGGCTACGGGGGGTTGATTTCGTTTCTTTTCAAGGACCGCAACGATTCCATCAGTTTCTTCAATGCCATGAACTTCCATAAAGGCCCTTCTTTGGGGACCAATTTCACCTTGGCGTGTCCCTACACCATTTTGGCCCATTATGGGGAATTGGATGAGGTGGAAAAGTGGGATATCGACCGAAACTTGATCAGAATCAGCGTGGGGATCGAGGACAAAGAGGATTTGCTTGCGGTGATGAGAAAGAGTTTAGAGATCACCATGCAGAGACATTAAATATTAAATATTCTAGATGCTAACTCTTCTCTTACACTGTGTGTCCTAGATTTTGCCTTATTCTCTTATTGTCCCTTCTCCCTTCTCCTTTCTCCTTTCTCCTTTCTCCCTTCTCCCTTATCCTCTCTCTCTTTTCCCTCTCTTATCTTCTCTCTCCCTTCTCCCTTATCTTTTCTTTCTCTTATCTTCTTTCTCCCTTATCGTATTCTCCCTTCTCCTTTCTCCTCTCTCTCTCTCTTATCTTTTCCCTCTCTTATCTTCTCTCTTCCTTCTCCCTTCTCTCTTTGCTCTCCGTCAAATCACCCTTCAACCGTGCGGAAACTTCTGATGTTCGCACGGCAGTGGAGGATCGCCAACAACCGGTTCGTGGCGGACCACCCCCACATACCAATACTTATCGCTTCTCTCGAAGAACTCCTGCCATTTTCTTATATCTTCTTGTGCTTCCACCGCATCAAGACCTCTCAAGTCATAAGTAAACTCATCGGGCTTATTGAAACAGCCTGTCACGAATGCTCGGGCACTATCTTTGCCACTGAAGAACCGGTAAGGGCCAGTGGGCCCGTAAATGTGTTTTGCCAGGGTGACGTCGTACACTTTTCCGTCAATGCCGAGGTATATCGGTAATTTCGGGTTTGTGCCGTCGTATAACGACAATTCGTTCATGGTGAGGTTGACGTGACCGCTGAGCTGGAAGGCGTAAAAATGGGGGTCTATATACTTGCCGTGGTACCCCCAGGTACTAGAGGACGTGAACCAGTAGGAGAGCACGGCATTTAGCACTAAGACCCCTGCGAAGACCCGAAGAATGTCCAACACTCCAAACCGGTCTGTTTGTGACATTCGCGAAATCCACAAATATATATTCACCACAAAACCAAAATCACAAAACGTCACAAAACTTCACAAAACGTCACAAAACGTCACAAAACCGCATAAAACCGTTATGCACAAAAACGTACGAAAACGCACAAACCGTTAGGCCACAAAAAAGATATCGTTATTCAGATTGGCTTTATTTCCGAAATTGAAGTTGGCCGACCCGGGGTTGACTATATCGCCCCAGAACTCCTCGCCAATGTCGAAGAGATTGTTGTCGAGCATTTCGAATCCCGACACCCCGAAGATTCCGGAGGGCTCCGGTAAGCCGTTGATGGCCGGGGTGGCTGCAGGATTCGCAGCCCCGTTCGCGGGATTGGCGGCAGGATTCGCGGGATTGGCAGGATTGGCGGTCGCGGGGCCCGAAACCGGCTGGGGAACAGGAGGATTTTGGTTTGACAACTCCGCCGCCGCAAGAATATTGTTGAACACAGGCTGGCCGTAGTCGTTTGGAATCAGCGGCTGTCGTTGGGGGCCCACGCCGTACGACATCTGCGGCGAAAATTGCTGCTGCGACTGAAGATGCGACTGGAGTTGCGCCTGGAGCGACTGCGACGGCGGTTTTGGCCCCGATAGCGACGCCAGGCGCGAGGTAGGGTTAGTGCCGGGCCGCGAGAGCGGCGACGACATTGTGGGGTAGCAGGACTCCTTCAGGAGCGGCAAAGGCAGCTTTTCTTGCACGTTATAGGTCTTCAAGCTTCTTCGGAACGCCGCGGCGTACGACAACACGTCCAACGGCACATGGGGGTGGCTGGCCTCGCCGGAGTCCGAGGTCAAAAGCCCCTCGGAACTGGGCCGGAACATGAGCTCCGTGGCCATCTGGTCGCTCTGGAGCTCCTTAAAGTTCACCGGCGTCCCCCCGTCGGCGTTCAACAACGACTGCACCTGGTTGGAGTAGGTCTGGATGAACAACTGCAACATCAACGAGATCTTCTTCATGCAGTAGTTGTAGGGATGGAGGTTAGACGACCGCAAAAACATCATGTTGGTCTTGTTGACGGCCTCGGTGGCCTCCACCGGCACCAAGCCCTTCTCGATGTGCAACGGGAACGACAAGATCAAGAATCGGAGGCGGAGAAGCATTCCCGCGGTGTAGATGATCCGCAGGAGGTACAACAACGGCACGGCGGCGATTTTCTCCGGGCCCATCAACAAGAAGTAGTTCAAGCACTTGACACAGGAGGAGGTGCAGGTGGAAATGGCCCTGATGGCGTCTGTTTTGAGGTACACCGTGCCGTCGTCGCTCAAGCCGGCGACCTGGGTCAACAACGGCTCGTGCAAATACGCCTCCACGCTGTAGAAATAGGCCATGATGCCATTCTGGTTCTCGGGGGCAAACACGGCGTGGATTCGGGCCCGGATGATGTCCAACTGCTTCTGGAGGTCCTTGATCACCCAGGCGGTGGCGGCGGGGTTCTCAAGGTTTATCTCCGAGGAGTGGATGGAGTTATGGATCTTTTCCAAAATATGACTGAGCCGCGACAAGATGGCCAAGTGGTTCAACGACACGTCGGCGGCGGCCTCCAAGAACCCGCAGCACTCCTCGACGTAGGGGGTCCACTTGACGTAGATGGTGCGGCGGAGGATCAAGCACGTCGACACTGTGCCCACGTACAACAACATGATGATTTTGCGGTGCTGGACCGAAACCTCGGGGTGGCCGTCGGGCTTGGGCTGTCGGTCGTCCTGCTTGGTGACTATGCCCAAGTCGTGCAACAAGCTGATGGCCAAGGCGTTGAAGAGATGGAACCGGCGGTGTTTGAACAACTCCGGGGAGTTGTACCAGAACCCGAGCAAAATCAACGCCTTGAGGAACTCCTCGGTCTTGTTACCGGCGAGGAACACCTGGTTCATCAACTGGCGGCTGGTGACGATCTCGATGCGCTGGTTGACGCCCTCGTCGCTGTGGGCCATCACCGACGACGTCACGGTCATGATGGCGTTGAAAAGATGGGGCTGGTGTTTGCTCAACTGCGCGGCGGTGGTGTGGTGCGGGAGGTCGATGTAGGGGAACCGGGCGTAAAACTGAGCACGGTAGATGTGCAACCGGCGCTCGGCGTCGGCGAGGGTGATGACGTGGCGGCTGACGACGTCGGGGGGCTCCTGGTGGTCCCAGATGAAGTCGCTGCGCTGCTTGGCGCTGTCTTTGAGGTCGTTGCTGAGTTTCATGAACGCCAGCAGGTCGTTGGTCAAGATGTTCATTTCGGCCTGGAGGTCCTTTTTGGAGATGTATTCGGGGGCCTCGGCGGCGCGGGCGCGCAACGCCGCGATCTCGGCCTCGAGGCGGCGGATGCGGGCCTTGTCGTCTTCGGCGGGGAGTTTGCCGAAGTTACCGCCGTCCGCGGGGAATTTACCGTCGAAGTTACCGCCGTTCGCGGGGAATTTACCCTCCGCGGGGAATTTACCGTCCGCGCCTGGAGACATTGTGGCGGTGGGCCCCGCGCCGGTTCCCGCCGGGGCGTCGTGAATGATATTATTATTGTTCACATCCACAAACGGAGACTTATCGTCGCCGTCAACACTGTATGCGCGGTGCTGCAGCTCGGCCTGTTTTCCGAGGATCTCCGCCTGTTTTTCGAGAATCTCCGCCTGCTTTGCCTCGAGGATCTCCGCCTTTCTCCGTCGTTTTCGGGGCTGGTTGAGGTCGATTTCACACACCCGTTTGGTGCTGAGACACCGCACGCAGGGCCCGCCGGGGTTGTGGACGTCCGCGGGGGTGCATTTGACCTTGAGGCTGTGGCAGCTCTTGCAGGCGACGGATCTTCGGGTCTTTTTATGGTCTTGATGGGTCATCTCGGGATGGAAGCAATGTTGGTGCTGCGGGCGAGAGAGTCGCTGAGATGGCGCTGGAGTCTGGCTGGGGGTTCCTGGTGCTGAAAATAACTATCTGGGGGACAGAACCGGGGTTTGGACGCTGTGGGGACCGAGGGCGTTGGGAACGAATGTCTTTTCGGTTGAAAGTCGGTGATAATTTTCAGTGCGATTTGGCCGGTCGCGTTTTCGGTGCGGCAAAACTTACCGAGGATAGTACGACGGTTGAACGAGAACTGATCCCAATTACCGACTATTGCCGATGCTGGTGCCTACTAACATGAACACCGTGGACAACCGCACCCCTGGCAATCGCTGGATCCTCGCCATCGACGCCATCTCCATCGCTATCGGCACCTACGGCATCGTCCATATCTACAATCTCCCCTTGCCGGACCATTTGGCCGGGGCGGGCCAGTGGCAGTTTTTGACCAACTTATCGTTGGCATTTTCGCTTGTGATATTCGTATTGGGTTTTCTCAGCCATTTCACGGGGAATCCGGCCCTATACGCCGTCAAAAACACCCTCCATCCCTTTGGATTCGTGGTGGAAATCATGGTGTTCGCCATCTACTGGCCGTTGCGGCTCTTTTTCTTGGGGTTGTTGGTCAAGGACGTCGACACCTTCCATATCGACTTGTTGACCGACCTTTCGATCCATTTGATGCCGGTGTTGTCGTTGGGGATTGATTTTTTCATGTTCATGCCGAATTGGACGTTGAAGACCCATTATGCGTTGGCTGGGTGTATAGCGTTGACCACGGCTTACTGGGTGTGGTTGCACAATGTTATTGATTTTGAGACGGGAGGAGAGTTTCCTTATGCGTTTATGGCTGTGGACAGCAATGTGGTGAGAGGGGTGATATTTGGCATTGTGGGGGTGCTTGCGTTCTTGAACTTTGTGTTGATGCGGTATTTGTGGGGGAGGTTGCGGGAGAAGCCCAAGAGAGCGTAGCGAGCGAGCCTGGCGAGCGTAGCGAGCAGGCGAGGTGGTGGAATCGAGTCATTGAAACATGTTTGTAGAGATTTGTTAGTGGGAATAGACATATTAGTGGGAATAGACATGTTAGTGGGAATAGACATGTTGTGAGAAAATAGCCTTGTTAGTGAGAGAATAGACATAATTATGATCAGTTGGTTCGAGAATAGACATGTTAGTGAGAGAATAGACATGTTAGTGTAGAAAACATACATATTAGTGTAAAAACATACATATTAGTGTAGAAAACATACATATTAGTGTAGAAAACATACATATTAGTGTAGAGAACATACATAAGTTATTAGATCAGTAACAGACTTGTTAGGGTAGAATAGACATGTGTAGGAACAGACATATATTTGATCAGTATTTTGAGAACAGTTGGAACTCTGATAACTGAGAATAAGTGGGAGGATTATGAGAATAGAGAGGATTATGAGAATAGTGAGGATTAATGAGAATACTGAGAGGATAAATGAGAATACTGAGAGGATAAATGAGAATAGTGAGGATTAATGAGAATAACTGAGAAGATCAATGAGAATAACTGAGAGAAGATTGTTGAGATCAGCTGAGGAGAACAGTCGAGAAGATTAATGAGAGCAGTCGAAAAGATCAATGAGAACAATTGAAAGAAGATTAATGAGAAGATTGTTGAGAAGATTGTTGAGGAGAACAGTTGAGAAGAACAGTTGAGAACAGTTGAGAAGAACAGTTGAAAAGAACAGTTGAGAAGATTGTCGAGAAGAACAGCTGAAAAGATTAATGACAACAGTTTAAAAGATTAATGAGAAGATAATGAGAAGATAATGAGAAGATAATGAAAACAGTCCACAGTATTCAGAACGTGAGAATAAGACTATCGAAAAAGGAGATTGTGAATGTAAATCACCACAATCAAAAATATCGACAAACAACCTCGTGCAACGTCCCCTGCGCTATCCGCCCCGTAAACCATCCCACCCGCGACCACAAACTCCCCAAGAATGGATACACAAAAACCGGCTCTCCGTAATAAATAATCTCTGTGTACGCCCAATATCCACACAAGTACACCACAACCAACAGAACATTAATCCAATCTCTTTTCGTCTTCTTCTTTAGACATAAAAAGACGTAAGGGAACAAATGGATCTGTAAATCCACAATCAACGGCACGTCGAAGGAGTTCAACAGCTTGGGCGACCCAAAATATAGGCTGTAGTAAGTGACAGTCACCGCAAATTCCGTGTTCCAGCACAAACTATGGAGGTATCCGAGCTGCGGCACCGACGTCCACCGATTGACGAGTGACAATCCAAAGTAAACGGTGGTTAGTAAGAGAGTCAAGTTGGTCAAGAATTGGAATTGGCCTCCTTTGGCCAAATGGTGGGGCAACGGCAACTGACAGGTGTTGTAAAGGGCCCGAGCACAAACTGCAAAAGAAATGAAGTCGAGAAGCATTCGTGTTGACTACCACAAACGGACCACAAACCACAATGAGATCCACAAACCACAAAAAGAACCACACACGCACAACCACAAACAGACGGCTCCAATTCGCGCCACCGCACCGCAATTGGCACCACGCTTCGCGCCACCGCACCAAACTTAGCGCCACCGCACCACACTGCGCCCACACCACACCGCGCCCACCGCAATTGGCACCACCGCACCACGCTTTGCGCCACCGCACCACGCTTTGCGCCACCGCACCACGCCTCGCTCCACCGCACCACACTGCACCCACACCACACCGCGCCCACCGCAATTGGCACCACCCTTCGCGCCACCCTCACTGATTCGGTGCCATCCGCGGTGCCCTCCGCGGCGCCCTCAACGCCCCGCGCCCCTTATCTTTATCTGCGCGAGCAAGTTCCAAAAACTCAAAATGAATTTACTATGGATGATGTTGTTAGCTCAGGTAACGGGGTTGCAGTTCCCCATGCTGTGGAAAAACTCCCCCTCCGACACCGTGCACTACACATCATTGGATGCCTCGGACTTGCCGATAAACTTGAACCAGTATGCTGACGACATTGTGGTCAGAGTCAACTACGACGAACAACTGTATAAGTACTTAAGACAGGGGCCTGAGTTCAAAATATGGAGCAAAGGAGGCGGTGGCGTGGATGTGCAGATGAATCGCACCCATTTGGACAACCTCCAGGCCCTCGGCATCGAATACACCGTCATAATAGACGATTTGGCCCAAACCATCTTCGAGACATATCCCCCCAACCTCCGCCAATTCTCCGACCAGAGCCTTTCAAACCACAAGTACAAGATGACACAAGAAATTATCGACGACACTACAGCCGACATCTTTTCCGAGCTCTTTTTCAAGGACTACAGGCCGTTGGAAACCATCGACGCCTGGCTTGAATTGTTGGAACAGAGTTTCCCGGAGTTGGTGAAGATCGAGATCATCGGCGAGACCTACGAGCACCGTGACTACAAGGTCATCCATGTTTCTGACCACACTACCGACGACCACGGCGCCAAGAAGACCGTGGTGATAACTGGTGGCGTGCACGCCCGTGAATGGATCAGTGTTTCGTCGGTGTGTTACCAGTTGTACTCGATCCTACAGTACCACAGCACCAACCCCGATAAGGAGGTGTTCCAGAACCTCGATTTCCTCTTTATTCCGGTGTTGAACCCTGATGGTTATGAGTACAGTTGGAATGTCGACCGATTGTGGAGAAAAAATCGTCAGGAGACGATTAACCCCAGATGTTTTGGGATCGACATCGATCATTCCTACGACTTTCATTGGGCCAGATCTTCTGACTGGCCCTGCGGAGAAGAGTATAGCGGGGAAGTGCCATTCGAGGCCATCGAGTCCAGAATTTGGAACGAGTATTTGAACAAAACCAACAATGACCACCAAATCTACGGATACATCGACTTGCACTCCTATTCCCAGGAAATCTTGTTTCCGTTTGCCTTTTCGTGCGACGAGAACCCTCGGGACGAGGAAAACCTTCTCGAGCTAGCCTACGGGATTTCTAAGTCCATCAGACAACAGAGTGGGAAGTTCTACAGTGTGTTACCAGCATGTCAGGACAAAGATGCGGATTTGATTCCCGATTTGGGGGCGGGAACGGCGTTGGATTTCATGTACCACAACAAGGCCTACTGGGCCTACCAGTTGAAGTTGAGAGACAGTGGTAGCCACGGGTTCTTGTTACCGTCGAAGTATATTGAAGCCGTGGGGAAGGAGATTTTCGCTGGCCTCGAGTTTTTCTGCAAGTTTATTTTGGATGAGTGATTGAACACAAGATCCCTATTCTATTGATAAAATAGACTTAAGACCCGAATATACACTGCTTAAATGTTAATTCTTTTTCCTTTACTTTATGAGTTCCATATGCGAGTCGATTGTTAGTGAGTCTTGCGGGGGTCCCTCTATTTTACGCGAGTGTCCTTATTTTACCGCGAGTCCCTCTATTCCACCGCGAGTCTCCCTATTTATCGCGAGTCTCCCTATTCCACCGCGAGTCTCCTTATTTTACCGCGGGTCCCTCTATTTTACGCGAGTGTCCTTATTTTACCGCGAGTCCCTCTATTCCACCGCGAGTCTCCTTATTTACCGCGAGTCTCCTTACTTACCGAGTCTCCCTATTCCACCGCGAGTCTCCTTATTTTACCGCGGGTCCCTCTATTTTACGCGAGTGTCCTTATTTATTGCGAGTCCCTCTATTCCACCGCGAGTCTCCTTATTTACCGCGAGTCTCCTTACTTACCGAGTCTCCTTATTTACCGCGAGTCTCCTTACTTACCGAGTCTCCCTATTCCACCGCGACTCCCACCCTCGCCCAAGTCTCACTCCCCCATGAGAGTGGTAATTCAAAAAGTCTCCAAAGCCTCCGTCACCGTCAACAACGAGATTGTTTCCTCCATCGCCAAAGGGTTGATGGTGCTTGTAGGCGTCAGCACCAAAGACACCATGGAAGATGTGGAGAAGATGAGTAAGAAAATAATGGGTTTACGGTTATTTGAGGACTTGCTGTACGACGATGTGGGAAAGTATCTGGGCAAGCCCTGGGCGAAATCGCTCAAAGACGACTCCAGCCTTTCCATATTGTGCGTATCGCAGTTTACGTTGTACGGGACCATCAACAAGGGCACCAAGCCCGATTTCCACAACGCCCAGAAGCCCGATATCGCCAAAAACCTATACGACGCCTTTTTGGGCCGAGTGGCGGCCCTGTTGGGCCCCGAGAGAGTCAAAGACGGCAAATTCGGAGAGATGATGGAGGTGAATATCGTCAACGACGGGCCAGTGACCATTGTTTGGGACACCAACTGAGAGACCATTGCGATGACAATTATAGAATATACAGCCAACTAATTAAGGAGAATTCCCATTATTATCGTAAACAACGCAAGGCCAATGGCACTGTACTTCATATCTAGACTGAAGCGGTTTTCCGGGCCGAACTCAAACCGGTCGAACACCGGAACTTCAAGCTGTGCGCTCGGCGACCCTCTAGCCACCAAATCGTAGGGAGAGTACCTCAACGATAATACCAGTATTACCAAGAACACTCCAACGGCGTATCGTACAGACACAGGGATGTCGGACGATTTCATGACACTAGGCTGAAGTTGATGGCTTCTAACACGGCTTGCCAACGATACACAAAATTAAACGTCAACGAGGTGAAAAACGCAAACTGCAAATAGCACGACACTATGGATATTACAAATGACAAGAACAACCGCAGGAACCCATAAAAGATGTCGAGGAAGTCACAAATCGGTGCAAGAAGGGACGACTCGGTAAAATTGGTGATGAAAGGAGGAGTATAGCTCGACGGATTGATGGTGTTTATTATGGGGAACGGAGTGGATAGGATGAGGAGTAGATCGTGATACACTGCAGAAACACTGGCGAAAAGATGGTCCATGGAAAGAATGCGCGGGGGGCACGGAGGGACATGAGGGGACGGGAGTGGACTGCGACTGGCCCGACTTTGGGAAAGAATGCGCGGGGGATACTGAGAGACTTGACGGGACCACAGGCTGAGGGTGCGACGGGAGTGCGACTAGACCGGCTGCGACTGGACCGCGACTAGACCGACCACTGCGACCTACATGAATCACCACAAATCATCCACGTTCCTCTACTCCCTTCCCAGTCTCGTCATTGAACAGGTCTTCCAGGATCTAGACCTCCAGGATAAGTTAAAACTCCTCGAATTAGACAAACACCACCGATTCGAATTATCGCCATTTGTATTCAACCGGATCAAAATCATCTGGAATGATTTAAAGATCCCCGAATTCAAGGTATTCATGAAAAAATACCACAAAATCATCACAGAACTACGAATAGTTGATTACTACGGATATGGAGAGTATCAGATCGACATTTGCAAGGAGCTACTCGACCAATTGAACATAAAAGTACTAAGAATAAACAGTAACAACTCTTCTTATTGGTTGAAGCATAGACACAGTGATAGTGTGAGATTGTTGGAGTTGTACCAGGATGACCACAATGAAACCTTAACAATGTTTGACAATCCCAACCCCAAGAATATCCATCGTTTGAAGAGGAACAACTCGCCGAAGGTGTTTGAATTGAGCCATTTGAACGGGTTTAGGAGCTTGAATCAGCTAGTGTTGCACAACTACCATTTTATCTGGAACGAAGAACAACAGGGTCTCGGTAGCGACAGCAGAAACAGCAGCGAGGACGATATAAATCCCCAAAACAACCTTCAAAACATCGATCTCGTCAGCCTCACTCTCATAAACTGCACCTGGGCCTACCCGTTCACCGTCACCCAATTTAACTACCACAATACCCTCAAGCACCTCAAAGTGGTGTATACGGACGACAATTTCTTCACAATGCTGGAGAGATTCAGCAAATTCCTCGCCAAACCCCTTGAAAAATGCAGCAAGCTCCAGAGCCTCACTGTCAACTTCAAAAATAGCCGAACAACGAGAACTTTGACTCCAATTCAAGTAGAAAGGTTTGTGGACAGAGAAACATTCCCTGATTTGAACTTATTGAACCTAGAGACCTGGAAGTACCACGAAGACATCTCCTACTCTATTCCCTTCATTTGTGAAAACATCAAGATTCGGTTGGATTATGATGTGTTGCAGATGTGAACCATTGAAGAAACATCGAGACCGTTAAACGTTTGAGGAAATTTCGTTTTGCGGCCTTGGTTTTGTGGCCTTGGTTTTGTGGTCTTCGCGGATGGTTTTGTGGCCTTGGCTTTGTGGTCTTCGCGGTATGGTTCTGTTTCGCGGTTCTGCGGTCGCGGTATGTGGTTCATTTGGTTTCTAGTGCTACTTGTTTGTGGCAACACCGAAGTGGAACTATTTAGGATTCCAAAGTACTATGACATCCCTAATTATGTACCAGGGGTCTCTGGTCAAGGCTTGCCTCAGCGAATCAACAGTAGTCATTGGGTGATTGAAGAATTTCCCATTGTAAATATTTCAAATTATTCCGTCACCACCATTACTGTTCCTGAGGTGTTTGAAGATGGCTCAATGGGCACGATTCTTGTCAAATTGAACAATTACGGCAACGACAGCTTTGTTTCCGACGATTATATTTTCACAAAATTGTGCTGGAGTGCAAACGTTCCTGTGGATTTCAGCCTCCACCATGAGTTTATTGATTCTCGTACGTTGTCGGGGTCCAATCTCGATATTTATTTGTTGATAGATTATAAGTTCAATATTAAGACGTGGAAGAAAGAATACAGCCAAATAGAGTCGATGAAGTTCAATCTCGTTATAGAAAAGTTACCCAACCAGTGGCTACCTATCCCCATAGAGGTCTACGATATCATTGTTTACCAGGTGACGATAGTTTTGGTTTCGATCCCGCTCTTGAGTCCGGTGTTGAAGTGGATGGGATTTTGAGGGGCCGCGGCGTGGGGGGTAAAGGTGGTGCGACGCGGGGAGGGATGGCGGGGGGTAAAGGTGGTGCGACGTGGGGCGGGATGGCGTGGGAGTAGTGGTGCGACGTGGGAGTATTGGTGCGACGTGGGAAAGGCGGTGCGCACCCCCGCCCGCCCCAGCTGGAACCATGTGTGGCCCGCACACTAAAGTGCGCGGTTCAAATTGCTCATTCATCCTTGAGTCTCATTGAACACTCCATCCAAATATTCGAGATGTCTTCCAGTTCCCTCAATGAGGATGACCCTTTAGGACCACCCAAAAACACCCAGAACTTGGACTTGTCCAGATTGACCGACAACGAGTTGAAAATATACCGATTGTACGGCAAATTGCCCACCAGGCAAGAGATCTTATCGTCCAAAATCCAAGATAAAAAGTATTTTGATTCGGGAGATTACGCCATGCAGAAGCAATTGGGGTCGAATAAAGTAATCCCCAATTCTTTGCCTATGAGACATCCAAATGCCGAAAAAGTCAAAGAAATGGTCAATCGGAATAGTATTAGTGCCGGCAATTCCAGCGTGTTGTACAACGGTAAGTCGGGACTTTTGAACGAAAGCACGCCCAAGGAGGAGAAGTAGCTTTTTTGATAGGTTAATAGGTTTAAATCACATAAGATAATGTTTGGTGGATGGATTTATTGCAGATAATGGCTTTATTGCAAATAATGGCTTATAATTCCTGTATTGGTTTTATTGCCTGTTGGCTTTATTGCCTGTTGGCTTGTATTGATTTTTGGCTTATGTGTTGGCTTAGCGATCAGAAATCTGGTGTACTGATGTGGCGATGTTCTCTAAGGCAGATCCGTGGGGATCTCCAAGTAAGTATTAATGTAAAATGCGAATGAGCTCCTTAACCTCTGAAGAATTTGATGATACGATTGAGAAATTTGGCGAGGTGCTTTTAGAGGGTATAGTTGGCGACTTCACCTTGTTGTCGAGGGCCATAGTGCGTTACAGCACCCCTCTTCTCAAGAAAGGACTCAAGATGACGCTCCAGAAAGACGGTTACATAGTCAAGTGGTTGTTTTTGTACAACGAAGTATATAAAGTACCGGTGCTTTATTTTCAGCGATTCGAGGTGGGCGAGCACGACGAGTTGATACCGGTGTTTGACAAGGATGGGCCGGTGGTGGTGGACAATATAGGCGAGGAAATAGGCAATTGGATGTATATTCATCCGTGCGAGACGTCAGCGATGGTGGGATCTTGGAGAGAGGGGGAGGGGGAAGAAGAGAGGGAGGAAAAGGAGGGGGAAGAAGAAGAGGAGGAAAAGGAGGGGGAAGAAGAAGAGGAGGAAAAGGAGGGGGAAGAAGAGGAGGAAAAGGAGGGGGAAGAAGAAAGGGAGGGGGAACGAGAAAAGGAACTAGATAAGGAACTAGAAAAGGAAAGAGAGAAACAAGACAGACAAAAAGAGAGCAAAGACACAGAAACTGATAAAAACATCATTAAAGGGCAGCAAGCCCTCCACTATCTCATCAAATGGAACGCCATCTACGGCACCCAGATGTTTGGTTTATCGTTACGATATAAATTCTAATACATATGCTATGCCAGTCGGGATAAACCGATATTTCATGACTTTCATGAATCGAGGTGGGAGCTGAATGAGTGAAATGAGGTGAATGAGGTGAATGATCCAAATGAGAGCCAAATGAGCTGAAGTGAGCCAAAATCAGCCAAATGAGCCAAATCACCCCGCCAGTTACCCTAGACCCCCGCCCTAAACCCTCGCCAGTTTATCCTCGGTGAATATACGACACGGATACTCCTCAGTGAACATTCCGTGTTGCGGTTCCCTCAAAATCGTCCATTTGAACTTATTCAATGACGGAGCCACAATTGGTTCCCCCTTTGTTCCCAATAACTCTCCCTTGACAACATTTTTATCCAACTCGCCCAATGTGGTGGCCAAACTCACGGGCTGCGAGGGCAACTGTTCGAAAACAGCCAATTCTTCACTCCCTTTGTTACCCACAGAGATTCTAGGAGTCTGTGATGATCCCAATTTCAATAATCCTGACACTTTTGATTGGTCGAAACCATGGATTTGTGGATAATTTCTTCTAAAATCTCTTTTATGGTAGGCGTTTCCCTTAATATCTCCCGCTGGTATGGTTACTGGTTCTTTGTATTCTCTGGCAGATTTGACATCTGGCGGGGTGGCTCTGTATAAGTGCACCACTGGATTCCCGCTGGATCTGTTGGGAACTAACACCAACAACTGTCTAATTTTCTCCCAGATCCCCGTGGATCCGGTGGTATATTTCTTCCAAATTGGCACTGGCCCTCCTGACATCCTTGAAGAATTTAATGCGAATAATTTGATTTTCATTGGCGGAAGTGGCCAGCGCGCGCACGACCGGTTTGGTTTTGTGGTAGTTTTGTGGTGGTTTTGTGGCCGTGGTTTTGTGGAGGTGGCTCGAGGCAGAGAACAGCGACAGACCTATTATTTATCTACACATCAAGCTCAAAACAACGCTCTTCCTAAAGTCCCGAAAATGATCAACCCGCAGAAGAAAAAGCTCCCGGTCCATAACCAGATCGGAATCAAGTCCTTAGGCTGCAAGATTGCCGCATACTGAGCGAAAATCTCGATGTTGGTGATGTAAATGAAGATACATCCGTAGACGGACACCGCGAGCGATGCCACCAACCCTCCTAGTGTACCGTCCAAAATTAACCACAACCCGGGACTCAACAATGACCACACCACCGCCACTTGTAATTGGCTGGCCCATTCAATGTGTCTGATGGCATAACTGATCCCCAAGAACGTGATCAACAGCCTTAACACGTCGTTCAAGATGTTGGACTTGCCGGGATTGGGATTTGACGACAAAAGCCTTTTATTCAAGTGCGGGGGCATGGCAAAGTCCATTATGGGATGGAATAACCCCATGATCATTCCCTGGATTGTGACAATCACGTAGTAGTTGACGGGGCCTTCGATTCCAAACACCGACAACGGCTTCAACTCCATCAACGAGTTGTTTAATAGAATCTCTGTGACATATAATGGCTGGAAGGTGTATTTGTCCAACTTGATGTGGTTGACTCTCATGTGACTGGTGAATGCATTATAGATGTAAGCGAACACCGCTAACACCAACACTCTGATAAGAAACTTCGGAAGAGCCCAGATGGTGAGGCCTTTGGAAACTGGCGGTTCTTCTGCCACCGCGTTTGTCTTGGTGATGTATAAACCTTCGTCATCGTCTCCTGCTAATGCGGTGGAGGAGTTTTCGTTATAGATACTGTATAACGCCGACTTGGTCAAGTTGACCACCGAGTCGGTTTTCTCGATATTAGCCGCCACGGGGGTGGTGGTGCCGTTCAGTTTGGACGACAAAACCCGCTTAAACGCTGGGTTGTTGCTGTCGGACATTTCTATGAGGTCGTATAAGTGTTCAGTGAGTTTCGCGCCGATGATTTTTGAGCAGTTGGGGAAAGTGCGGGCACCGGTGGGCGCGGATGGTGCTAGATTGCGCCCTGCGGTGGTAGATTGCGACTGGCGGTGCTAGATTGCGCCCGGCGGTGCTAGATTCGCAGATAGATTTAGGGGGCGTGGAGGTGCATTAGTTTATTATTATCACATTATCCGTCGGTAGGGGCGGTTTCTTACTGAGTTGACCGGTGTCGTCCTCTTGGGTGTCCTCTTTGGTGTCCTCTTTGGTGTCCTCCCTGACCTCAAACCCGGCATTATCCTCCGTTTCTGTGTCGCTGGTCAAATCTATAATTGTCGGCCAATCCGCCGTCTCCGCCTGATCCAAATCAGTCGTCTCCAACTCCTCCGACCGCGGCTCCGCTTCTTTATCATAATTACACCACTTGCTGTCCCTATATCTTCTTTCTGCAGCTTCTCGGACCAATTCCTTGATGGATCTTCCGTCTTTGATGCTCCCGCCCCCCAATTTGCGTGTTTCCGTTTTGAGTTTGTTCATAGCCTTGATTCTTTTATCCCGTACGCTCTGGTATCCACTGCTATTGCCTCCGAGTTTGTTTTCTTCACAAACATATCCCTTAACGAGACTGGGATTATACCTTACTTCGTCAAACCGGTCCTGCAACTGATCCAAAAACTTGTAGAATCGAGCGTCGTGTGCTCCATAGATATTATGAGTCAATTCGTGCAACATTGTACCGATTATGTCTGTCATGGGTAGGAACAGCGAGCTGTTAGAGGCATATCGTAGTCTGAGCATGACCTTTTGCCCCTTGTTTACATTCAAACCCAATAGATTTCCATTTTTGGGATACATTTCACAGAGCAATCCCACTTTGAAGTTGTTTTCGTGCATTAGAGGGGCCACAACCCTGGCGAGATCGTGTAACAACGATCTGGCATCCACTCTATTTTGAAATCGTTTCAACGACGCTATTTTGGAAATCCTGGATGTCGGAGGGGGTGGTTCCACCTCTTTGGGTCTGGGTCGTTTCTTTCCCTCCACCACCATTGCTTTCCACCTCTGTCGTTTAGGTTTTCGGTTTGTGGTCGCGGTGGGTTTGTGGCAGATTGGGTTTGTGGCAGAGATCGGTTTTGTGGCAGATACCGCGCGAATTATACATTGGAGTTCACCGCAAGACGGTCTATGAAAGCCGGCACAAACGACCCGGGAGTGGTGGTGATTTCCCCGGCCTCCTTGCCGCTTTTGTTATATAAACACACAGCAGCCACCACCGCTTCAAAGATGTTGAACTCGTGGCCGTTAGAGGCTATATCTGCTTTTGCAGCCACAAACGAAGCGATGACGCTGCCTAGTGAACAGCCCGATCCGGTGATTTCTCCCATCAACTTGCTGCCACCGTTAACCTTTTCGACTCTATCGTTAACTCCATCGATCACATAGTTGACAGCGCCAGAAACCACTACTATACATCTGAAATCCCTGGATACGGCAAGACCGGTGTCCATGATATCGTTTTCGTCCAAAACTGCTATAGAATCGACTCCCTTCATCACCACGGCTTTCTCTCCCCTATATCCGCTAGTAAGCTTCCATAGAGCCAGAATTTCCCCGACATTGCCCTTAATAACCGACATTTGCCCGTGGTTTAACAAATCTCTGCAACACTGCAATCGCGCACCAGTGGCTCCAGCAGCAACCGGATCAAAAACAATGTGTTTATGGTGGTTGTTGTAGACGCTAACAGCGTGTCGGAAGACCTTCATCATGTCATCGTTGGGGGTGCCTAGATTCAACACCAACGCAATATCATTTTGGGCGAGCTCATCATATTCCTGCGTCAATTCCGACATGATAGGCGACGCTCCAACAGATAAAGTGACGTTGGCGCTGAAGTTCTTGACGACATTATTGGTGATGTGGTGCACCAAGGGTTTGACCTGCCTCACTTTCCGAAGCTGCTGCCTGATGCTGGCGTAGCTGTAGGGCTCGGAAAGCCGGTAGTTTTCCAACCAAAAGGGTTTTTGGGCTATTTGCTGCTTTAGGTCGATTGTCGCCTGATATGCATCGGGCTTGGCCATTATACAGGACACCACCGCAACCCCGTCGAGTTTCCTTTCGCCGGCAGCACACTGGAACAACACCTTGGTGACGTTGGTTTCGTTGATACCCCCGATGGCCACCGACTTGATGGTGGTGTTTCGGAGCTCATGCATCATTCTTCTGATCCCTATTGGCCCCAGAATGGTTTTTGTGTCTTTTTTGGTATTTGTCGTGTAAACTGCCCCAAGGCCAACGTAATCGGCGACATTCTCCTCGCATACGGTGGCCACCTCCTCTACACGAGAACAGCTCACTCCAAGGATCTTATCGGGCCCAATAAGCTTCCGTGCCAAGGTGGCTGGCATATCGTCTTGGCCCACGTGAACGCCTTCAGCGTCGATGGCCAACGCAACGTCGATTCTGTCGTTGATGATCAATGGAATGCCGTTTTTGCGGGTGATTTCGTGCACTTTCCGGGCACGGTCGATGAAGGCCAGGGTGGACAAGGATTTTTCCCGCAATTGTACGAGAGTCACACCACCGTTCACGGCATCTTCCACCTGGCTCAAGAAACTGGAGGTTTCGGGAACCATGGTGGAATCGGTGACGAGGTATACACTATAATCAGCCATAATTCACCTGGACGAGATTTTGGCCCTTTAAACCTTATCCTCGATCTCTGTAAGCGCATAGGCTCTAAATGGACCCGGTCACATGACGCAGGGCCGGCGAAGCGATGTAGGGCCAAAAACAGCCCCCCGCGGCCCACCGCAACCACAACTAAAGCCAGCCCCCTTAAATGACGATGATATCGCCGTTTTGGGTCCGTTCCATGATTCTCACCTCGTTCATCATATTTCGATTTCGGGCAATGGCAAAGTCCTCGCATTTCTTGATGGTGCCACTGACGTGGACGCAGTTTACTATTAGGGGAATGCCTTCAATTTCTCTGATCATAGGCAACGCTGCCACGATATAGTGGAAGTTGGTTCGGGTGCATCGGATGATTCCCGAGGACGTTTTGTTGTTGAAGTACTTCATATTGAGCTGCACCGAGAAACTGGAGCCGTAGTCGCCGTAGAACTCCTGAATGGTGGTTCTGATGGCGTTTGTGATGGTCTTGGGGCTCAACTCCGGGGGGGATTCTTGGTGGAGTGATAATAATGCATCGATGGGGTTGTCGCTGTAATTGCTGAAGCTGTGACGCTGCGCTTCGGTGGTGTTGTAGTTGGTGGTGATATCTGGTGGGGGGAATAGTACTTCGAAAAGAATGTATCGTTGTTTCAATCTGACCATTTGGGGGTTTGTAGATGGGGTTGAAACTCATCGCGAACACACAAAGAATGTTACACAAAGGCAATGTTACACAAAGGCAATGTTACACAAAGCTAATGTTACACAAAGGCAAAGTTACACAAAGCTAATGTTACACAAATCCAAAAAACACTACACAGCCAATACAAAACCACAAAGCCTTTCAAAACCAGTGAACAAAACCATTATAACTTCCTACATGAGTATCCCTTAATCATAAAGAATGCAAAACCAATGTAAAGTCAATACAAACTGATCTTACACAAACCCATTGTTATAAAGATAACTACAAAATTACACAAAATTAATGTTACAAAACCAATTCTCCTGGCTGGCCCCATACAACACTCGACCACTCAACCAAGCTCACACCGTCAAGTACTTTTCCGTCAAATCCCGCGCAACCTGCGAGTTCCCATTGATATTGTAGATCAACGTCAAGTTATACGCAGCATCGGTCAGCAAATCATGATCGCTGTCGTCAATTTGATCATGGAACTCAAGCACTTTGTTGTAATGCTCCACTGCCTCAGTGGTCAAACCAATTGTATGGAACACTCGTCCCAAATTATATTCTACTTCCTGCTGTTCGTATACAGTTGCGTTCTTTAATCTCAACTCTCCGTACTCCATGATATAACTCATTCCCTGAAGCAACTGAACATGCCTATTGGCCGACAACCTCTGCATCGACCGCTGCACATGGGCTATACCTAACGTGAAACAAATCATCGGGTCTTTATTGTACTGCTTATAGATCCGATTCAAATAAACAATCGAAGATATGTGGGTTCGGCTGCCTCCCAACAAATTGGCATAGATATAAAGTAGCTCTGCGGGCTCTTTATCAAATTTGATCCCTTCCACGTCAGCGGTGATGGTGGCCATACCACTAATAGGTTTGTTGGCGGCCACCGAATCATAGGCCTTCAATTGACGCAAAAAGTACTTTTGATGGTTGTAGTTGGAAAAGGTCTCCCAAGCCTCCGACCCGGAAGGAAAACAACACAAGAAAAACTTATAAATGAAGGGAGAAAATTGGTTAGTCAAAAGAAACGATCTGACGTAGGTCAGCACCGTTGTCAGAAATTCCCCTGCGTGAATGCCAAATATTATTAACGCCAATTTCAACATCGCTTCCTTGGATTTATCCTGAACAAACACACTCACATCCATGGCAATCTCCACGATTTTCGCAGCGTATTCGATATTTCCCTTATACCTGAGGAAAAAGGCATACTGAACAAAGATCATGAACCACGAGTCATAGTCAAGACCCCGAAATTCTTTTTCTGAGGTCAAAAACAGACGGGACGTAGACTCGGTAGTGCTCATTCCTTCATAAAGATTGTATACTCGGGCCAATCGCTCATCAATCCCCAAAGGTTTCTTTCGCCTGTACAGCACAATTCCCTTGAATGTTCTACTTTTGTCACGAGGAAAGAATGAGGGCACAGAAGTGAATATCTCAATCAATTGCGATGCCAATTGCATCCAGGTATCAATGGCAACCTCCTCTCCTTTTACGATCACATCCTCCAATCGGGTCATTCTTTTGAAGGTGTCGAGGACCTTTCGTTTGGCTTTTTCATCCGTCTCACTCGCCTGCTCATCCGTCATCTTTTCTTTGGTGTATTTTCCTTTTCCAGCCACCAACAAATCATTAGTGTCGTCGAGGTCGTCCGTCAACCTCACAACCTTTTTGGTGGAAGCTGCCACCTCGTCCAATAACTCCTTGGACTTCGTTTTATCATTATTATAGTACAAAGCCTCGGCTAAAGAGAGCTTGATATTGTTGTCGTTGGGACTAACCTGCAAAAGCTCTTCGTATAAGTCCTTAGCACCCTCGTAATCCTTCGTCTCGAAGTAACATTTGGCAATTGAGGTTATTAAATCCACGTCATGGCCCAATTCTTGATCTTCAGCGGCCCTGATGAGAAAGATCAACGCTTCTTTGAAAAACCCGTTATTCTCCAACGCTTTACCGGCCTCGAACAAAAGATCGGGGATCTGGTCTTCCTCGAGAAGGTGGTTGAAATGCACAAAGGCCTCTTCACTGCTTCCAAGCTCCAACCGCACCAAACCCAACTTGAATCGAATATCAACGAAAGGCAAGTCATATTCTCGCTTCAACATCCCGGGAGTAGCTTTTTTGTGGGTTTTAAGAATGGCAAATCGTCGGGTATCAAATTCGGCGTCATTGTCATGTTCGTCCCAAATTTTGGACTCACTCGTTCTGTGCTGGATGTGCCTAGCCGCAATCTTGATCACCTTCAATGCCGGCAACCATTCGTGCCTGTTGATGTATAATTCACATAAAATATTCAATTCACTCCATCCAAACTCCGCAAACTTCTCTTCCTCAAGGTCTTCGGGGATCAGGTTGATATTCTTGTCCAAAATATCCAAATAAAGGTTGATGGCATCGCTGGTTCTCTTTTGCTCCACATAGATACTGGCCAAGTCCCGGATGTAGTCAGTTTGCGCGGGCTTTAGATGGTGGAGTTTTCTGAATCCGTCCAATGCCCGCCCGTATTTCTTGAGTTTCTTGTACAAAAGGGCCCGCTCCTTGATGTAATCTAACCGGTTCTTGCTCTTGAGGGGGATAGCCCGAGAATAGGCCCTTATTGCCAAAACATCAAGATTGAGGTCCGCGGCCAACTGTGCCACCGACACCCAAAGTTCCGGGTCTTTTTTGGCCAACCCGGCCGACCGCAACATGAATGTCAACGCTTCCATGGGCTTTCCCTCGTCAAAAGCGATCAAAACCAAACTATTCAATGTTACTGGCGTAGGATCAAGTTCAAATGCCCTCAAAAACAACTGCTTGGCTTCTTCAAGGTCTCCTTGAACGTAGCTCTCATTGGCTCTCGAAAGACAGTCCCTGACCTCCGGGTCGGCTGCCGGACCGTACATCACCTCCCGTTTATACTGTTCACGCTCTTTCCTTTTAGCAGCCGAGTCTTTAAAGGCGCCCCACCGACTCCTCTTCACGTTAAAATTGGCAGCCCCTCGGAGATGCTGGAGATAGTCGTCCATATCTCCGTCGTCGGAGTCGTCGTAGAACGGATCGTCGTCGTAAACCTCCGAATCGTCTCCAGATTGGTCACCCGACTGGTCTGCTGGTTCCAGATCATCCTCGTAGGCCGACGCGTCGTCGAAAAAGTCCTGGGCCCCACGAGGGTCGTAAAACCCATCATCATTGAGTCTGGGGTCGTTTTCTGAAAGGCCTTTAAAGCCGGCCCGGTCGTCGTCCAGAGAGCCGGTTTCGCTGGAGGAGTCACCAATGGAATCATTGAGTCCGTCGACGTCCATGAGCGTCGGGTCAATGTGCTTGCGTGGCGTCTTCTTACGTGTTGAACGGGACATCAGGGGTGATTTGAGGTTGATTTGGCGGTTAGTTTCGCGCGGTTTGAAAAGTACAGAAGTGACACAAAGAGGAAGTGACACAAAGAGGAAGTTGCACAAAAATGAAGTGACACAAAGAGGAAGTGACACAAAGCCACAGAAGTGACTCAGAAGGACAAAGAAGAAACAAGGCGAAAGAGACACATAGACGTAAACCCAAAGCGATATGAAGCCAAAGTAAGACAAAAGTTAGCAACACACGTAACACAAAGTCATACAAAACCAAATTTGCGACGGCTTCAAGTGACACAAAATCATAACCAGGGCTTAAGTGACACAAAATCAAAGTAACACAAAATCAAAGTAACACAAAATCAAAGTAACACAAAATCAAAGTAACACAAAATCAAAGTGACACAAAATCAAAGCGCGACGACAAGTGAAGACCTACAATGCATCTCGTCACACTAGCCATATGGGTGCTATGGATGGCCCCCGGGGTATCCCCCACGGTTTCTGAGGCCTATAGTTCGACCGAGCCAAACGGGCGGTTGGAAGTGGAATTGCAGGCCCAATGGGACCCCCTGCCGTTCTATCTTCAACTCCTCGAGGCTATCGGCGGCATCGACGACTCTTTGTACGTCCAAGCCATCAATGCCATAGTCAACGACGAAGTAGATGAGGAAATAGGGTCCCAGAACGACCAGTTGGTCTATGACAAGGTGGTGGGGGCGTTAGCCTTGAACCAATACAATCAATCGTACGTCGACTTGAAGACTAACAGTAAGTACTATTCGCCTCGGATACAGGCTCACTATGACTTCTACCGCCAGGAGGTGGTTCCAAAAGTCAATTCCAATGGGGAGTTGTGCCGCACCGACTCCTTCGGGTCAAAGATCCCCCGGCGGGGTCGGTTTTCGTGGTTGCACTCCAAAGACCGTATTTACTGCACATATGATGACTTGTTTGCGCTTCAGCTTTCGAAAAAGAGCGACTTGCAGCACCAGCTCCAGCCTTTCGATAGAGTGATCGGCTCCAATGCCAAGGCCCCGCTCTTGGTGTTTTACGGCGACTTGCAGACCCCCGAATTCAAAGCGATGTTCAGCAATCTATTTTTGAGCGCCGAAAGCGGAAAATTACGGTTTGTATGGCGGTATACTCCGACTGCAACGTCTCCAGACAATAGCAGGGCCACCGGAGAAATTTTGAACGGCTACGCCGCGGCGTTAACGTTGAAACTGCCCGACTATCACGGCGAACCGCATCCCGGACTCATAGACAAAATTCCGCCCCACGGAGTGGCCGATTTGGGTATAAAGCTCACCTCAATGATACTATCGATGCAGCAGAGCCCCAGAGACAAGTTTAATGCGTTGAAACAGATTTTGAACGATCTTCCCAGCCATGTGGGCCAAATATACCAATTCAACGAATTCGACCCAGATGTGGTCAAAAACGTCCAGATGAACGAGAAAGTGGGCATTTCCGAGAACTCAGCCGGAATCTACATCAACGGGTCGCCGGTAAACAAACTCGAAATGGATATTTTCCGGTTGGTAGACAAATTGCAATCGGAAGTGGATCTCATCCAAAATTTGATCAGCTTGGGCCTCAACCTCGACCAGTCCAAACTCCTTGTGTCGAAGCTAGCGTTGCGGTACGCCGTGCAATTGAGCGAATATAGCAGTGGCGGGGACGACAATCGGTACCGAGTGTACGAGGACGTGTTCGTGCCAGGAAACGCCCCGCAAAAAGGTGGGGTGGTGTTCATCAACGACATTGAGCACGACGAAAACTATGAGCTGTACACTACCTCCCCCTCGGAAGCTTATCTTGGCCCAGTGACCAATCCCGGCCAGGTTCCGGCGTTGAGAGAGAACGTCCATGATTTGATCTTCGTTCTCGACTTGTCGAGTCAAGAGCAGTTGAAGGTGTTTTTCACGTTCTCCAAGATCATTTTGGATAAGGGGATCCCCCAACAGTTGGGAATTTTGCCTTTAGGGGAGACGGAGTTGGATAAGAAGGTCGCCAAGTACTTCTACTTTCTTTACGACAACACCAGCCCACAAGAAGCGTTGGCGTTCTTGTACAAAGTGTTCATGAGAAAAGACGACGCAGAGTTGCACGACATTTTCAGCGCCGTGCCCCTCGGAAAATACCAATTCGACCACAGGGTGTACGAGAAAACGGTGGAGAAATACTCCATCACCGAACCATCGGTGATCTTCAACGGCATCATCAAAGACTTGAAGTCTGACAGTTGGAGGGCCAATATGGGGCGGAAGATCCATAAAGACGTGCAGAAAATCCAGCAGGGGATCCGGGATGGGCATATTGGGGCATCGTTGAAGGCGTTTATGTTCAACGACGCCAAGTTCGACCGGAACTTGAAGATTTACCCCAAGGATATTTCCGGTTTCAAGTACAAAAAGGTCTCGCGGGAGTTGCTTGAGGCCTCAACGCTCTTCAAGCTCTCTCGTGAGGGCTCTAGGGCCACAGTCAATGCGTGGCTCATAGGAGACCTCAGTTTGGGCTCAGTGTTTGACCAGTTTATGGAGATGGTCAAATTTATGAAAATCTCCGCCTACGACGTCCGTTTGCGAGTCATCGACACGTCCACCAGTGGCATTTTAAGCAAAGAGACTGCGGGAGACTTGCTGCTCCTGCAGTACGAGCAGTTGGCCCAGTCGGTGTCGAAGTTGGCTCCAAAAGGAAAATCCTCAGTTAATGAGACTGTGAAAGCGTTGTTGTCCCGGGAGAACCTTCCGCCGAACCACTCGTTCTTCCTTGTGAACTCGCGGTACTTCCAGGCTGAAGCCGTCCCCATGGATGCCCAAACCCTCCAAACAGTGGCTGAAACCGAGGTTGTAACGCGACTCAAAGTCATCGACACAATTGCAGGCCAGTATCCCCACACTTTCCTGGGCAACCGGTTGGCGGATTTCCACCCCAGATTCACAGGCTTACGCTTCGACGACTGGCAGGACTTGGTGTTGTCGCAGTTGCTCAAGTCATTCTTTGTGGACGACCAGCTCTACGTGGAAGATGTTTCGCGATTCGACTTTTCGTCCATGAGCTTGGCCAACGGCTTTGTGGTGGACAACGACCACCGGCAAAACCCCTTGATTGATGTTCTTGTGATTGTCGACCCGCTACTGGCCGAAGCGCAGGATTTGCTCGGGCTAGTGGAGACTATCATGAATATTCCGTATGTGAGAACCCGAATCATTTTGCAGCCAAAGTCGACCTACGATGCCATTCCTGTTTTCAGGTACTTCCGGGGCGTGTATAACGGGTATCCCGTTGAATTTGACCGTCAGGGGCACCTCAAACAGCAGGAGCAAGCGATATTCGACGTACCGGCCCGCGAATCGCTTGTTTTGGACGTTTTGCCCCCTAAACGGTGGTCTGTCAAGCCCCGAACCGGAGATATTGACCATGACAGCATTAGGTTTGCGGAATATGCCGATTCGACTCAAACGGTGGGGTTTGAACTCAAGAATCTTCTTGTGGAGGGATTTGCTCGGACGATATCGACCGGGGTGCCTCCCCAAACGACCGTGAAGCTCTCAAAGGACAACACAGTCAAGGAAACGAAGGTGATGTCTAATTTGGGGTATTTTCAGCTTCCTGCGAGCTACGGAACCTGGATAATCAGCTGTGATGATGCGAATTACAATCTTTTATCTTGTTCCAGCAACGCATTGGAGCACCAAATTGTTCCGCAGCCGTCGATTCCCATTGATATCTACTCCTTGGACGGGGCAGTGGTGCGGGCCCGGCTCCAGGAGGGCGTAAACAAGGCCGTAACTCCGAAAAAACCCTCAAAAGCCGATATCAATATTTTCACCGTGGCCTCGGGGGAGTTATACGAAAGGCTTTGCTCCATAATGATGGTGTCTGTATCCAAGCACGCATCAAAGCTGACGAGGTTTTGGCTCGTAGACGACTACCTATCGCCCAAATTCAAACATTTATTGCCTCACTTGAGTAAAGCGTACGGCTTTGACTACGAATTCGTCAGCTACAAATGGCCCATGTGGTTGAGGAAGCAGGTACTGCGACAAAGAACTATCTGGGGGTACAAGATGTTGTTTTTAGACGTTTTGTTCCCCCAAGATCTCGATAGTATCATTTTTGTCGATGCAGACCAAATCAACAGGTTCGACATGAAAGAGTTGGTGGATGTGGATATGGGGGATGCGCCGTACGGATTTGCGCCTATGTGCGACTCTCGGGAAGAAATGGAGAGGTTCCGGTTCTGGAAGCAGGGATACTGGTCCAAAGTTCTCGGGGACGATTTGCAGTACCATATCAGTGCGTTATTCAAGGTGAATTTGAAGAAATTTCGGGAAATGGGCGTCGGAGATAAGCTCCGAAGCCATTATCAGAAATTGTCGTCCGATCCCAACTCCTTATCCAATTTGGACCAGGACTTGCCCAACAATCTTCAGAGATCCGTGCCTATTTATAGTCTTCCACAGGAATATCTCTGGTGTGAAACCTGGTGTTCGGACGACGAGTTGTCGAGGGCGAAAAACATCGACTTGTGCAACAACCCGTTGAGTCAGGAGGCCAAGATCGATACGGCGCGAAGACTTGTGCCGGAATGGGAGGAATATGACTCACAAATCAGGGCGTTGGCTGAGGAGGTTGGAATGCAGCCCGAGGTAGAGGTGGGTGAGGACCCGGAGGAGCAAATAGAGGAATCGGAGGAGGAGGAGGAGGACTTTCACGATGAGCTTTAGCTCAGCGTGTAAAGGGTATATTACATAGAGGATTATATACCCATAGACATTAATTACACAAAACCAGGGAGACCGAGATTACACAAAACCGTTACGTGCGCTGACCGAAGTGCACCGGCACAACTGAGTCCCCACGGCGCGGCACAAGTGCACCAACCGGCACAAACTGGCTTGTGGCCCGGCACAAGACCACCGCGCGGCACAAAACCCGACCCCACGTGATGTGACTAATACCTGTACCGGCGACGCATTTCTCAACGTTACTTATACCTCCGCCAAACCTTTCATTAATCACCCATGAGGATAACCGAAAAATTGCACCAGGTCTACACCTCCCCCAACCCGCCACCAGCGACATTCTCCTTCGAGTTCTTCGTGCCAAAAACCGCCCAGGGGATCCAAAACCTTTACGACAGAATGGACAGAATGTACGATCTCAACCCCATCTTCATCGATATCACCTGGGGCGCCGGCGGTAAGCGGGCACTGTTGACCAACGAGATGGTGTACACGTCGCAGTCGGCGTTGGGGTTGGAAACCTGCATGCACTTGACCTGCACCAACATGAAGATCGAATTAATCGACGAGGCGTTGTCACGAGCCAAGGCCTCGGGGTGCCAAAACATTTTGGCGTTAAGAGGCGATCCTCCGTTGGACGGCACGGAGTCTACGGGGGATTTCAACTACGCCAAGGACTTGATTGTGTACATCCGGGAGAAATACGGCGATTACTTCAACATCGGGGTGGCTGCCTATCCCGAAGGCCATCCAGAAGAGCCGGACGACGACTTGACGTTGAAATTTTTAAAGATCAAATGCGACGCCGGGGCGGATTTCATCGTCACGCAGATGTTTTACGACACCGAGAAGTTCATCGGGTGGTGTTCGCGGATCCGGAAGATCGGGATCGATTTGCCCATCATTCCAGGGATCATGCCGATCTCGACGTACGCTGCGTTCATCCGCCGGGCCAAATGGTCGGAAATCGACATTCCCCAGCACTTTTTAGACGCCTTGGACCCCATCAAGGACGACGACTTCAAGGTGCGGGAGATGGGGACCCAGTTGGTGGTGGAAATGTGCCGGAAGTTGTTGGATTCGGGCTACATCAAGCACTTGCACTTCTACACCATGAATTTGGAGCGATCCACCATGATGATCTTGGAAAAGTTGAATTTGATGGAGACTGTCAAGCAGCACGACACCATCGGCGGCACGGTTTTGCCCTGGAGAAAGTCCTTGAACCCCTCGCGTCAAAAGGAGACCATTCGGCCGATTTTCTGGCAGAATAGGAAGCATTCCTACATTTCGCGGACCTCCACTTGGGACGAATTCCCCAACGGGAGATGGGGGAACTCCAGTTCTCCGGCCTTTGGTGATATCGACTTGAATGCCGCCGAATTATTGAGACAGTCGCCCAAAAAGGCGTTTGAATTGTGGGGGCATCCGCAGTGTTTGCAGCAGTTCAGCGAGTTGACCATCAACTACTTGACGGGGAAGTTGAAGTCGATTCCGTGGTCCGATGGGCCCATTGACGCCGATACCGCGGTGATGACCGACGAATTGATCGCCTTGAACAAGCAAGGCTTCATCACCATCAACTCCCAGCCTCCGTTGAACGCCACCAAGTCCAACGACAAAATCTACGGCTGGGGACCCAAAAACGGCTACGTTTTCCAGAAACAGTATTTGGAGTTCTTCTGCCACAAACTGGCCCTCGACAAGTTGTTGGACAACATCGACATCTTCAACAAGAAGTCCGACAACAACGCCAGAGTGTTGACCTACTATATGGTTGATAAATCGGGGGAGTTGGTCACCAACACCAAGGAGGGCGACATCAACGCCGTAACTTGGGGTGTTTTCCCCGGCGAAGAGATAGTTCAGCCCACAATCGTGGAGAGAAACTCGTTTTTAGCCTGGAAGGACGAAGCGTATAGTTTGATCGAGGAATGGGTCCGGATCTTTGAGAGCGACATCGCCAGGGACTTCATCAAGGGGAAGGAAGCCGAGGTTGCCAACTTCATCACCTTCATGAAATCGTTCAGCAACGAGTTCGTTTTGTGTAATGTTGTCAACAACAACTTCACTGATGCCCCCACCACGTTATTCCAGGTGTTTCAAGGTTTAGAAGTCGCCTTATAAATTTTTGTATGGTCTGAAGTGGTAATCGCTTGAAGACCGATTTTTTCATGTTTTCACTGTCGCAGGACAACCCCAAAGAATGACACTCAACATGTCATGCTATTAATCATTCAACAGCATTAATAGTAAAGTTATGATGATATGATATCATTGCATTAGGTTTAATTCAACCCTTCGTATTTATTTGGGTTTTTTGATTGATTTTACGGTTTATACCCTGTGTATAGTGCATCCTCAACGGTATGGTTATAGGTTAATAAAAGTTTGAATTTACGTTCTCAATAGTTCATAAATGGTGATATGTTATGGTGAAGCTTCCGAGTGAAATTTACGATTCATAGAACTTGGTCGATAATGAGATAAAATTCATGGAAAAGTGGGGGTGTATTATGTTCCTGTGCTTGTATTGTGTTATTTCTACGTTCGTGGTTCTTTGTGGTCATTTTATATTCTTTTGAGTTATTCTATGGTTCTTTGTACACATTTTATATTCTTTGGAGTTATTTGATGGTTCTTTGTGGTTGTGACAAAATAAGCCGCACAGATGTCGCGAATTGGGTGCAAAAAGTCGAGAGTCAAATTAATATATATGAAATGTAGACTTGCCTAGTTTACAGCGGTTTTGAAACGAAATGTTGAAATGATAAATAAAAGTACTAAAGTAGTGTATGCTTTAACCGAAAATGTGAAATGGTACTGGAGAATTGGAAAAGGTATTAAAAAATGATCCTAATAGGAGATCAATCATATTAGAATAAGGCAACGGCAACCGATATCATAAAGGCCAAACCAGTTGGGAATTGATATTTGTTACCATTTCCTTCGAAAGTGGAAGCACTGGCAGTGGAAGCAGTTCCGGAAGCTGAGCTGGCCCCAGGAGTGGAAACAGGGCTGGATGGTGTTGGAATCGAGCTGGTGGACAAGAACGTTGAGCCCTGGCTGTTTGTCGTGGTCACAGTAATTTGAAGATAGGTCGTTGAGTCAACCTGTGGAATTGACGATAAGGTTGAGGGGGTATAAACGGTGGAGGTGGCTTGCGAGACAGTTCCTGTTGGAGGGGTGTTTTCCACAGTGGTTCCTGTTGGAGGGGTGTTGTCGGTAGTTCCGGTGGGAGGGGTGTTTTCCTCAGTGGTTCCGGTGGGAGGGGTGTTTTGAGTAGTTCCTGTTGGAGGGGTGTTTTGCTCAGTGGTTCCTGTTGGAGGGGTGTTTTCCTCGGTGGTTCCTGTTGGAGGGGTGTTGTCGGTAGTTCCGGTGGGAGGGGTGTTTTGAGTAGTTCCTGTTGGAGGGGTACTTGCCTCAGTGGTTCCCGTTGGAGGGGTGTTTTGAGTAGTTCCGGTAGTAACGGTGTTTTGAGTGGTTCCTGTTGAAGGGGTGTTGTCAGTAGTTCCAGTAGTAAGGGTGTTGTCAGTTCTGGTAGCAGGGGTATTTGCCTCAGTAGTTCCCGTTGGAGGGGGGTTTTGAGTAGTCCCGGTAGTAGGGATGGTGTCAGTTCCGGTAGCAGGAGTGTTCTCAGTAGTTCCGGTGGTAGTCCATGTGTCCACACTAGGGGTGACCTCCTTATGTACCTCACTGGTAGGGGTTGAAGTGACACTGGTAGACGTCAATGGACAGTATGTAGTGTAGACGGTGGTGATTTCGCCGGTAGTAATCGTGACTACGGTGACACCGGTGGTGACACTTGAAGTTTCGCAGCCATTGTCGTGGCACGAGGTAATCGTAACAACAGTAGTTGATGGAATGGTGACTGTTGTGGATAATTCGGGGGTAGTTGAAGGAGCAGTACTCGAGACCGAAGGAGGAGTCGACACGGGTGCTGTTGGGACCGAAACTGCACTGGAAGAAGCTTCTTCGGTGGAGGAAGTGACACTGGAGGAAACTTCGGCACTAGAAGAAGTGACGGAGGAAGTATCACTGGAAGGAGGCAAGCTAGAACCAGGAAGTGACGATGTTGGGACACTCGAGGGTGGCACCGAGGATGGTGCCGAGGGCGGAACCGAGGGCGGAACCGAGGAGCTTGATGGCGCAGATGATGGAGGTGCCGATTCGACGCTTGACGAGACAGTCGAGGAACCAACAGTGGATGACTCAGCTGATGATATAGTGCTCGAAGGTGGAGGAGCCGAAGAAGACTCGAAGACCGACGAGGAAGCAGCAGTGGATGATTCCTGGGTGGAAGATTGAACCGAAGAAGAAGCGACGGTGGAAGAACTTTCAACCGAAGACACAACCGAAGACACCGGTGAAGACACCAGTGAAGATACCAGTGAAGACACCAATGAAGACACCAGTGAAGATGATTCCAGAGTCGAGGATTCGATGGTCGAGGAGGTTGGTGGTGGTGGTGCTGAGGATGCTGGCGGTGCGGGAGGGGTGTCGCACGGAACCGACGAGGTTGGGAGTATTTGTGGTACCGAGGACGATTCGACCGCGGACGACGTTGGTGGTGCGGGAGGGGTGTCGCACGGAATCGACGAGGTTGGGGGTACTTCTGGTACCGCGGACGATTCGACCGCGGACGACGTTGGCGGTGCGGGAGGGGTGTCGCACGGAATCGACGAGGTTGGGGGTATTTGTGGTACCGAGGACGATTCGACCGCGGACGACGTTGGTGGTGCGGGAGGGGTGTCGCACGGAGCCGACGAAGTTGGGGGTACAATTGGTACCGACGACGGTGGTGGCGCCGAAGAAGTCTCGCAAGGCGTTGACGCTGGTGGCGTTGAAGTAGGTGGTACTGGCGTCTCACAAGGACTTGAAGTTGGTGGTGGTGGCACCGTTGACGTCTCACAGGGCGTAGTAGTTGGAATCGAGGTTGGAGGCACTGTATTGGTCTCACATGGAGGGCTTGATGTTGGAGGAACCACATTGGAAGACACAACAGACGACGTTGGAGGAATATCTGTCTCACAAGGAGAAGTGGTAGGTGGTGGGCGCAAGTTCTTTCCGTGGGCCGGCTTGTTCCACCCCCAATGGGCCAAAGTAGACGTAGCACAACTGGCAATCACTAAAGCAGTGGTATATTTCATAACGAACGACTTAAAAACTAATCCACGATAATAGCCTTCCTTTTATACCCCCCCAGAAACAGTGCAGGCCTAGAGCTCCCAAAATTAAGCTTATTTGAGTGTACAGTGCTCAAGTTTGAAACATTACTATGCAGCCCAAATAGGCTAATTGGGACAGATTTGACGTCAATTAAGCGGCGTTGGCATCGATATCCGAGGCTACAACGCTGACCAAGGCACTGCTGCTCAAGGCGATCCAGCTACAGATAATATGACAAGTTGACGAGAACAATAGACGAGGCTCTTTGGGCCACGGACGAAAAAATGTTTTGACGACAGATCTGCGGATTCTCCACAGGCAGAAGATCTCAAACTTTCTTTGCCGGTTCAAAGCCGTCGTTTTGGGGGCCATGAAGCCTAGAACTCCACCCAAAAAAAAAATGGTTAGCGCCGCGGATCCAAAAGTGCGTAAGCGAGCGTTTCAGATCGGTGGCAGCACAAATCTGAAACACACCACAAATGGCCACTTTTAACACACCACGATTGGCTTTGAAGCAAAGCAGCAGAAATGGCAGACAGTAGGGTGTTGTAGTGATGGTGGGGATGTATATCGTCGGTATCGCCAGCCGCTGATCGGTGTCGTCAACCGTTGATCGATTCTCAATAGGCTTGTAACCGAACTGCATAATGCAAAACTCCTTAAGATTATTCCGGATTAAGAATTAAACGTGCCGTTGCTCGAAAAGGTCGATTATCGACGCACAACACAACATTTTTGCCGGCTATCGGTGTTTAGGCGGCCATTCGTGGGGTTCGGCGGCCATCCATGGTTTTTGGCTATGTTTCCATGACCCTTGTTGTCTACACTGCCAGCCTCCTATTCGGCCACCCCAAATACCATCCCTAGTTCTTCAATCAATCTCAATTAAGAACCTCGTACTTTAGTCGCAAACTATGTAAAGTAGCGACAAAACGGTGCATTGTGCGACAAAACGGTGCATTGTGCGACTGCATAAAAAAAATAGGAGAACGCTGAGAGGCAATCATCAGTTGCTAACAACTGTGGAAATCGATTATATGCTTGCATCTGTTATTGCATTATTGAGCAACGGTGACATCAGTCTCGGCGCAGTGCGGCTAAATCGACGCCCGACCGCCTATGAGTGCAGAACTCATAACACCCACAAACTGACAGATTTCATGGGCCGATAGCGATATTAAGCCAGCTAGCGGGGAATGGTAGTGGATTATAGGCTGATACTTGAGTAACCGATAGCCGACGACTATAGATCACTATTTATCCTGGTGTCGAGAAATATGCGCGGCGTTCTGTGACGAGGCAAGGGCGACACGAGCCCTGCGCCGACTAGTCTAAAAAATAAATTCGGCTGCAGAATCAGAGTGATGTCATCAAGGCTAAATTCCAATTGGGTAAGCGCCAGACGAGGGCGAAAATACACAGAAGATGAAGGTAGGGATGGCTCCGAACAGCCGAAGCTCACAAGCAAAAGAAGTAAAGCTGCTCCAAAGGTTTCTTGGGTTGGCCAACCGCGTGTCGCGGCAACCTGTTGCATGTCGGCTGCACATTTCAATCTGCACCTCTGGAGCTGCACCTCTGCACGCGGATTTGTTCTCGAAGCAAAGCGCCGTGGTCTGGCGGAACTCAGTTCCAACTCAACGCTCGCCATCGCCGTGGGGTCACAGCCCACCTGTGAATAGGGGCAACGATCGGCCCCCCTTAAATGGTTAAGTACTCTCGTAGATCGTGATCTGCGTGGCCCAAAACGGCAATGTAATTGATCTTTTTTTGCCCAATCGGGAGATTCGGCGATGTGTTGCTACTGAGCCTCAATAAGGATAAATGAACATAGCGACACGAGAGGAAGATTTCATTGCCTCCTCGCCGACCTAGAAGGGCCGCCGTGAGCTGAGGCAGAAACCCGCCGGATATAGCCCGGAATTAAGGCAGAAGGAGATTACGGAGAAAACAGCAGAAAGGAGATAATGGATAAAACAGCAGAAAACAAGGCAGAAAATAAGGCAGAAAGTAAGGCACAAGAGGAAAAAGCCAGAAAAAGTAAATAAATGCAGAAACGGAGCAAAAACAAGCAGAAAGAGCCATCTAATCACAAATATATCGAAACTAATACGAAACAACGAAAGTCCTCCTGGGTATACGAATGAAGAAGTCAACTAAACAAGGCATTTATGCCAACAGAAGAATGGAAAAATGATTCAACGGAAGAAAGGGACCGGAATGATCAGAATAAACCGACGGCCACCAAAGCAGCCAAACCGGCCGAAACCTGGAATCTGCTTCCGCTACCCTCGAAAGTCGACACTGCAGCGACAGTAGATGGCGAGCCAGAAGAGGCTTCTGCGACTGGAACAGCACCGGTGGGCTTTGAGACCTCGCTGGTGGCGGTGACAGTGGTTAAGGTGGTTTCAGCGTGTTGTGCGTTTCCGGGGGCGCCGTGACCGGAGTTTTCACCTTGGGCACCTGAGGTACCGTTACCAGCACCAGGGGCACCAGGGGCTCCTGCAGCGCTGTTTTCAGAACCTTGACCGCCCTGTGCACCATTTCCGGAATCTTCACTTTGAGCGCCGTTTCCGGCGTTTTCTTTTTGTCCGTTTTCTCCGTTTTCACCACTTTCACCGCTCTCTCCCACATCAGTTGGCAATGGACAGTAGGTGGTATAAACGGTGGTGTGGCCGGCTTCAGTGGCGGTCACTACAACCACTCCAGTGGTGACTTCCGAGGATTCGCAGGCATTCTGGTGGCAGGAAGTAATGGTAGCCACAGTGGTCGAAATGTCGGTGTAGGTTGTAGCTGGGGCGCCAGTAGCACCTTCGTCAGCCGAGGCGGTGGCTCCAGCGGTCGAGGCGTCAGAAATGGCGATTCCGGTGGAAGAAGTTTCGGCACCAGAGCCGTTTTCGCCGGCGGAGGCGGGAGCCGAGGTGGCAGTAGCGTCGGTCGAGATGGCAGTAGCCTCTGTGGACGTGGATTCACCGTCACCGGCCGAGGTAGAAGCTTCGGAGGCGGGAGCGTCGGTCGAGGTGGCGGTAGCGTCGGTGGAACTGGCAGTAGCGTCGGTCGAAGCGTCGCCGGCGGAGGTAGCGGAAGTAGTTTCGTCGGTGGAGATGGTGACTTCCGTGGAGGTGGCGGCTTCCGTGGAGGTCTCGGTG